>SMJT01000052.1:668649-1164939 GCA_004349715.1 Crucihimalaya himalaica | reverse complement strand
GATTTTTCATTAGTCGATCTAGAACTGATTCTGTAACACTGGTCACTCAAAAGCAAGGTCAGAACAATAGATTCAAGAAAAAGATCATAATCTCCAACAGGTTTTGACTCAATAAAACAAATTTTGACTCGAAAACGACTGACTCTAAGAAAAACAAACAAAATGTCAGCGACTACCTCCTCCAGACTTAAACATCACTGTCCCCAGTGTTATCTAGTCAAGAGTTGGCAAAAGAAATCAAAAGAACATACTGCGAATGAATCGCAAAGAAGTTACCGTTCATGTGAGGGTCAGTATCGATCGATACTAGGTGTTTGTCGGCAGAGGCTCCTTTTCCATGGATGTGGTATCGATCGATACTGACAGGTGTCGATCGATGCTGCTCGTCTGGACCTGCTTCTCGTGCAGACTCAAGACACAAAATCAGAAATAAAATTGAAATTAAAACTAATATACAGACTCACTAGTGGGTTGCCTCCCACTAAGCGCTTGTTTAATGTCAATAGCTTGACAGTGTCAAGGCTAAGGAGTCGGGTGGTTAACAAAGAGAAAGTAAATGCAACAATGACAAACGTCTCATCCAAGGTGGTGTGTAAGCATTAACTGCATGTGGTCTACCAAGGAAGTGAGGAACAACATAAGGGCGGGATGGAAGATTGGGTGGGATACTTTGTTTTCCTGCACAATCATCAAAAGAAACAACGAGCGCTCGACGAGAATCTCGCGGCTTGCTTAAGTGTGAAGTAGATGGAAATATATGGTTGATGACATTAGGTGGTTTGGAATTAGAAAAAGAAGGTGCGTACCTTTGCTTTCTCCGAGGTGTCTGGCGTGTGAGAGGTGGAGGTTTTTGCTCGGAATCAGATGGCGGACATAATGATGCGTCGACCGACGCAATGTCTGAAACTCAAATTTCACCACTATGTCTGTAGTTTAGCTCTGCAATCCTTGCCTCCATTGTAAAGACATCATTTTCCACCAGTCTGGCATTAATTGGAGCCTCTTCCTCGAGCCTAGTAGTACTGAAAAGACACTCCTTACTCCAATCCTTAAGTACATCACTCTTTTCAGAGCTCTCAACCAAATCTTCTTGAACAACNAAGAAGATAATCTTCGCCCTCATGGACTCCTCTGATGACGAAGCTGATCAAGACCAAGCAACCAACAACAATGACAACGACGACATGGCCACCTCTAACCCTCCCGACGACTCCTTATTTCAAGACTCTCAAGACCCTTACATAATATAAATAAATAATAAAAAAAAAAATAATAATAATAATAATAATAATAATAATAATATTTATTATTTTAAGATTGTCGTAAAAATAGTTGATTTATATATTTTTATGATAAAAAAAATAATATTTCCTCTAATTTTGGTTGATTTTTCTTATACTTTTTCAGAAAATGTTTATCTTCTAAAAGATATTGAGCAAAGAAATTAAGAATGACAATATTAAATATTTTTTATGTTGATTTAAAAAAACAAATTCAATATGATTAAAAATAAATAAATATTATTCAAATAAAAATAAATCAACCTATATATAATCAAAATAAAAAATTGATTGTAACTTTGTTAGATTTTATATTGGTGAATGATTTCGTATAGACGTTTTTAATATTTTATTATATAATTATTTTTACGGGTGATCTAATTCTATTTTTCAGATTTTCTTTTCATAAATTTTAAAATATTAAATTATAATCTCGCGTATACGCGGACCTAATCTAGTTAGATATAAAAGACAATTATTTGAACATTTGTCCATATATGCATTCTAAACGTAATATAAGTGACATATGATATAGGGGATCGATTTCTTCTGTTTTTTTCTTCTCCTTCCTTTTCTTTCTTCTTCTCTCTTACTCAATCAATACATCCAAAGACTGATTTTTTTTCTTCCTTGCTCAATCTCTTATTCTTCTTCTTCGAATCTCAACTTTAATATTTTCTTCTACTAAAAATCACAGCCTCCAATCATTGCTTTGAATTCCAAGCCTCAATATTTTCTCTTTGGTTTAAAGAAATTTAAACTAAATATAATACAAATTATGATATTTGAAGACGTAATCAAAACAAGAATATTTGAGTACATTCATTTACAATTTTCTTCTGATTTTGTTTTTTTTAAAGGAAATTTCTAACTTTTACAAAAATTAGTTTCTACTTTTTTTTTGGTAGAATATAGACAGAAACATAAAAAAACGTTTTCTAACATTCATAGAACTAGGGTAACGGTTAGATAATGTATTCTAACTTTCGTAGAACATAGAGTAAATACATAATATGAATTCTAAATTTTATAGAAAATTGATTTCTATATTTTGTAGAATATAAAATACTTCTGAAAATTGTAGAACATGTAGAGTGTATAGAATATGTAGAATATGTAGAGAGAGTTTAGAATACATATTATATATTTCAAAACTTGTATTTTACTTTTTTTAGATCAAATTTTATCGATCCAAAACGGTAATAAAAAACAACATATTTTAGACATTATTTGAGTTATCATGTCTTTTTTTATCAAATTTTCACAAGTTATTCTTAATTTTCTTCAAAAAAGTGATTAAATCTAATCACAAGAATAATTTCTGAATAGTTGATATTTGACCAGGATGCCTATATATAGACAAATGTTTAAATATTTACTCTTTATTTTCAAATTATGTATGCACTAAGCATAAATTTCTTTGCAAAATTATTTGGTCCAACTAAATGAAAATATATTGATTAGTTGACACATCACGACAGTCTTTTTTTTTTTGGGTTAAAGCACAGTTCACAGTTCTTATTTTTAAAGGGAAAAAAATTTCATGATAAGGCAAAGTTAACATCAGTTTGCTAAACCAAACGATTGTGTTCAACTTCTTGAGACCTCGCTTCATGTTATCTCATTTAGTCATTAGATACATATAATCAACATATTATACATTATGGATACGCTATTATAAAATCAAAATATCAACATAAAATCATTTATACGTTTATTCAAAACACTAAAAAAATTCTTAAAAGGTCATGTGACATGCAAAAGGTAAAAGTTATCAGTTTTGAAGTGTAATATGAAATAAAACTATAGATTTTAGTTCTTAGGCAAACACAATACAACTTCGAGTTTATAAAGAAAAAGCAAGTTTTCTATGTTCAACGATGAATAACTCTCGAGCAGATTCTTTTTACTTTCGCACATTAGGATTGATAATTCTTTTTTCTTATGTTCGTTTGTATGTATCACAATGTCTTACAAATGAACCAGTTTTACAATTATTTTCATTATAATTATAAGAACATTAGTCTAAACTGAAAAGGAATACCTAGTCAGATACATAAAAAAATTGGGCTTTTTAAGCTATTTACCCTTTTTGAGATTGAACGTTTTTCAATATACCACAAAACAAAAAAATTCTGAAAATAGCACATTGTTGTCATGCTAGAAATAAAAGTTAATCAATTTGTCCTTCCCGTCATTAAAACTTTCTTGGCTTTGTGTCATAATTTGATGTATTGATAAAAAGCAAGAAATTAACTACTTTATTATTTTCTTTTACCTTTTTTTTTCTTTTGTTTTGTGTGGTTGACCCATTGCGTGGACCTGTTAACGTGGATAGAAGTTATCCATATAAACAAAAAAAAAGAGATTTAAAAAACAATGAATGTAGTGTTGTATGTAAATTTTTCTTCAAATAATATCGTAAGTGTACGATAACGCCGCTATAATATTTAAGCATCGATCCACCGAGAGCAAAACGATTATCTTATGGATTATAATAATTAAAACTTGGACAGGAATAATAAATATGATTTTGTATTTTGTAACAATCTTATATTAACAAGGATAGATAAATTAGGCACAAAAAAATCCTAAAAAAATCATAAACAAGCAACATGCATATATATGAGAAAGCATTAAAAACCATCGTCGAACTCCTAGTGTCCTAGTGATAGTTACTGAGCTTTAGCAATCCTAACAAAAAATGTCGTTTATTATCAGAATTCAAAGCAAGCATTAAGGACAAGATTAATTTGTTCACAAAGGTTCCTAGAAATTGTCGTTGTCTTTGGACCCTTTGCTCACCTAAGCTACAATCAGACATTCCAATGCAACTGTCGTTGTCTAAAAATATCTAAGGGCGTATCTAGTTGTTCAGCCTGTCCTAGATAAGAATTAATATCAACCTAAGTGAAGAATCTAAACATCAATCTCAATATAAACATGAATAGAAACCTATCTAAAACATTCTAACGGAAACCCTAAAACCTAACAGAGAATTATATCTAGCATGGTAGAGATAGAGTGACACAAATATGAAAAAACTCAGATACATATTACTAAATCTACTACTAAACTAAAGAAAAAACTCTAAAAAAAATATTATATACATAAGAACTATGAGAAGAGTATTTACAAGGAGTTTATTGCTCAATGTCTTGGTGCGTTACAACTAAGGACTGAGCACCCTTTATATAGTCATAGGGAGGCAGAGAAAAATGTAAAACTTCCAAAAACGACAAAATGGAAACTTGACAAAAGTGCTATAACCAATCGGTGCTAAGACATGACCGCTCGGTCCTTGAGGCTTTTCCAACTGATTGGTGTTGGTCTTAACCGATCAGGCGGCTCTTAACACTTCTTCCTTCTGATCCATTTTGAGGCCCATCTGATTTTCTTGAAGCCTCTTTGTTCCTCTGGAAGCCCATTTTATCTCTAAATTCATTTTCTTTGTCTTCAAGCCCATTTCCCAACAAACTATAAAAAAAAACTCAAAATTATCTTGTTCTCGCTTAAAAGACGCAAGCATAGTTATAAAAAGACCTAATAAAATCAGTAAAAATAGGGATTAACACATTCCACAGACTTGAATCTTTGCTTGTCCTCAAGTAAAGAACAATAAAAACCCGAGGCCGGAGAAATGGTTAGAAGGATAGGAGCTAGGGAATACTTACAAAGGGCCTTCCTTTCGAGAACTACATCAAAACATGTCAGAGCAAAACCTACTTTATGTACTTAACCATGAACTTGTCAATATCCCATACTCTTAATCTCGAGATCGCAAAGAACTCTCAAAATCAATGAACTTAGCCTTTTAACATGCGTACATTCTCACAGAGGGGATATCAAACATGCTAGGGTCTTGGTAAATGAAGCATGAAAGGTGACTAAAGTGTTTATGGTTTTATCCTACAAATCTAGGATGTAAATCATTATGCATAATCACAATGAGACACGGACCAATTGATGCATACATAGCCTTCCTTTCACCTAGACTACCTTATTTTCCCTAAAACCTGATATAATTCCAAAGAAAACATTAAGAACATATTTTTGATGCTTTTACAATAAAATTTTGACTTTTTCCGGTTCCTACTTCCCTTATTTCTCATAATTTTCGTCTTTTTTTTAGTATTTTTTTTATTGAGTAAGGGTGGAACCAGTTCTGTCATACAAACTTAAGTATCAAAATAATTTTTCCAAATATTTTCTAGCATTCTCTAACAAGTCCTAAAATTCTGTCAAAAAGACTAAACTTACAGAGATTTTGCTAATCATCCCAAAATCTTACATCTAACATCCATAATCCTAGTGAAATGTTAGCTATGTCGGTCCATATAATCCATAGTTTATGCACATGAATGCACATATGGCGATGATCAGAAGAATCCATGGGGTTTGAACATAAAGGATTTTGAGGGTATAAGGTGTGGTATGAATCTAGTTTTTAGGAGGTCAAAAAGAGTTGTAAAATCAAGGCAACTATGAATATCTATAGCATGATTACCAAGCCTCTAACTGAGATATACTAAATGCATGTTCAATTTTTCACTAGATAAGACTAAGTTCAAATCATTCAAGTTTCAAAGAGATAGAGACTTTCCTGGATATTGTGTCTGCTCATGGTCGTTCGAAACTTCTGCTTTGCTTCTGACATAATCCTAATAAATTGTTGGAAAGTCGTCCCAAAGCAAATTCCTGAGAAAGCAATGTCCCCTAAAATTACTGAATGACTCGATTAAATATTTGAATTTTTTCCCCAAATATATCAAATGGTACATCCGTACGCTCTCCCATACTTGAATTACACCGTCCAGGTGTAAAATAGAATAAAAGAAGATGGGTGAAAATTTTCAAGAAAAACATCCTAGAAAATAGTTTCAAAAGAAAAATACAAAAGCTAAGGGGTTTTAAAAATGAAGCGCAAAACAATCGGTTCAACAGCTTCAACTGATCGATTTCTAACCTACCCACGATCGATCGGTTAAACCCATAAACCGATCGGTTGGCGAGTCTGATGCTCACTCAATTGAGCTGTATATAGATGGCCTTTCTGACGTCTGGTGCGCTCCATTATGAGGTTAGACTCTTGCTGATGGCCACTAGAGCTGGAGGGATGTGAGTGGAAAGGCTCGTGAAGGAGTTAGAATGTGAACTTGCTTCAGAACAAGCTCTCCAATTAATCACTTTAAGCTTTATAACCTTGTTCATCATGCCATCTTATTGTCCTTTCTCTTTGAACTCCAGAGTGAGGATGACTTTAACTTTAGAGAAAGGCCTTGATGCTCTTTTACACTGCATCATATATTCAATGGTATCTCCTACACATCTTCATGGTACCAAGGTTACATGAGGATCTTCAGTCACCTTCTCAATATTTGCCTTATCTCTTCTTTTGATCATCTTGAATGTCTTTATAGAAGAATGAGTATCTCCACCCAGGACATATTTGATCTCATTCCTTTCACCAATTTCTTCCTTTGTTATGCCTTTGTTATGACATTCAAGTTCTTCCCATTTTCCATAGTGAGACACAAGGCAGTTTCAACTATTTCGTGTATGGAGATCACGTTGTAAAACATCCTCTTATTGATATTGGAGTAAGAAATCCTTTTAGGTTATCGCTGCAGTGATTTCAGCAACCACTTCTTTGAATATATCCATCTTTCCACTGGCGATGACCTTATCGACATAGCGGAAGTAGGAACCTTAGGCTTGTACATGCGTGGATGCTCCTGCGTACTCTTAACCTTCTGAACACCTGCTGAATCACCTCCCGAAGTCTCAGATTCAAGCTGGACCATTTTTTAATAAAATTCTCTACATCTATTTTTTTAAAAGTAAAAGTCTAAAAGCTATATTTTAAAAGTGGATACCAATAACCCACTATAATTTAAAATTTATCACTAATTTAGGTATTAAATTCTCATTTTTATAACGGTCAATTAAATCATAAGATATATGTTTAAAACGTATAAGTAATATTATTAATTGATTTTACAATACAATACAAAGAGATTTCTTATATAATAAATAAAGGTTTCTCGTACGAGAAACTAACACGTGTCATCCCTTATTTTGACATGTGACTTTATTTCTCTATTTATCTTTTGATATTATCATTCCTAAAAACATATATATAAACTTTAATTGCTCTTAATTACATATTTAAAATTAATTAATATAATTTGACAATAACTTAACTCATTAACACATTTGAAAGAAAATAAAAAAACATAATTGACTATAACTTTTTAACAGATGTCTTTTCAATATTTCTCTATTGTACCAATTTATATTCTCATTCATAATAAAACAGATATAAAGATAATAATTTCTCTTAATTAACCATAAGTTAATTCATTAATACAATTTGCAATAACTAATGAATTGAATGAAAACAATAAATAACTACATCAATATTGTTAGACCAATTTGAATGGTCTTTTCCCCCATATTTTCTAATGGCTGTTTAGCCTATGAAATTGAATTCTCATTTTTATAACGGTCAGTTGGAGCACATACCCTCACAAAAGACTCAAAGTCTTTTTGAAATCAAAGATAACAATCCAAATGCTTCAATAAGACTTGATGTCGAAGTGATAATACAAGACCTAAAAATTAGGCAAACGCAAACCACAAATGAAAAAGACAGTGATGCTCGGTATGTTTAGACAATCTATGGGGGCCTAATAACATTAACAATATATTTTACTATCACAAATTTCACAATGAATTTATTATAAATTGGTTACATCACAAAACAATATGTGCTAATGGTAGAACATAAATTGTGTAAGTTTTATTTATTTAATTATTCAATAAGTTATACATAATTAATAAAATTCTTTATACATCAGGGTGTGATTTCATTTATTTGCTATTTTTAATTCTTAATGGGTTTAGTGATGCTTTGATTGTTTAAACTCACATCAATGAATAAAAAAAAATTACTTTCCATATTTCCCATTAACCAACATTAAACAACTAAAAAGTACATTCTAAAATGAAAAACTAAAAAAAACACTTTGATGTAAAATTATAACAAAACCAAATCTGTGCAACGGATACCACATAGTTTGTCATAATCTCCTCTTATATACATAATAGTTTGCACCTTATTAATCAGATCATTATAATCATAGATATAATATTTGATCTTTATTGCCATTCATTCATGTCTTCTTCATCCATTTTTTATTTCTTTAATTTTTTACGTACTTTGTTTCTTATCTAACAGAGATAATGTTAAATATAATATTATACTTTTTTCCCTTTCATTCTTCAAATGTTAATTTTTGCTTGCTTCACTTTTATAAACATTTTCACATTTTTGCAATAAATTATTCATTTTTGTAAATCATTTACTATATTAAATTTACTACTAAATTATTTCTTCATCTATATCTCATCATCTTCATTATTTTCTATAGAATTTTTAGCTTGAAATTAACAAATCTTTGTACTAAAACCTCTTTCCACAAATACTTTGCCCTAAGATATTGAAATTATGTAATGTATAATTATTTGTAAATTAAAAATAAAATTTATGTCAGTTTTTAAATGATACATGAAATTAAACAAAAAAGATACTATTTTTTTTTTCAAACCCTAATTTATTTATTTAAAAGGAAAAAGATCTCATAGAAGTAAAAACTCCACTGGATGACCCAAAAATACAATGAAAAAGAGAGAGTCATGCATGTTTCTATTTTTAAATATTCCAAAACTCAATAAAATATGGGCAATTCTCATCAATACCACTAAAATAAGTTTATTTTCTAAAAATACCGTAATAACTTTTATTTTCCAAAAATACCACAGAAAAATTTTATTTCCAAAAATACCACAAAACTAAAACCAAACTTTTAATCCTCAAAACTAAACCCTAAACCTTCAAAACTAAATCCTAAACCCATAATACTAAACCCTAAACCAAAAATACTAAACTCAAACCCAAATATTAAAATTATAAACCCTTATAATTCAGTTTTTAGTTTTGTGGTATTTTTAGAAATAAAAATTTTTAATGGTATTTTTGAAAAATAAAACTTATTATAGTATTTTTGGAAAATAAACTTATTTAGTGGTATTTAAAGGAATTTCTCATAAAATATAATGTTAAAGCAGATTTTTTGTATTTTTCTAGCTCCCCATTATTACAATATATAATTATGAATAGTAAATAAAAAACGGTTTAATCCACAACCGAATTTGTTCGGCTCAATGACCACAACCATTCAAATTAAAGGCTTATAGTTACATGTATAAATATAAAATATAGGAATGTCATGGTTTTCGAAAACCATTCTTATTTTGTCCTTAAAGTGACTCCCATTATTTTACGTCTTCTTTGACCTTTTCGTTTCTTTTGTAAACATTTGGTTGCGAACCATCTAACATACAGCCTCGTTTCAATTTTTAACTACGTATTTCAATCACTTATGGAACTGTCTCTTTTGACTGTTCTTTCATTTGTTGTCCGAGTAGTAATAGATAAAACAGTTTGATGGCTTATATTTTGCTGATATTTTGCTTATTTTTTGCTTACTGTTTGCTTTATTTTTGTTTTTTTCTATTATATTTAGTCAACCTTAGTTTTGTCTCTTTCTTTTCTTTAGAGCTATTTCTCCTATATCTAGCTTTGAAGGTAGCCAGTTTGAGATCACTGCTCTCGTCTGGAATGTTGGTTTCTCTTTATCTCTTTATGTATTTTATTTTAATTTCTAAATATATATTAAAAATTTATCATTATATTATCAATTTTTAATTAAAAAAATAAAAACAGTTTTACGATCACAAAAGTAGAAATTGGTGGCTGAGTTTAGGACTTGACAATGCGCTGGTAGGATATTTTTACCAATTTAGTCGATCATGCAGAAGTAGTCGGTTGGGGTGGTGAAATCGTGGACACGCACATATACGGGCGACACACGAAAACACAGATGGGCTCCAGTCGCTTCCCTGAAGAAGGTTTTGGATACGCAGGTTATTTCCGAAACCTAGTAGTAGTAAACAAAATATGTAGTTTACAGCTGATTTTAAAGTCAACTACAAACGCGGAGGATGTTCATTATGACCTTAAGAACTTGCAAAGAGATGAGTTAGTCTCATTTTTTTTGCCGGGAGACCAGTCCATAGATGTTCAGGAGTCAGATGGAGTTTTTTTTTGTTTTTTTTTTTCAGTATTGCTTTGTTTATTATCATGAGTTTTGGTTTTTTTTTTAATGTATTTTTATGTGTTTAAGTCTTGAGTCTTTTGTGTAAAAACACTATTTCATATTATGTATTCTTAATATTTTTCGGTGGCCAAGATATATAGCAATTCAAAGGTAGACTATGTAAATCGGCATAGTTTCAGGAAATTTCTACAATAGAAGAAAAAAAATATGAGAGGCCGATGCTCTTGCTTTATCAATGGAAATCTGAAACCAAAGCTATTGTTGTTTGATCCTCTCATGATCCTGAAGATAGAATAGATTTATTGGTTTCCAATTTCTCATCTCAGAGAGGATTGTGGAACCCTATTTTGGGGACGAGATTCAAGAGGAAGAGATGGTAGTGTTTAAATTCAGTGGTGAAATAAATTATTTATTTTTTAGAATTACTTTTACAGTTTATTTACCGAATAACAAGTGATTTTAAATAATTTTAAATTCGTTGACAAAATAAATAAATAAATTATGTGTTCAATAACATCACTTGAATAACATGAGATTTTTTAAAGTATATATATCAAACTCATCAAAAATTCATAATCCAATACCAAAATTCACGATAAATTATGTTTTATTTTATTATTAATAAATAGAAAAACAATAATTAAAAAGTTCATCTTTTAAAGTCTCATACTAGAAACGCATAACTCAAGCTCCATTCACCAATTACTTTTGGACATAATCGTTTATTATCATCATCAGCTTCCCAAGCAATAACATCGTGGAGATTGTGAACATAATGGTTTTTTGAATACTCATAATTGTATATATCAAAAAAGTTTAAAATTGTGATAGATTTGAAAAAGTTTTTGAGATAAGTGGTATAATAGTTAATTTCCTCTAAACAAACCCTACATGCAGAAAGCTTTTAAACAATTGATTTGACCACATAAATCACCAAAGTACATATATCTTTTCGATTAAACACCCCGAAAGAATTGTACAGTTAAGCGTGTTTAAACTATAGCAATTTCAAGATTGGTGATCTATCAGAAAGTAATTTTCGGTACAGTGTGAGTGATAACATAGATACACCATCACATGCTAATTTTTAGAGTCAGTAGAAAAGATTATAAAATCTTTCGGACGGAACGGACCGGCTGTCGGTATGTGCCGAAAGAGAGCGTGGTGCCCATTAAACGTTGCGGTCGGTACGTTATAACTTAAAACAAGTTATATGATGATCACGTGTTTATGGAGTTCTTCTCTAGATCTTGTCTAAAAATACGACACTGTCTATTAATTTGGTATGGGATATGTATATACCTATATTTAGATATTCTTACTTTTATTTATGAAGCTATAAGGAAGTTGGAATTATTTCATTAACTTAAGGAAGAAAACAAAAAGACGAGAACAAGCGTGGGGTTGGAGAAAGTGGACGTGTGGGGAAATTGCAAAACCCTAGAAAATGGAATTAAGCAAAGCATGCCCTTCCGCGACAATGACCACTCTCTTTATACTCCTTCCACAATAAAATATTCTATTTGTTTTGTGGGTCTATTCCTTTTTATTTAGTGTTCTCGAGTTGCGTTTTGGTGGTACAAATCCATTAATTCAAACACTTTTCAAGTTCGATACGACAACAAAATATATGTACACTCAAAACATTATATTACTTACCTCTCGGGTGGTCATAGACTCATAGTTCCATCGGGGTAGGGATAAGAGAAGCTTATAATACTGCTCCTTAGCATCGAATCAAAGGCTTTGAGGCGCATTTCCTTCCATAGATCGATATCTACTTTGATACTAGTGAAACTATTGACGTTTGTCTTAAAACTTAAAATGACTTTTTCAAAAGATAAATATGTTTTTTGATTGCACAAAACCTAAATAGTAAATATGTCAAAATCACTATATATATATATATATATATTGTTGTACTGATGCTGAAACTTTATGGCAACAAAAAGACTTTTGTACAATTAAATGTATAGTATACGTTAATAGAAAACATAAGAACCCTATGTGTTATGAAAGATGATTTGGTTAAGCTTGATGAGAGAGGTAGCCTAGATTCCACCTATAACTCCGTAGACACGTTGCTAAAGAACAAAAGCATATGGGTTAGATGAAACACTCTGACCCGGTACCATGTACCGGATCAATTCTCGGACACTAAATCCGAGTGTAACATTTACATGGAAATATCACTATTTTAAAATTTTTCTTGACATTTCTCATCAAACAAACATTCCGCCCTTATTATAAACTTAATAATCGACTAAGTAAACATCTTAACTTAGTCATACCTTAGCCACTTGCGGATTGTATCCGCTCGTCCGCGTGCATCCACGTGAATTCTTGACAGCCGTCCACTTTTGGCTCTTATTTCCTCGAGCTTCCTTCTGCAGCTCCCGAACGTACCATCCTTGGACCAGCTACCTTCGTGTTATCCAACAAAAACCCCCTTTGTACTTAGTTATTCAACCAACCACCCCACATAACCAAGCACAAAGAGAGAGATGTTCGGAGTTGGCACCGCGCCGAACATCAACCGCGTTCTTCACTCCTATGAAGACCCACCGTAGCCACCTTCGCCTTCGACCCCGAATATTCGATCATCCTTGGGATCCACTGTATCCTTCTCGATCATCACGTTCACCACTCTATCACAATCACCATCGACGAGATCCACGAACCATCATCGATGATTCCTTGGTTTCCTCGACGATCCTCACATTTTCCTCTCGACAATCTTGCTTTTTACCTCGAAGGATCTCGACGATCCTTTAACAGATCTACTTTTCTCTCGAGCTGCTGCGACAGATCTCGACAGATCCTTACCTTACTCAAACCGTTACGACAGATCTCGACGATTATCGATAGATTTACTATTTTCCACGATCTGCTGCGATAGATTTTTACTTTTCTTCGAAGATCTACGGTTTCTCTCAATGGAAACTCGTAATCCTCGATAGTCCTTCAAGGATCATCGATCTCAACGTTACTTTTTCGCGTATTCTCCACCACGAACATAAATCCCACATAGATCCTCCCAATACTCGATAATCGAGCATGAATATTCCATTATACCCGACACCCGTTTTACTTTCTCGATAATTCCTGACTGTTTTTCGATAATCCTTGATGATTATTGATGATCTCTTGAACTTTCTCGACAATCGGCGGCAGAACTCGACAATGTTTTACTTAGGGTTTTTCTTTCGAGTTTTCTTCCTCCCTCTAGAATGAGAACGACTCAAACTATATATACCTTAGGGTTTTCGTGATTATTTACCCTAATGATCACTTAATACCCGAACTCTTGTTGGACCGTACCATTGGGCCTTAATAATCGAATATTATTTCATTAATCTCAATGATGGTCTTGTAATCTCGAAGATGGCCCATTAATCTTTGAAGATTAAAACCGCTTTCTCGAGAAATTATTTGATTATCCGAAGATTATCTAATTTTTGTCGAACCTTATTTTCTTTTATCGAATATTCCTGATCTTCTTTGGACATTATCCACTTTGTCCGAACGTTATCCGATCATGTCCGAATATTATCCATTTCTGTCCGAACGTATCATGTCCGAACACTAGTCCCTCGACCAATCCACGCGGATTTATCGGAAATGAGCTTCCAGACTCATTTTTCCTCGAACATTAAGAATTCCTTAGACCGAATTCAATTATTACAAATCGTTCTTCACAATCCGACGCCGATCCTCGGACCATCCTCATTGGTCCTCGAGGATCCTCGATGGTATCCTCGGACGCGGGTGTTACAATAGATCCATGTGCCACATAAAAATTTGGAAGCAATTCCTCAATGTATGTGTGTGGATATAAAGATAAAAATGTAAAATAGTGTATATATGAAAGAAATAGAGCACCAAGGAGAGGATGCTACCGGGTGAACGTACAAAAAGCAACCTTGAACTGGGTGTCATCGTATCATTGTGCGGATTAAACCTTTTCACTCGAGCTTATGCTTCTGTAGATGACATGGCGACATGTGGTAATTAAGTTTTAAGAATTACCTCAAGTTGATTGTTCGTTTTTGTAATGAACTTGTTTTCTTTAGAAATCCATTTGGAGTTTGATCGTGAACGAATGAACTTGAGAAAAAGCGTATCAAACAATAATGTAAAGAGGTTTATCTCATAAGAAAACGCCAACACACCAGCTATACTAAGACTATTATCACAACATATAGTAATCTGATTTGTTATAAAATAAATGACTTAAAAAAAGGCTTCAAATGATAACAGCGGATCGAGCGATGCGAGACAATGATTATGTAGAACAATGTGGTTCAAGTGTAGTACATCTAGGAGAAACGCATCATGCAGAACAAGTGTGAATAGTGTAGAATTAGTAATGTAAACGATATTTGAATGATAATTATAAAATGTGCGGTATATGTTTTATTATATTCAAATTTCAACCAAATTTTTATAACACTTTGGATTACCGAATCAATATCTTTTCTTTTTCAAATACAAGTAGATATAAATGACTTGTAGATTTTTATTTCAAAACTTTTAGACTTGAAAATAACATATATAAACTGACTCACCCTTAACACACCAAAAATAAAGCATAGCCATAGTGTGAAGCGGTTCATCACTTTTGTTCATGCTCTATTCTCAAACCTGGTACATAAAATCTATATATATAATAAATATATTTTCTCTCTATTTAGGTTGTCCACATTAGCATTTAGAGGTATCCACCCAACCAATGAAAAATGGTCACATCATCCTCATTAGTTTTTATGTGGGATCCACACACCTTATTTATTAAAACAAAACCATTAAAAATAAAATTAACTTATAGTTTATATTATTATTTTGAATTTTAAGAAAAAATAATCTACGAAAATAACATGAATATTAAAAATTGACAAAAAATAACTTAAATATTAAAAAACGAAATGATAAAAATACAACACAAAAATATATAAAATATGAATAAAGAATGGATAAATATAAAATGAGATAATTATTTATTAACATATAATGTGTAAATATTTTTAGAAAAAGAAACTTACCATATATTTAAGGTTATCATAATCATTTTAAAGAATAAAGAAAATTATAGGTTTAAAAAAATTATAAAAACGAAATCTAAAAAGTTTTACTCAAAATAAAAAAAATAATTAAGTTCTAAAGAAAAATACACATTTAAAGTTTTGAGAATATATTTGTTAATGTTAACGTATCAATTCATGACACAGATTTAAAAATAAAAAAAATTTAATATATATTATTATTTATAACTATAAGATAATATAAATATTTAATGAAGAAAAATGTCTATATTATATTATTTAATGTTTTCTAAATTGAAAATGGGAATTTTTTTAAAACAATGAATGCCTAAAAAGGAAAAACTAAATATTAATTAGTGTTTAGAAAATTAAAAAAGATTGAAAAAAATGAAGGTAGTTTAGTATAAAACAAAAAAACTATCCTAAACATCACAAATAAAAATACAATAATCTAATCGAATAATGAAAAATGTGTAATAATAATATTTGAGAATGCCTATCAGAACAAGGCAGGTTGTGGAGCAGAAGAAAACAAATCTGATCATATAGACGATTCAAAATAGTATGGTGGAGCCAAACATAGATCAAACAGCGCATTGGTCAAAGATTTCACTGCAAAGTTGAAAAAAATCCGATACAAAAATTTGTAATACAAAAAAGCACGAAGCCAACTGACTCTGCATTCAAATTTGCAGTCCTAAATCCGAGGAAGAAGGAGAAATCATTGAGAAAGAAGACAGTGCAGAGGGAAAAGTAATCGAGAACACTGTCATGGTGGCTTATTCCAAAATGTAACACAGCAAGAAGGGAGATATGAGATATGCGAAAGGCGATAATGGGTAGGAGAAAAAGGACGACCTCCACTATTGCGTGATAAGAAAAAAAAAGGTTGTTACTTCGGGAACTTTAACTTCAATAATTTAGGATTCAATCTAAATATAGTTGTACTGAAAAATTGTAATGAAAAAGAGTTTGAAATATATTAAACTTTGAAAAGATAATGCACGTGACTATATTAAAATATTTTAAAATTCGAATGATTGAATTTTTATTTAAAATTTTATATAGATAAAATCTTAAATTAAAATCTCACACAAAACGCGAAGTCCATAATCTAGTATTTTTAATTTTCTAATCGTCTAATAACCGCACCTATAATAACCGTTGAATGGAGACTAAAAACTATCCAACCCAAGAAACCGACCAGTTCCGTTACTCCTATTACACTCATATTCAATTGATACACTGTAGTTTTATTATATACTACGTACAGTCACTGACATAAGTTATTATATTTTTATTTATATATTTATATTCCCTAAAAATATTTTGTAACTATATAGTGTAATTCTAATATAAAATTTATTCAAAAATAACATATTAGAATTTAAGTAGGCATGATTCAATACAAGAAAAAAAACGATTAAGAACATTTCAATGGGGTTCTTATGTAGATTTTTTAAAATTTAAAAATTAAAAATAATAGAAAGATAGGAGAGAAAGTGAGGAGGGTTCTCAAATAAGAACACATGGGATCTTAATAAAAAATCCATGTGACACTTGTTTGTTTTAGATTAGTTCATTTATTTGTTTTAGATTAGTTCCAATTTGATTTTAAAATTAAAATTTAATTATATAATTGTATTATATTTAAATATTATCTTTGTTTTGTTTTAAATATTCTTTGGATATCTACGACGATGCCCTAAAGTGGGAAAATGCTTTTCAACGTTCACATAAGATGTTTAGTCACAAGAAAAAGTGTTTTTATTTTCTTCAGTCAAAAGATCATTTCCATAGTAAGCCGACAAAAATCTCAGAGGCTTTTTGACGACATCAATCCCATCCTCATCTGTCCGTGTTCAAACGTCCGATTCCAAAAGTGGAAGAGAGAAAAAAGTAACAGTGATATTTCTATGATTACTCGCATTGGTTTTTATGATAACATTCATAAGCTCATTATCTTCCCATAAAATCTAATTTATGTTGTATATGGTTTTAGCAAAAATGTCTTCATTTTAGATATAGAAAGATGCATAGTTCATTGTATTTATCAACGTAGAAACAAATATTGTTTCATGTTGTAGTAACTTTTTTAATATAGTTAAGTTTTGTTGATAAGAAGAACTCAACCACAGTCTCACGTATGCTGCCAAAAACTAGTTTTTTTAGGGATGAGCTAGTTGGATGGAGAAATTTTGAACCAACTGATTCTCAACTAAACTTCGACGTTATAATGAATTGACTAAGTTCAGCTTGCTATGCAAGAACCAGAATATATATACAACCATCTAGCAACACAAAAAGTTTCATCTCCTGCTTTTTAGATGGAGATGCGACTTTGTTCTTAGTTGGAATCAAATATAGGGGTGAGTTAGTTTACGCCATAACCCTTTTAGAACAATATATATGTTAAATATATAGTAATATTTCTATATATTTGATTACATAGAATTTTAATAGCCAACCACATAGTTTCTAATATAAAACATAATATGTCATAGATCATTTTACTACAAAATTTTCTTGTTTTATCAACCTATTTGTTTTTTTTTTGTATACAAATATAAATCATGATTAAATTTAAAACTAAGAAAATATTGACTTAAGAAATAGAAAAAAAAAATCAAATTCAGAACAACGGAAACAGTATCCATACTTTGCGTCTTGTGGGCAAAAAAAAAAATGTAGTATTTATGTTTCTAGTTCATCCTCTAGAAAAGTATTTTGTTTAAAGAAACGTTTAATTTTATAGTTAATGTTGTTTATATTTTTAATGCATATTATTCATATTAAAAATTAGCCATAATTTAAGGTACCAATGTGGTCGACACCTTTATTGTTTCTTTCTATTTTAAAATTTAAACTTTGGTAATATTCCCCTTTTTGTAGCCCATCCTAGCACTTTTTATCACTTTTCCATCTAGTACAAAGAATAATGCACATTGCCTTTCTTATGGGAAACTCTCTATGAAGAAAAAAATAGTCCATTGAGAAAATAAAAAAGACAAATAAGACTATTCTTATCTTTCTAATTAAAGGTCATCATTGATCCCCCTCTTTAATATATATATTTCCTGTTTTACAGCTAAGGTTCAAAGCTAATCACAATCCTTAAGAACAACACACTCAACACAAGAGCATCTATACATATATCCGATAACTTCATGTTATAATAGAGCAAAGCCAAAGAAACAAAACTAAAACAAGCATGTCTACTTCTCATCATCATCATCACCCTCCATATCTCATCACCACATTATTCTTCTTGTTTCTTAACTTCTCCTGCCTTCATGCAAATGAACTCGAGCTTCTCTTATCATTAAAATCCTCAATTCAAGACCCTCTACATCACCTCGCTTCTTGGTCTAACTCTTCAACCAATGATGTGTGTCTTTGGAACGGCATCGTTTGCAACAACTTCTCTCGTGTGGTCTCTCTTGATCTCTCCGGCAAGAACATCTCCGGCCAAATCCTCAACTCCACAACTTTCCGGCTACCTTTTCTTAGAACTATAAACCTCTCAAACAACAACTTGTCCGGTCCAATCCCTCAGGATATCTTTACTACTTCGTCTCCTTCTCTTCGTTACCTCAACCTAAGCAACAACAACTTCTCTGGCTCGATCCCTTGGAGTTTTCTTCCGAACCTCTACTCGTTAGATCTTTCCAACAACATGTTCACCGGTGAAATCTACGACGACATCGGATCTTTCTCTAACCTTAGAGTCCTCGATCTCGGCGGAAACGTCTTAACAGGCCATGTACCGGCCTATCTTGGAAACCTCTCGAGATTAGAGTTCTTAACATTGGCCTCAAACCAGTTAACCGGAGGTGTACCGGCAGAGTTAGGGAAGCTGAAAAACTTGAAATGGATATACTTGGGATACAACAATCTCTCTGGCTCAATCCCTTACCAACTCGGTGGCTTATCCTCTCTAAACCATCTTGATCTCGTCTACAACAATCTCTCTGGACCGATACCTCCTTCACTAGGAGACTTGAAGAAGCTTGAGTACATGTTTCTCTACCAAAATAAGCTCTCCGGTCAGATCCCACCATCCATCTTCTCCCTCCAAAACCTCATCTCTCTCGACTTAAGCGATAACTCGTTCTCTGGAGAGATCCCTGAGCTCGTGGCTCAAATGCAAAGCTTGGAGATTCTCCACCTCTTCTCTAATAATATAACCGGGATAATTCCAGAAGGAGTAACTTCTTTGCCACGTCTTAATGTTCTTCAGCTTTGGTCCAATAAATTTTCTGGCAAAGTTCCGGTGAATCTTGGGAAACATAGCAACCTCACTGTTCTTGATCTTTCTACTAACAATCTCACCGGAGAAATCCCTGACACCCTCTGTGAATCTAATCATCTCACCAAGCTCATCCTCTTCTCTAACTCTCTGGACAGCCATATCCCACCGAGTTTGGGCTCGTGCGAGAGCTTAGAACGCGTGAGGCTTCAAGATAATGGTTTCTCAGGCGAGTTACCTCGAGGTTTCACCAAGTTGCAACTCGTTAACTTTTTGGACTTATCAAACAACAACCTTCAAGGTAATATTGGCACATGGGACATGCCACAACTTGAGATGGTAAACCTCAGCAGGAACAACTTTTCTGGTGAATTACCTGATTTTTCTAGAAGCAAAAGACTCAAGAAGCTTGATCTATCAAGGAACAAAATCTTTGGAATGGTTCCGCTATGGCTCATGAAGTTCCCTCAACTTATGGATATGGATTTAAGTGAGAACGAGATCACTGGAGTGATCCCAAGCGAGTTGTCTTCTTGCAAGAATCTAGTGAATCTTGACTTGAGCCACAACAAACTTACCGGAGAGATCCCTTCGAGTTTCTCAGAATTCCCAGTTCTTAGCGACCTTGATTTGTCTTGCAACCGATTATCCGGTGAGATTCCAAAAAATCTAGGGAACATCGAGTCTCTTGTTCAAGTAAACATCTCTCATAATCTTCTTCACGGAAGCTTACCTTCAACCGGAGCTTTTCTTGCTATAAACGCAACAGCAGTCGCAGGTAATAGCGATCTTTGCAGCGTAAATACCGCTACCGGGTTACGTCCTTGCAAGATTGTAAGAAAGAGAAGTAAGAAGAGTTGGTGGTTTGTCGTCACTTCAACTTTTGTAGCTTTCTTGGTCGTCCTTGTCTCCGGTTTCTTTATCGCTCTCTTCTTTCAAAATACGCATAACGTTTTGGAGGTCAAGAAAGTGGAACAAGAAGATGGAACAAAGTGGGAAATTCAATTCTTCGATTCAAGATTCATGAAATCGCATACAGTGAAGGCAGTTCTATCATCTCTCAAGGACGAAAACGTTCTTGCCGATAAAAACGGCGTGCACTTTGTTGTTAAGGAGGTCAAGAAGTATGATTCTCTTCCCGAGATATCGGAAATGAAGAAAATATCTGAGCACAAAAACATTCTTAAGTTAGTTGCTACGTGCCGGTCGGAAAAAGTGGCCTACTTGATACAGGAAAACGTCGAAGGGAAACGACTAAGCCAGATTTTAAATGGTTTGAGTTGGGAAAGACGGAGGAGGATTATGATAAGACTCGCAGAAGCTCTTCGGTTTTTACATTGCCGGTGTTCTACGGAGGTTGTTGCCGGTAATTTATCGCCGGAGAATATTGTCATCGACGTCAAGTATGAACCAAGGCTTTGTCTCGGTCTTCCGGGCTTACTTTGCATGGATGCTGCTTACAT
Organism: Crucihimalaya himalaica; assembly: GCA_004349715.1. NCBI lineage: Eukaryota > Viridiplantae > Streptophyta > Magnoliopsida > Brassicales > Brassicaceae > Crucihimalaya > Crucihimalaya himalaica. The sequence continues at coordinate 1,143,723 of SMJT01000052.1, read as the reverse complement.
GGCCCCAGGTATACTTAACATTTTTATTTTTCCTTAGTAAAACATAGTTACATCTCTTTGTTATGGTTAAAAACAAATTAACTGAACCAAAATTTTCTTACCATTTTTGGGTTCTTAGGTTTTTAGGTTTCTCGGTTTTCACGTTTTGGAAAATAGACACTTAATTGAACCAAAATTTATTTCAGTTCGTTCAGCGGTTTTTTCCATGGGTTTGGATTTAAATAAATAATTAGGATAACCATATAATTAATTAAAATTTTAGTGTAACTCGATGTATTTTTTTTATATATATGACTACAAATCAATTTTTAATAAATTTTGGTTAGTAAAATCGGGTTTGATTGATGAACTTCATTTCGGTTCGGTTTTCATGTCCGCTTCTACTTAATCCAAAAATTGGATTTTTAAAGCGATTTTGTGTCATTTTACATGCTTTTCTTTGTTATTTTTTTTTTATTTTCCGCTGCCGGATTTTGAATTCATTTTACATGTTAAAAGGATTTTATATGTATTTTCTTTTTTTCCTCTGATCATAGTTTTTGTTTTTCGTTTCTCATAACGTAGAAACGAGGGAGCAGAAGGCGATGACAAGTAAAAGTGACATATATGGTTTTGGAATCCTCCTCCTTCATCTCCTCACCGGTAAAAGTTTCTCCGGTGATGAGCAGGACATAGAATCTAAAACCAACAGAAGTTTGGTTAACTGGGCTAAATATTCATATTCGAATTGCCATATCGACACGTGGATCGACTCATCTATCGACACGTCAGTACATCAGTACGACATTGTCCATGTCATGAACTTAGCTTTGAGCTGTACGGCCATTGACCCGCAAGAGAGGCCTTGCACTAAGAACGTGTTACAAGCATTAGAGTCTACCTCATCGTCAAGTTCTTCTTGCACTACTTATTTTTCAAAGATACTATCGTTGTTCTGATAATTTTGGCTTCGTGATCTATTAAGTAATTTTATTAGGGTTCTCTTCTTTTTTTTTTATTCTCATTTTTCTTCGTTGGGTTTTATAACCCAAATAGATTGTCTATCAAGATGGTTTTGTTTATGTTATCTTGATTGTTTACTGATGAATGTAAACGAGTATAAATAATATAATGTGACGAATGGTTTGAATACATCTATGTAAACAATGAGATTTTTTTGTCAATATTATAACTGGATCACAATGGAACGATTTAGTAGTTCAACACCTTACAATAGAAAATATTGTTCGATCCACTGGCCAAATAACTCTCACACTGGAGAGCACCTTGGAAAACCACTCTTGAGTCTTGCGTGGCGTGTTAATACCGTAGTGGAACCATTATACGTATGCTAAAGAATAAGTTACAATAGCACTACTCCTCGTCATCTTTATGAACCAACTAAGAATAATGATAAAATAATTACAAGAGATGATTAATTGAGAGGATCGAGTAGATAACTTTAATAAAATTGTACTTAGAAACATGAAATTTCGACAATGTGGTCAAAAGATATCGTGGAACAAAACGAATAGCCAATACGAAAAGGACTCAACATTAGCACCCACTTTGTATTTAAAATCGTCATCATTGCTCCTTGGTTTCTCTTCTTTATTTTCTACTTTCCACAATTCTTTTATGTTTTGTATGTTCATGTTTGTCTACATACTAATTCTTTTTGCTTGCAATGATGGGAATGAGAAGATCGAAAACCCTTTTTTCCTCTTTTGCATCAAAGGAGAGATTGTGTTCATATGATTTCTGCCAACTTTTAGAGATATCCACTTGTAAATATATTTCTGTATATTAGAAACTAATATTGACCAAGCCAGAGACTTCTTTTAATCAAAATACTACAGAATAGTTTCACTTACTGATAAATCATCATTCAATGAAAACAAGTTTTTGTTTCATATATGAAAGTCAATAACATAATTTTATAGGTATTTTTGCTATTTTTTAATGATTATATAATTATATGCCCACATATCGTTGGCAAAAAACAGTGACGATGTGTTGGTAACGTTTTCATAGTTTTCGATAGATAATTTCCGATGATATATTTGTCGAAAATCATTGGACTACCAACGAATATATCATAAAATTATTTCAGTGAATTTTATGTTGATAGTTGATAATAATGGTTTAGTAAATAAAATTAAAATTAGCAAATTTTCTACATTAAATATACTTTGGGTTAACATTAAAAAAAAAAATATAGAAATTAGCCATGCTCAGCAACTCCGCATGCACCATTTGCATAAAACTCTATTCAGCCGAATTCAGTCAGATTCAACAGTTTTTTCAACACCAGTTGACATGTAGCTATGTTAATTTCGGGTAAAAATTCGGATAATACCGAATAAACAACTGGAGTTACACCTCAAATTTATCTTTATAAATTAGTCAAATTATATGGATATGGTATATACAAAATTTTGATATTAAAATTTACTACCCAATGGACAAGAGTCGAATTCATGCTCGGATATTCGGGTAACTATGGATAATGTAATAATAAATTTTAGATAATTTTAAATGAATTTTAAAAATTTTGAATTATAAGGAAAACATTTTAGAATTGTTCTCGAACTCAAATCACATCATTAGACTAACCTTTGATTCGTGGATGCTTCATGGCATGGTGCAACTCCTAGATGTGGTTTAGCTTGTGTCATCCAATGCACGAACTCTTATGAATTTTCAGCAGCAACAACAAAACAATATGTGACTTCAGCGCTGACAGCGGAGGCTTGGGCTGTTAGAGAAGGTCTATGGATTTTGAAGGAGCAATAACTGGATGACGTCCAAATCTTTTCAGATTGTATCACTCTAGTTCAACTTTTTAATTCGGCGGAAACTCATAATAATAATTTTGGAGTTAGAGGATATCAGAGACGATGGTAAGTCGTTTTCGACTATTGTCTTTTCTTTCATTCAAATATCGAATAATGCTATTGCGGATGCTTTTGCAATGCTTGTACCTTTCACTTTTTGAATAAATAGAATTTTCGTGAACAAAGAAAAAAAGACTAACCTGATTCAAGGCATTTTTCTGTATGCTTACGGTCTATGAGTTTTAAAAAGACGTTTACATTCAAAATAGTAAACATGGATTGAGTTTAGGTTTGATGAGCTCTAAATTCCTTAATATCAACGTTCATTGGCTTGAGAAGAATTGCTTATCTAGATCTTTTAGGCATTAAAAAAATAACTTTTGGTGTTAAACTCTCTAGAATATAGAAATGTCTAACACACCAAAAGTAATGTTTAATTCTAAGTAAAATGAAAGATAAGGTCTTCAAATCTCTAACTTTATGTATTAAAACAAGTGAAAATCAAGTCAAGTCCTGAAAAATGGATAAATCTACTAAACTAAAACGAAATTTGGATAGCAGCGTCGAGCTCGATCAGTAGGGTAAATCAACCGATCAGTCAATGCCTCCTCGGTCAAAATCTTGGATCAATTGATTTGGCAGGTGGATCTATCGTTTGCTTTTATAAAAACATTTATGATCAGATTTTCAGATTAATCAAAAGTTAAGAAAGTGAATTTTCAGATTATGGTAACGCTTTTACACATAATGATATTTTACAAAAACACAAGGTAATCATGTTTGGCGCATTAGTGAGAAAACACATTACATATATAACAAACCTAGCCGACCTCGTTCTCTATAGCGATGGCGATGACCTTCAAACATCGATCTAGTCCCTCCTTTGGTATCTAGACTGTGGTGCTTAGCTGTTTCATCACGTTTTCTCTTAGCTGCGACAAGGGTTTGCTGTTCTAGGTCTGCTTCTAGTTCGGGTTCTGTTTTATACAGATTTGTTCAGTTTGATCTATCATGTCATTGTGGTGCCGGCTTTTCACGTGATCTCTCACGTATCGGAGCGGTTTACGGTTGCAATATTAAATCAGTTTGCTTGCGGTGATACAGTTGACAACCTTTGGTGATCACACACGAGATCACACACAACTTTTGGCTGCTTCTTTCTCAGATGTAAAACCTAGAAAAACACTCATTTATTTCATTCAACGTTAAAAGATACAAAGCTGAGAAGGGACTTTATATACTAGTTCGTCAGCTAGAGAACTTCTAGGGTCGGACATATTACATAGTAAAAGGACTACACTTGTAAAACCAACAGACTCGAAATTAAAAAACATAAATAAAAGACACTTAAAACCTAACGGTCATATTCCTACAAAAAAAGAAAATAAACTCGTTAGTTATTTAAAATATTCAAATTCATACCTTGAGAGTTTAGTTGGTCGAATCTTCTCGTGAAATGGTGAATAAAGTACTTCCCTGAAAAATGTTCCTAGAAGACCGAATTGACAGATTCACAAAACTGGCATTGATCAAGTTGGTGTTGTAGGAAGTTTCAGAAATGTTTCTAGAGTTTTGAATTGACAGATTCACAATATTGGCATTGATCACATTGGTGCTATAGGAAACTGTTTCTGGACAGATTTTCTCTTGACCCTCTTCTTGCATTTCCTTGGTAATCTTAGCTTCTTGGTGATCTTCAAGCTCTATGATGGAGATGAGATTCTCTACAGACTTGTTAAACTCTTCCCTTAGTTTTCTTGTGCCTAATCTAGTTCTTGGCGTTTGACTTATAGTGGGAATATTGATGATCTCTTCTTCAGATTCGATTGAGCTAATTTCGATGTCCTCATCATCTTCTCCCTCTTGAAAAGGTTCTGACCTCAGAACAGGTGCAACTGCATTGAAAGGAGATAAATCAGCAACATTGAAGGTAGAAGAGATATTCATCTCACCTGGTAGTTCAATTTTGTAGGAATTTTCGTTGATCTTTTCCAGCACTTGAAAGGGACCATCTCTTCGTGGTGCAATCTTTGATTTCTGCTGGTTTGAGAATCTTTCATGTCTCATGTGTAGCCACACCCAATCTCCAGGTTCAAAGGTCACGTCCTTACGGTGCTTGTCAGCTTGTTGCTTGTATTTCTCGGTCTTTTCCAGATTCTCTTTGACCTTTTGATGAAGCTTCTTCACAAAATCTGCTCTGGTTTCACCTTCAACACTTGAATAAATAGCTTGGGCAGAGGTGAATGATCTAGCGGAGTAGTAGGATTAAATCCATAAACAACTTCAAAAGGTGAGAGTTTAGAGGCAGAATGCTTAGCATGGTTATAAGCAAATTCAATATAAGGCAAGCAAGATAACCAATTCGTTAAATTCTTACCCAACATGGCTCTCAACAAATTGAAAGAGTCCGGTTTACTACCTCTGTTTGACCATCAGTCTGGGGATGACAAGTGGTTGAGAAAAGAAGCTTTGGTATCTTGATCTGAAACTATGGTCCTTGGCACTCCATGTAGACGTACTACTTCTTTGAAGAAGAGTTCAGCAGTTTGAGTAGCGTCATTAGTCTTGTTACATCGTATGAAATGAGCCATCTTGGAGAACTTGTCCACTACTACAAAGATGGAATCCTTGTTGTTAATCTTTGGCAGTCCTAAAATAAAATCCATGGAGATATCTACCCAAGGTAGGTTAGGAATAGGCAAAGACATATATAAACCTTGTGGATGTGACCTGGATTTCGCCTTTAGGCAAGTGATGCACTTAGCACATAATCTCTCTACATCTCTCTTCATGCGCGACCAAAAGAAATGCTCCATAAGAACACTCAGTGTCTTTTATCGGTCAAAATGTCCCATAAACCCACCTCCATGTGCTTCTTCAATTATCAGCTCTCTCATAGACCCTTGTGAAATGCAAAGCCTCTTATCCTTGAACAAGAATCCATTTTGCTGGTAGAATGCTCCATAGGCGGCTTTGTTGGTTTCTTTAAATATTTCCTGAAAATTTGGGTCAATTTCATACAAACCTTTGATATATTCAAATCCCATGATTTTAGCCTCCATGGTACTGATTCAGGCGTATCTCCTTGATAAAGCATTAGCTATGACGTTCTCCTTGCCTTTCTTATACTTGATCACATACCAAAAAATCTCCACGAACTCAAGCCATTTTGCATGTCTCTTTTTAAGTGTGGTCTGTCCTCTTAGATGCTTGAATGTCTCATGATCTATATGAATAACAAACTCTCTTGACAGTAAATAATGTTGCCAAGTTTCAAGAAACCTTACCAATGCGTAGAGTTCCTTATCATATGTTGGATAGTTCAGGGAAACTCCACTGAGTTTTTCATTAAAGTATGCTACTGGTTTTCCTCTTTGAGTTAGGACAGCTCATATTCCTGTACTAGAAGCATCACATTCAATCTCAAACATTTTATCAAAGTTAGGAAGTACCAAAACAGGCGCATGTGTGAGGCTGTCTTCAAGCTTGTTAAATGCGTCTTCCTGAGCTTGACCCCATTTGAATTCCACATTCTTTTTGATCACCGAGGTCAGTGGTGCAGCAACGGTACTAAAATCCTTCACAAATCTTCTGTAGAAACTAGCTAGACGATGGAAACTCCTCACATGTCCAATGGTTATTGGTGTAGGCCAGTCTTGAATGGCTTTGATTTTCTCCTCATCGATCTTTAATCCCTGAAAACTTACAACAAATCCTAGAAAAGTAACTTGATAAGTGCATAATGTATATTTCTTAAGATTAGCATAAAGATTTTCAGCCTTTAGCGTTTCAAGAACCTGCTCAATATGATGTAAGTGATCCTCAAGATTAGAGCTATAGATCAAGATGTCATAGAAATAAACCACAACAAACTTACAGATGAAAGCTCTTAAGACGTGGTTCATAAGGCTAATGAATGTACTTGGAGCGTTTGTGAGTCCAAATGGCATGACCAGCCATTCATCTAATCCTTGTTTGGTTTTAAACGTTGTCTTCCATTCATCTCCTTCTTTCATTCTTACTTGATGATATACACTCCTTAGATCAATTTTTGAGAAGATTGTTGCTCCATTGAGTTCATCTAGCATGTCATCAACCCTGGGAATTGGATGCCTATATTTGATAGTGATATTGTTGATAGCTCGGCAATCCACACACATTCTCCAAGTTCCATCTTTCTTGGGTACTAGAAGAACAAGAACAACACATGGGCTTAAACTCTCACGGATATAACCCTTAGACATCAAGTCTTGCACTTGTTTTTCCAGCTACTTTGCTTCTTCTAGATTTACTATATAAGCAGCTCGGTTTGGCAAAGGTGCTCCGGGGACCAGATCAATCTGATGCTCAATTCCTCTTATTGGTGGTAATCCGGATGGAATATCTTCTAGAAATACATCAGTGAATTTGTTGAGAAGATCTAGAACACCAACAGGTAGATCTTCTGTTTCTGGAACTGAAAACAAAGTTTCCTTAAAGATCATTAGTAGCACCTGTGTTTGAGATCCAAGAGATTTCAAAACAGTAGAAGGTGTTACATAAAGATTATTTTTACTTAGCTTGTTTCCTTTGGACATAGCTATTTGCATCTCATACACTTCTTGTGGAGTTAATGGTGCAAGTGAATGCTTCTTGTTATTGTGCATGAAGGTTTAGTAGTTGGATCTGCCATTGTGTAGTGCTTCCTTGTCAAATTGCCATGGACGTCCTAGAAGTATATGTCCAGCTTGCATAGGGACCTCGTCACACATGATCCACATACTTTCCAATGCTGAATGGCACGATAACTTGCTTGGCGATTTTTAGCTCAGTCTCATCATTTAGCCACTTAAGTCGATATGGTCGAGGATGGTTTTTCTTCTGAAAACCTAGCTTATCAACCAAATACTTGCTAGCCACGTTAGTGCAAGAAACACCATCAATGATTAGACTACATACCTTAGAATTGATTGTGCACCGAGAGTGGAAGATGTTTTCTCTTTGGATGATTTCTGGCTCATAGAGAACGCTGAGAGCTCTCCTAGTAACTAGAAGTTCTTCTATATCCGCATAATCCAAAACTAGAAGTTCTTCTATATCCGCATAATCCAAAACTTCTTCTTTTGAATTTTCAGGCTCAAACTCCTCTTCATCTCAGACTCATATTCTCCATTGGCCTTTAGAATCATGACTCTCTGGTTTGGACACTCCCTTGCGTAATGTCCTTTTCCTTGACATTTAAAACAATTTATGTCACGAGATCTTTGAATTTGGAGTCTTACCAGGTTATGGTTTGGAGTTTTTAGATATTTCAGGTAGAGGCTTCTTGAATTTGGAATATATTTCAAAAGACTTTCCTTTGTCTAGCGTTTTCTGAGGTTATTGATTCCAAGTAGATTTACCGCGGGTTGCTGAGAGAGTTTTCCCTTTATTATGTTGTTCAGCCTGAATTGCAAGATGCAACAACTCGTCCAAATCATGATAAGTTTGCCTCTGCACTTTTCTGGCAATTCTATGTTGCATACCATCTAAGAACTGTGCCTTCAAAGTCTCCTCTTTATCTTCAGTCTCCAATATGTTTTTAAGCATTTCAAACTCATCTAAATATTTTTCAACAGATTTAGACCCTTGAGTAAGTTTCCTACACTTCTTCTTCCTCAATTGAAACCTCATGTCCTCCCAAGTACTAATCTGACCATGTCTATGCCTTCTCCTTTCAGACACATCCCTGTCCCACCAAGGTAAAGCACTTTCAGTTAATTGTGTAGCAACTAAAGACACTTTCCTTTGATCTAAGTGGTTGTAGTACTCAGAGATATACTCCATACGCCTTTTCCAATCAAGGTAAGCATCTTGATTAACCTTTACAACAAAATTTGGTGCCATGAGCTTCACGCCTCTGTTTCCAGCATCTTCTTCTCTACCTCCAGCTTGGTGATGTTGTCTTCTTGGTCTGTAATCACGCTTATAATCAGGTGGATCAGCTTCTCTATCAGACAACTCATCTTCAACAGGTTTCACTCCTCTAGCATTCATGTTTCTTATGAGTTCTCTGCGATTTGGTGTTGGCTGTTAAATCCTTGTCATTCGATCTCCAAGAGTTTGAAGTTGGTTTTGAATAGCAGTAAGCATCTGAGCCATGTTCACATCATTCTAATTCTCCATTTTCAAAAAACATTCATGTCTTTCACAGAACAAACAAATCAAGTGCACAGGAAATCGAAAGGTCTAAAACTCACACAAATGATCAGATTTGGACAAAATCTTTTTAAAGTTTTCTTTTCAAACGACAAACAAGCAAAATAGAACAATAACAAACAGATCTAACCAAGCAAAGAGACCAAAACGAACAGAGGTTCTTCCTTCAAGAGGATTAAGACAAGGAGATCCTCTTTCGCCTTATATGTTTATTCTTTGTACAGAGGCTCTTTCGTGACTATATCGTAAAGCCCAAAAGGATGAATCCCTATCAGGAATAAGAGTATCTCTACATATCCATAGATTTGATCATTTGCTCTTCATGGATGATATAGTGTTCTTCTGTAAGACAAACCAAACTAATTTTTTAGTTTCGAATTCGATTCTCAATAAATATGAGAAGGCGTCAGGTCAATGTATAAATCTCCACAAATCATCTATCATATTCTCCTCAAAAACTAAAAGAACACAAAAGACAAGAGTTATGCAAAACCTAGATATTGACTCTGAAGGAGGGGCTGAGAAGTATTTGGGGCTACCTGAGAATTTTGGGCATATGAAGAGAGATATCTTCGCATCCATTGTTGATAGGGTTTGACAGAGAGCTCACTCATGCACGACAAGTTTTTATCTACTACTGGAAAACATGTCCTATTAAAAGCTATTTTCTCCTCTATGCCAACTCATTCTATGACGTGTTTTAAATTGATAGTTTCCATGTGCAAGCAGATCCAATCTCTCCTAACTCATTTTTGGTGGGATAAAAAGAAGGATGTTAGAAAGATGAGCTGGATTTCTGGGGATAGGATGAATATTCCTAAAAATTCTGGTGGCCTTGGATTTAGGGATTTTGAAGCATTTAATGATGTCCTACTAGCAAAGCTTGGATGGAGATTATTGAAAGCTCCAAAGTCTCTCTTTTCTAAAGTTCTTCTTGGGAAGTACTGCAATCAATCCACGTTTATGAAGGTAAAGAGCTCTGCAAACACTTCTCATGGTTGGAGTAGAATTCTCGCTAGTCGAGAGATTTTAATACCGGGTCTAGGATGGCGTGTTGAAGATGGTTTTAATGTTCGAGTATGGGAAGTTCCTTGGCTATCAATCTTGACTCCTACTTGTGCTACTGGTCCACCACCTTTGCATTTTGAGTGACTTAATGGTTGCTGATTGAAATTACCTAATTCGAATCTTTGGCTTTGGGAGAGAATAAGAAGGATTATTCCTCATCATGAGGAGCAAATTCGAACGTTACCGATCAGCATATCACGAAGAAAAGACTCACTAGCATGGGTCCCTATCAACAAAGGAGATTCTACTACAAGATCAGGATATGGTCTTCGATCTACTTTAGATATTCAACAAGTAGAGAAAGATTTTAATTGGTAGGGATTGATTTGGAAAGCAAAAATCCTCCCAAAAGTTTGTAATCTATCATGGAGAATCACAAAGAACTCGTTATATGTGGGATAAAATATGGTGAGACAAAAAATTGTTCAATCTGATGTTTGCCCTCGATATGATGTGGGGAACATGAATAAGTTATTCATGTGTTTAGAACATGCGCCTCTGCGGTAGACGTTTGGAGGTCTGTTCCGGTGAGAGGACTACCAGTTGGAAATATTTCTACATCGCTTGAGTTTATCTCAATATCAAGAAATATTACCAATCTTTCTCCAACATGCATAACTTAATCTATATTCCCATGGATTTGCTGGGGTTTACGGACAAGAAGAAACAATTTAGTAACGGACGAGTGTTCACAACAGAAGAAATTGTGGAAAAAGCAATAGTATGCGAAAGCTTGGGAATCTGCTCAATTAAAGCTTCCGATGGAGAAGAACAAGACATCATTGACAGCAGTGGCCCACAACCAATTGCAATACTCGTGCTTCATAGATATGGCCTGGAACAGTTCATCTTGGAAAAGCGGCCTTGTTTTGATTATCCATTCAAAAGATGGAGATTTTGAATCAGTTCATACTAAGTCTCGACCACATGTTTCTTCTGCACTAGTAGCGGAGGCTTGGGCAATGTGTGAGGCGTTATCTGATATTAAGACTCGTGGTTTTGATGATATTCAACTGTTTTTGGATTCTCTACAGCTTATCCAAATAATGAATTCTGATGAGTCTCATAATGATATATATGAACTGCTTGAAGACATTCGTGAGCATTTTTTAATTTTTTCTTTTATTCTTTAATTGAATAATTGCGATGCAGATGTACTTTTTCATAAATAAAATATGGCTAATTTGTGAAAGAACAAATAAATGTAAAATAACATTTTTGTATAAAAATAGGAAAATAGTGTTTTGCTATGAAAATACAAAATTACATTTGGCGCAAAAGTTTCGGAAACATGTTTACCACAAATTAAAAACCGTTAAATGCATTTTTACGCAAACTCGCTTTTGGAATCATGTATTCTACGAAATCCCTATAGTAAGACTCTTTTTCCATGAATCGACAACATGGATCAACTTTTCTCATAAAGTTAATACTTATCATGCTTGTTGCGTTTCATTTCCTTTTTTTTTTTTTGGCCAAAGATGTTGATTTGCTTTGAGATTAAAATTATTGTGTAAATTATGAACAATAATAAAAAAAAAATAAAAAAAAAATGTAGGGAGGGACGTAACAGCTAAGTGGTCATGTGCTAATGTCAAAATGCTCGAAGAAAAAAAAAAGACTCGAAGATACCAATCATACTTGTTCTTGGAGACCATGCAAAAAGTCCTTTGGATCTTACTTCCTTTCCGGTCAAAAATGTTCCTTTTTATTTCCCTTTTCTCAATAGCTTGGTCCATTCGAAATATATATATATATATATTAATATATTATACATATAATATAGATTCAATATGTATATGAACAAACCATCCTTTTCATTTTCTCTCTTTTATTCGGCAGTGACAATGAATGTATGTGTATATCTCATTATCTCCTCACTTTTTAATTTGGTAACTAGATACTATCTAGTATTGTACAGATAAATAATAAATAAAAATAAAGAGAAGAATAATGTAATAAAGTAAGTTTATATAAATATATTTTTATCACCACACATTGAATATATATATATATATATATATATTTTTTTTGGATGAATGTTAAATTATATTCAACTCAAAAGTCCTTGTTTACATTATATGCAACTCATGATTTTAAAAGCTTTGAGAAGAAGCAGAGCAGAATATAAGATTTTATCTTCTAAGTTCTCGTCTCGAACCAACACCGTAGGCCATCATCGACAGCATGAGAATGTTGTTCTCAATAGCTTACTCAATACTCAAACAGAAGTGAAAGTACTTCGATGATTTTATTATGCAAGGTAAACAAGGCTTAAATAGCCAAGAAGATGAAGACACAGTCTTCTACAACGTGCTAGCTGAAAATTAGAAAACAGAACCGAAATAATAGACCAACTAGTTGACTCCTACAAGACAGGAGATTATTCGTAAAGACTAAGGACTAAGTCAAACTCCAACAATGCCTCTCCTAAACTGAATGTGGCAACACTCAGTTTACTCTTCGTTCACAAACTCCAAGCTTCTCCCGCATCTTTGTGAAGACTTCAAGCCTTAATGGCTTGGTCATAATGTCTGCAATCTGATCTCCCGTTCCACAGTGAACAAGCTTGATAACTCAATCCTTTGTAAGATCCCTTAGAAAATGAAACCTGACATCAATGTGTTTGCTCTGACCATGAAATACAGGATTCTTTGACAGTTTGATTGTTGAACTGTTGTCACACATGATTGTGGTACTTCACACATGTTCCAATCCAAATTTCTCCAAGATTCATCTCATCCAGACACATTGACAGGCACAAAAAGCTGCTGCAACAAACTCAGCTTCAGTTGTGGACAATGTGACAACCGGTTGCTTTTTAGATGCCCAAGACACAACTCCTCCACTCAAGAAAAATGCATACCCACTCGTGCTTCTTCTATCATCTAAATCCCCAGCATAATCACTGTCCGTATATGCAATTAACTCCCCAACATCTCCCTTTTTGTAAAACAAACCAAAAGATATTGTACCTTTAAGATAACGAAGCACTCTCTTTGCTGCTCCCATGTGTTGTTCCGTAGGAGCTGACATGTATCTGCTAAGTAAGCACACTGCATACATCAAATCTGGTCTAGTAGATGTAATATACATCAAGCTTCCAACTAATTGTTGATACAATGTTGGATCCACCTTATTTCCTTGCAAATCTTTTGAGAGTTTTGAGCATGGCACGATTGGATTCTTCACGGCATTTCCGCACAGCAAATTAAACCTTTCTAGAATCTCTCCAGCATAATTTTTCTGAGTAATGAAGATCCCTTCTGCATCTTGTACTACTTCAACCCCGAGAAAATACTTCATCTTTCCCAAATCAGTCATATCAAATTCCTTCTTCATAGATGACTTGAATTTTCTGAGCATAATATCGTCGTTTCCGGTAAAGATCAAGTCATCTACATATAAGCTGACAATAAGAATCTTGGTACCTTCAATTTTGACGAACAAGGTGTGCTCGTATTCGCACTTCTGGAAGCCTTCTTTTGTGAAGTATGCATCAATTCTACTGTACCAGGCACGTGGCGCCTGTTTCAACCCATATAGAGCCTTCTTCAGTTTATATACTTTATCTTTTTCTCCCTCTCAAACATATCCTTGTGGCTGTTCAACATAAACGTTTTCTGATAACTCCCCATGTAAAAATGCACTTTTTACATCCAGTTGATAGACACACCAACTGTTCTGAGCAGTCAAGGCTAAAAGCATACGTATTGTGTCCCACCTTGCCACTGGTGCGAACACCTCGTTATAATCCACTCCATGTCGTTGTGTATAATCTTTGGCGACGAGCCTCGCCTTATACTTGTCTACTTCACCTTTTTCGTTCAGCTTTGTCTTGTACACCCACTTCACACCAATTTTCTTTGCTCCTTTAGGTAGATATGTGAGATCCCACGTGTTATTTTTCTCTATTGCTTCCAGTTCAGCCTCCATTGCCTTATTCCATTTGTTATCTTCACTGGCTTCTTCAAAAGTAGCTGGATCTTCTAGAGAAATAAACATTGCCAAATTGTTGGTTTCTTCTTCGTCATTCGACTGTTCTTCCCCATTTTCATAATCTTGGAGATATGCAGGTGGTCTGCGAACTCGTGGAACCCCTTCTGGCACCTCATCAACTCTTTGAACTTCGTCTGGTACTGCCACAGCTTGAACATTTTGTGGTGTTTCTACAGCATCATTCTGAATATCAGACTCAACTTCTTCTTCCCACATCAACTGTTCGTTACTTGATTCTCCGGTTTCCTTATCCCAATTCCAGCCTTTGTCTTCCTCAAATATCACATCACGACTTGTTACAACTTGATGCGTAATAGGATTGAAACACTTGTAAGCTTTTGATTCATTACTTACTCCAATCAAGACACACGTAATGCTCTTATCATCCAATTTTTTTATCCTCTGATCTGGAACATATACGTGAGCTAGACAACCAAACACTCTGAAGTAATCAACGACTGGTCTCACTCCGCTCCACATCTCTTCCGGTGTTTTGTCGGTTATAACAGACGTTGGACTGCGATTAAGCACATGAACTGCCCATTTTGCTGCATCTGGCCAAAACCTTTTTGGAACTCCCTTATCATTGAGAATGCTTCGCACCATATTCATAATTGTTCGATTCTTACGCTCATCGACTCCGTTTTGTTGAGGCGTAAATGCTGCTGTGAGCTGTCTGCTTATACCCGTCTCCTCACAAAACAACTTGAACTCATTTGATGTAAATTCACCTCCTCTGTCAGTCCTTAAGCATACCAATGCTTCTCTAGTCTCTCTCTCCACTAGACTCTTAATTTTATTGAAGAAGATGAAAGTATCAGAATTGTTTGACAGAAAATAGATCCATACCTTTTTCGAGTAATCGTCAATGAAAGTAAGAATGTATTTCTTATCACTGGTTGAAGCTGGAGTATTGGACCGCAAAGATCTGAATGCACCAGCTGAAGCCTTCTAGATGATCGCCATAGGCTTTTCTTTGGAATGACTCCCCGATGTTGTTTCCCGATCAAACAACTACCACACACCGCTACCTCTGGTGAGTTCTTCAACTGTGGGATTCCTTGCACCATGTTCCGATACTTCAAAGTTCTTAATCCCTTATAGTTCAAGTGTGCGTACCTTTGGTGCCAAAGTTGAAGCTCATCAATAGCTGTGGTTTGTAAGCACTTGACAACGCCCAGATTTGACAGGATTTTGAACAATCTGTTTGTTGTCATCTCTGTTTGCATTAGCAGCCCCCACTTTGGATGAAACAACCTAAATACTCCATTTTTTATGAAAACTTCAACTCATGTTTCTTACAGTTGTCCTATACTTAGGAGATTGCTTTTCAAGTCAGGAACATAGTAAACATCTGTAATACTCTGCATCCGCCCACTTACTTTTAGACTTACGTTCCCTTTTCACATCACATTCAATTTGGAATTGTCCCCTAACTTCACGAAGTGATGAAAATTTTCATCTAGAGATGAGAACAATCGCTTGTTTCCACACATATGATTGCTGCAACCCGAATCCAGGAACCAAAATTCTTCCTTCTCTTCAGAATTTTCGTCTATAACAGCCATGAGCACAATCACATCATCTTCATCTACCTCAGCATAATTTGCTTTTCGATCACCTCGTTCTCCGTCTGGACATTCAAATTGAAAATGTCCAAATTGATGACATCGAAAACACTCTATTTTTGCTTTGTTAAAAAAACTTCCTCTGCCTCATCCTCTTCCTCGTCATGTCATTCCTCTGCCTCTTCCACCTCGATCATCATATGTGACTTTCAACACATGATCTTCTCCACTATAGCTGAGCTTCTTAAACTTTTGCTCATGCACCAGTAGCGAGCTCTGTAACTCATCAACGAAGAGACGGTCAATGTCTTTGAACTCCTCAATCGAACATACAATATAATTGAAGTTCTCAGTTAAGGTGCGTAAGAATTTTTCGACGATCTTCACATCTGGCATGTCTTCACCAAAGTTCCTCATATCATTAGCAACCACCATCACTCTAGCAAAATAGTCTGTAACAGACTCCCCACTCTTCATATCAAGTAACTCAAAGTTTCTCCGCAACGTCTGCAGTTGTGCTCGTTGCACTCTTGGGTTCCCTTGATATTTGATTTTCATTGAATCCCATAGTTACTTGGAGGTCTCTTTCAGTGTAATCGTTTTAAGAATGGTTTTGTCGATTGCACTGAAGAGGTAGTTCTTTGCTTTAAGATCCTTCAGTCTTGCTTCATTGAGAGTCTTCTCCTGTGCGTCAAAAAACGTCAATCCACTTGATGCTTCGACGAACCCATCTTTTACCACACCCCAATACTCTTTCGATCTCAATATATTCTCCATAAAAAAGGCTCCAATGATCATAGTCCCCATCGAATTTGGGAATGCTTGGCTGTGCAAAATTACTCGACTCTACCATTTCACTCACCCGTGTTTTCACTCACCCGTGTTTTTACTCACTCTCGAGTTTGCTCTGATACCAGATTTGTTGTTCTCAATAGCTTACTCAATACTCAAACAGAAGTGAAAGTACTTCGATGATTTTATTATGCAAGGTAAACAAGGCTTAAATAGCCAAGAAGATGAAGACATAGTCTTCTACAACGTGACAGCTGAAAATTAGGGGTGATTTTGACTTGATTCTAAAGCAGACAAATAAAAGCCAAAATTCTCATAATGGTATATGAGAATTTCAGGGGTGATTTTGACTTGATTCTACAACGTGCCAGCTAAAGAGCCAAGTCTGAGACCGTGATCTCATTACCTCTGTTATGATCTCTTAATTGTGCTATCACCAACTCAATGTTATTTAACATCACCCCTCGATGAGTTCTACTTCGATACGATAACAGAGCATCATGAACTGTTGCCTTGGAGTTGATACCCAAGTCAATGAAGCCAGATCTCCTAAAACATCCTGTAGCCTCCCCAAAGAGCTCCAATTATCATACCAGAAAGAAGCGCGAGAACCATTCATGATCTCAACCTTATGAAACTCCTTTGCTTGACCTCTATATTTAAGCAACTTTCTCCACATCCATGATCCTGAGACTGTATTCTCTTTTACCGACCAGAACAAACCCGTTCTAATGAGGTGCGCTTGAATCCACTTAACCCACAAAATTTTTTGAGCTGATACAATTCTCCAATTGAGTTTAAAGCAACAAACTTTGTTAGCTACATCAATTGCCTTTATGCCTAGTCCACCCTCTTTCTTTGGGCGACAAACCTCCGTCCACGCCAGTTTAGCCTTTCTCGGATTCAAATCAGGACCTGCCCAAAGGAAGGCTAAACAAATACCATATATCTCCCTTATATATGCACCTATAATGATATTCTCTCATATCAATCACCTTAATGAATATTTAATGTAATTTTATTCCCTTAGGAAACTAGATATGTTCTTGTTTCTATATATCGTTGTAATCGTCTAGTACAGGACACACATAAAACATTATTCATTCAATCGATCTTTGTATATGTTCAACCTAGAAGCCTATAAGCTGAAATTCAAAAATTAGTGAGCCTAGCAATCACTGAATTTAGTAGTTGTAAACGTTCGGCATAAGAGAGAAACCTATTCTTCCAAGTGTGTATTCTAGCCTTGATCTTCTCTACAAGAGGTGAACAATCAGAGATACTCATTCGTTTTGTCATCAAAGGGAGACCAAGATAGCGGATTAGTAATGTTCCTATATCCAAGCAAAACCGTTCAAGAATCAAGCCCCTAGTATCGGTAGAAACTCCCACCATAAAAATTGTTGATTTCTCAACACTGATTTTTAAACCCGAAGCCGCAGCAAATTGATAAAAAACCAACAAAATCCCCTCTAATGATCGAATCGATCCCTCAGCAAACACCATTATGTCATCCGCAAAACAGAGATGTATAAGTTTAATATTTTTACACCTTGGATGATAGCCTAAGCACTCACCCGCAGCCGCTTTATCAATCATCAATGATAGAACATTCATACACATGACAAATCAGTAGGGTGATAAAGAACAACAATGAAGAAGTCCTCTCTTACAAGAGGTGAACAATCAGAGATACTCATAAAAATTAAATGTAATTTTTATGAAGAAGTCCTCTGAAAAAAACTTGTAATCTCTCCATTCACTTGAACCGAGAAAGATGCCGATGAAGCACAGAGATATATCCAATGAATAAAACTTTCAGGAAGGTTGAGAGCAACTAGAACATTTTGTAAAAAACTCCATTGAACAGAATCAAATGCCTTGGAAATGTCAAACTTGATAGCGAGGCTCAGGCTTATGATAATCTTTTACCACCTCATAAGCCAGAAGTAGATTTTCTAACAACAACATGTCTGCGGACGCACGTTGAATATTTAATCCATCATAATTTAATTTTGATCTATTTTGACCTAAAACTAAATTATCTATATAATTTTTTGTCAACCACAAAACTAAATTAAAATTTAATTTCGAGATCAGTTACCTAATATGGAGGAGTAGTACTTACAATGCTAAGATTATGAGTCTAAATCTAGTTCCAGTTGCATGAACTAGACAATATGCTCTATAAACTAAACTGTCGCATAAGGAGCATAACTAATCAATGGGATTGTAGAAAGTGAACCACACCTTTCAAGACAATGCAACATTTTGATCATCTTTAACAATCCGCTTCCAAGTCCATAGTTTTAATTCAGAAAACGGCCAAAAGCAACACGAACAATTTGCAGAATGAGCTTTCATATACTAATTACGATACAATGCATTATTCAACTTGAAACGTAGTAAAATTTAAATTTTATATTTGAATTATTGAACGTTAGTGGAAATCAATTTTGACTTAGACGGTATTAGTCAACTGTTAAATTTTAGCGACTAAGATGCTATTGTGCGTCTGACGTGGCAATTTATTAGTTTAAAACAACGTTGTTTGGTCGTGGTGAATACATAGACTAAAAAACGACGTCGTCTTGATTATGTAAAATATATCTTTTTTAGAAAAGAATTTACTAAAATAATTCAATTTTAGTTAAAAAAATAAAAATTATAAAAATAATTAAAATTATTAAAATTATTAAAATTATTAAAATTATTAAAATTATTAAAATTATTAAAATTATTAAAATTATTAAAATTATTAAAATTATTAAATTATTAAAATTATTAAAATTATTAAAATTATTAAAATTATTAAAATTATTAAAATTATTAAAATTATTAAAATTTGTATATGTATTAAATTTATTAATATTATTAGAATATTAAAATAATATTTAATTTTAATAAAAATTCAAAAATTTATTCTAATCATTTAAATCAGATTCAGTTTATGCTAGAGGTGGTGACTCTTTTTGAATTGTTTTTCTCTAGCTAGATCGTAACTAGTGGCTTTGGTTTAACGGAGTAGTGGGCGGGTGCTTGGAGAAGCAGAGTCGAAGAGATGGTGATGCTGTTTGACCCTGAATTGGTCTGATGAGTTGAGACGTTGGACTTCAAAGTTGTAATCGATTTAGGTTTTTTTTCATTTGATTAGAAGGAAAAAGAAAAAAGAATTTCTCTTTTCATATATTTTATTTTATTTTTAGATTCAATATTAATATTTTATTTCTAAAACAAAATATTGTACGTAATCAAAACAACGTCGTTTTGAGTCTAAGTATGCATCACAACCAAAACAGCGACGTTTTGAACCAATCAATAGTCACGTCAAACATAGTGGCGTCTTAGTCATTAAACTTAACAGTTGACTAACACCGTCTAAGTCAAAATTCATTTCCGCTAACGTTCAATAATTCAGATATTGAATTTAAATTTTATAATGATTCATATTTTAAAAATGCATTGTATCGTAATTTATATATGAAAACATATTTTGCAAATTGTTCAGGTCGATTTTGATTGTTTTCGTGTTAATTCATGTTACTTAAGATGGTGATTTAAGTGAGTATTGAGTGTTTTTCCAAGCCGTAAATTCACAAATAGCATGGTTTAAAATATCCGGAATCTCCCTTTTAATATTATGAATAACTACCTCATTTTCTTACCTCATCACACATGAAAGAACGTCTTTGTTCTCCTCCCATACCACTCTGATATAGCCTTCTCCATAATTGATTATCCAAACTGGAGAGCATCACACAGTACAAATTTCGAACCCGAAGTTAGGAAGTACATAAGTAATCAAACCATCTCTTGCAGTCTCTTTTATTAATTCTGTTATTTGTTTCAGTGGTTAATAATGGGATAATGAGTCTTTTTAATGTTTAGGAACTTACCCTTCCAATTTCCCAATTTCACTTGTTGCTCGGAATCATGGATTCCAACTCTTCTTTTTGTATTATTCTATTAAAATCAATGAATAACAAACAAACAAAAAAAACAGTTCCAACTGCCAATTAAAATATTTCTTGTATTCTGTTTCTTGCCTTAATTGGGATCATTATTAACTGATATTTTTAACAAAATGTTTTGAGACATTAAAATGAAGTTGAAGAAAGTAATACTGTATATATATAAATAAGGGATAAAATTGGTTAACTATATGAGTTTGATAAGAGAAAAATATAAATTAAACCATGTGATGATCAGCAAAATATAATTTTTTATGCCAAGGCATAAGTCTAGTTAGCAGGCATTAATGAAATAAACATGAGACTAAACAAATATTAGTGTTATAAATTTCGTTGGTCAGTTGACAAAGGAAACAAAATTATTGGTTTATCGTGATTTCACATGAAACATAGTACATATTCTATATCGACATTATATCATGTCTGGAGCGATTTAGGAAATTATGAGTAAACAAGACGAAAATAAAGAAAACTCGAGGCGTTTTGTCGAATTGTCAAGAAAACAACAAGATTGGAGAGCTCCAAAATATATAGAGAATTGAGAAATGTGGGATGAGACAAAGAGGTCCGTAAATCTCTCTTGAGTTACAAAGAAAATTTTGTATAATCTCTAGATTTTGTTACTTGTACAACATATCTGCATCCATTATGTTTGATTTTTGTTTCTTCACTCGGTTATTTTCCAGATATAGCAAAAGAAAACCTTTTTAAGGAAATTATGAGTAAGCAAGATGAAGATGAAGAAAACTCGTAACATTTTGAAGAACTGTCAAGAAAACAACAAGAATGAAGAGCTCTAATATATATAGAGAAGAGAGAAATGTGGGATGAGAACAAAATGTATGTTAATCTCTCTCTTGTCATTTACTTTCTCTTAAAAGAAAAATCTTGTGTAATCTCTAGAAATTTGTTACCTACACAACATACGTAAAGAATGAACCTAAAGTCCAAAAGAAAATCAGGCTGGCTAGGCCTTACATCAATTTAATTATTTTTTTTGTAAATAGGCCCGTTTTATTTTACTTTTTATGCCAAAATGCCCAAAATTTTTATTTTAAAAAATTTATGAAGATAACTCTTAAGAAATTCTAAAGTCAAGCTTAAATACTTACAATATTCACTTCTTTTTCCGAAAGTAGGCCCAAATTTTTTTTCTTTATATAAAATATACCTAAATATATATATTAAAAATAATATATGTTTAAAAGTCCAATTATATTAGGCCGGGGCTGAAAAAAACTCATCACATTCATTAACTTGCAAAATCATACTATTTGATCTCCTTTTATTTTGTCAACGAATACTATTTGATCTCCTTTGCAAAAGATAAAGGTGAAATGGAATTAAAACTCAAACTCGCATGAGTCCAGGGGCGGATCCACGTGGACTTAGAGGGGGGGCATTTGATGCCCCGGGTAAAATTTTTCAACTTTTAAAGTTAATTTTAAACAATTTCAATTATACTGTTTAATATTTGCAAATTTGCCCCTTCAATTGTTTTGAACACCATCCATAAATTAAATTAATCTCTGGATCCCCCTGCGCATGACTGCATCTTATGATGCTCTTAATTATGCTATCGACCGCCATGCTTTGATATTTCTGGTTAGCACACATTGATGCAATAAATAAGATAAAACAAAATCAGTGATATAAATTTGTTGGTTAGGTGACAAAGGAAAAAAAAAAATTGTTGGTTTATTGTGATCTCACATGAAACATAGTACATATTTGATATTGTCACTACATCATGTAAGATTTAACAGGAAACACAAAAATGGATAAAATCAGAAAAGGGAAATAGATGAGCAAGTGGTAAAACCTCACGTAAAACAAACATTCATAGAAGAATGTTACGTTTACGAAAACGTCTGCGCATTATCAAAAATATGGAAAAATAAAGGGCAAAATTGAAGAAAACTATACTTAGATTTTGTTGTTGTGTGCAGCTAAACAAGTGATTGTGTAGTTTAAACGTTTTGCTGCTTATGCATTTTTATTTTTGATTTAATGTTAAATTTATTAGGCAACAGAAAACCTCTTTACATGATTGATTTTTGGAATCCAAACTGAATTTTAGAAGAAAAATCAGAGAAATTGGAAAATAGACATTCTCTACTTCATCACTTACTTTCTTGGCTTAACAGCTCAAAGATGGTTTGTCCTTATTTGGGTTTCACATTTCACTCTATATGATTTTATTTACTGTTTTTTTTCCTTCACATAAACCAAAATACCTAACAGAAAATAAAGATAGAAATAAATGTTATTAGCATGAACTAGCAAAGGAAAAAAAAAAAAAAAAGACAACAAACAATAATTCAGCAGAAACCTACACAAGCGAAGAAATAAACAATGGTAGCTACATCGAATAGGTTATTTGTATATTCTTAAATAATAATAATAATAACAAACGATATAAATGAATAGTATAATATAATCCGTATATGAATATATCAAAAAACCATAAAACAAAAAAATGAAACTCAACTATACAAATCTCGGATGCTCCCTCCTGCAAATGGAACACACTCTTCATCTTGTGAGGTTATTAAACGCTGCAGTACCATTCTTATGTCCACTAGAGCTTCTTAGGCAGATTATATGTCTTCTTGAGAAATCTCGTCGCAGACTCATCGTTACGGTAACACAAAACACGTAAGAGCGTGTTTGGCTCCATACCATTCCACTGGCCCGAAGTTGGAGGTAACGGAAGCCTCGACTTCGCTGAGGACCCGTAAGCTTCGAGGGTCGTTCCCTTGAACCTCTCGATTAAACTGTCCGTGTCTGTACTAAACAAAGGAAGCACGCCTCTGACTGTGGTCGAGAACTTATCAATCAGGTCCATGGCTAGACCATCTCCGTTTGCCCAGAACATATCTTTCATTAATTTGAAATCTTCTTCCATTATCTGAGAGTCCTGTCTTGTAAATGCCCTAGAGGGTCCTCCAGCAAGGAGGACAAGTAAGAAGCCATCGAAAGAGGCTTTCATAATATCAGTGATGATGCGTGTTCGGACTCTTTCATGTACTGTCTCTGCTATGACTGTCAAATTATGTTCGAGCTCCTTGAGGAAAGGATCTATTCTAGAGGATGAGAGGTCACCAATGTATAACCCATCCCATAATGTGTGACTCAGGTCATGGAATACGACTTTGTAAGCCAGAGACTCAGAAAGCTGTTGGACACCTTCAATGCAAGACGCTGGTGTGAGCTCAAACTTTTTTCCTAAGCCGTTGGAAAAGTCATCGGTGTGAGCTGACTCACAGTTCCTCAAATGTGTGATCACCCTTTTTTCCACAATATCGAGCTCACTGCGGATTTTGTGCAAGCTGTTTATTCTGACACATAGCTGAGTGACCCCAAAGGAATTCTCACTGTTCATAACCGAAACCTGAGAGTCTCTCTTTTGAGAGGTAGGTGTCTTTTCTTTCTTCTTCCATTGGAATTTCGATCCCGTTGTACACCGGGTGAGTGCAGGCATTGTGGGCATGTACGTAGTCCGAGAGCCTGAGCATCAACAAATAATAATATGTAAAATGTGAGAAATTAAGAGTTCAAGACTTCTTCCATCATATAGAAAAAAATATTCCAAACAATGTGCAAACTTACCGCAGCCAGATTTCGCCTTTGAGACATAATACTGAAGATATTTGTCCAAACCAATGATTAAATCAGGTAATACTGCAGGATGCATGGGTATGGGAAGCTGAAAAAATGCTTCCAAAGTCTCATCAGTAATTCGCAACACTTCAGCAGCAGATTGCGCATATCCTCCTTCCTGATTCTCTAGCGGTTTCCAAAACTGAACAAGAATTTGCGATAATTTGGTCAAACCTTTGAAAATTAATTACCCCCAAATAAAAGGAAACTTAATAGTTGAAGATGACAAATTCTAAGACCAAAATTCCTGACAGAGTTACTAACCTCTTGCTGCAAATTCCTGTCAACCCATTCCTTAAGTCTGTCTATTCTTGCCTTGATCCAGTCTTTGACTAAATTAGCAATAACGGTCTCAGCCTCGAAGGGAGGCATTTCACGGATAATTGCTTTTCCACCATCATCACTGTCAACAGAATCCTCTACTGCGATTTGCACCAGATCCTTCTCTAGCTTATCTGCAGCTCTTAATATCTGGACAGCATCGGGTGTCAATTCAGATATTCCAGATATAAACTGTTTAATCTCATTTCCATAACAAACATGGAGGGTAGCCACAGCAACCCCTGCAGCAAATGGATGCCATCTCTTCAATATTGGACTGAACATCCGCTTTTCCTGAACAGCTAGCTCACCAATATCCTTCGCAAGGATGGCGAGAACAGGAAGAGGATTTTTCTGGTTCCTAGATGCTCTCCGGCTAGAATCTGCTTTCTCCATTCTCTACGGAAAGACACATAAAGAGATAAGTTCATATAATTGTTGGAGCAGTAGTAAGTAAAGAAAAAAAAAAACATAACGATGGTAAACATCCCCCAAGAAAATGCAGATACTTGCCTGAGCAAAAGAAGTTCGTAGTGATGACCTGATGTATGTCTCAATCCTGGTACGAGCTACATCAACTTCTCCTTTCCTTCTTCTACGGTACTCATTAGATATATCTTCAACTAATATCCTGGCGGCTGATACACCCAAAGAGACAATTCCCTCCATGGTATTAACATTACCTCGGTCAAAGGTGTCATGGTATGCAAGAAGCCTTTTCTCTGCCCAACCCAATATAGCACTCAGTGTAGAACTCAAAACTTGGGAGTATTCAGGATCCTTTGTAGTCTTTGCATCTTTAGCAACTTCTACCAGTTGAGAATCACAAGCATGAAGCAGGTCCATCTCAACTTGCCCAGTTACAACATAACGACTAAACAAAAGCCACGTAAAACAGAGATTATGAAGCATTTGGTTAATTCCAAGAATTACCCACGTCTTCTTTATATGTTCCATAAGGTCATCAACTTCCTCAACCATGGACGTCGCGTCATTAGAATCAAAGCACGCTTCTAAAAGCAGTTCATAGAGCCTGAGATTAAACGGAGAGCCATCAGCCCAGTGACAAGAGTCAGAGAAAGACCCATCAGATCTAGTGGCAAGAGACATGACCGCTGATCGAAGACTTTGCATTTGCTCATTGTTCCTTCCAGTCTCCAAAGGCCGGTCCAGAGCTCCATGAATGATCTGTCGCAATCGTTGAGAGCTATTCGTCTTATCAAGGGGTACACGAGGGTGCAACAGAAGACCTGCCTCAAGAACCTTCAATGATCTCTTCAGCCAAGCATCGTATTCTTGCTGATCCGTAAAATCAGAAGACTTTAGCTGTTGTAATAATTCTAAGGGTAGAACCACTGACTCAATCTTCCTTCCAACCTGAATAAACCAAAACCATTAACTGCAAAAAAAAAGGAGACCTTTCGCAGCAATTAACCCTCAAGCAGTTATTACTAAGACGCAAATGTCATAACACACATTCTTATCCAGAATAATACCCAATTAAAGCAATTCAAGATCTATCCCAAATAGGTCAATGGCGGCATCTATATCATAAGAACATGAAATTGAACCCGTATTCAACTAAAATCAAGCTCTAGATTTATTCTAAACAGAATTAACACATCTAACCAGTAGTTCTCTCATGGTGTAAACTAAGAATTTGAACATGTCAAGCCAACATTCAGCTCAATTGGATCACAGAGATCAAGCAAGAAGGACGCTATAATAGTGAAATTGAGCAAACCTGACTAGCAGCAATCCTAAGAAAAGCTCTACGAACACGCGAGTCAACAGCCTCCGATACTCGCATTTGGATCCGCATAAGCTCACCGACAGTAGTGGGACGCTTCGACTTACCATTCGAACCCGAAGCAGAACCAGAACCAGGACTCTTATTAGATCCAGGTGAAAGCGAAGAAGACGACCTTAACCCCAAAGCTTTCTTCATCTTACTAGCGGCGGCTGAGGTAAGAGACCGCTGAATCGCCGGCGAAGCAGGAGATCCATTGGGAGAATCCGTATTCGAAACAGCGACTGAAACAGCCGATGAAAGAGGCTTCCCAGTGGCGCTACGACATGCGGCGACAAAGATCTCGTAAGCAGTGAGACGGAGATCGGAATCGGAAAGTTGAACAGCGAGTTGTCCGAATGGTGACGGAGGTAGATCGGAATACATTGAAGAAGAGCGTGAAGTCGCCGATTGTGACGGCGCCGCCGGAGTAGTCTCTCTCTTGGAGTGACCCAGAGACAGCTCTCTGAAGAGGTGAGCCATTTTTTGTGTGTGAGAGCAGCGAAAGAGAGAGAGAACAAAGACAGCTTCTTAATAACAGTACAGTTACTTAAAATAATTCAAGAAGAAATTGGCATTTTTGTAAATTTGTTTAATTTGATTGATTTTAGTATCATTAGTTTAAGGATTTTTTCAATAAGTGTTAGTTATTGATGTTTACCATATCTATAAATAATTATCGATTAAGTCAAGGGAACGAGTGAATTAGGTAACTAATAAGGAAAATGAGACGTAACAAAATTATTATTTTTTGCTATTAAATAGTGAATTGTTTTTTAGTCATATTATCGATTGTTAAAGAAAAATTGTATTCTTTTTAAAATATGTAATTTATATTCTTTTTCTGATACATTATGTAAGATGTTTTACAAGTTTTATTTTTTTCATTATTTGTTTGATTTTTTCAAAATTTAAGGCATAGTATAATTTACTTTGATGTTATATGTCCATTAGTATTCTACAGTAGTCCCACTGTCCCAAAATATTAAATATTTTAGATGTTTTTTCTGTTTTTAATTCCATTTTATAAGATGTTTTACAATTTTCAATACAGATTTTTATTATGTTTTGATATTTAATTTTCTCAAAAAGGATTTTTAATAAGTGTGCATTTAGGTAAAAATATTTAATATAATGGGACATAGGGAGTATTATTGTTTATTGGTTGATTTAGTTTTAGTTAAATATTATATATTAACTAGATTAGGTGCTGCTTATACGCGAAATTATAATCTAATATTTTAAAATTTACGAGAAAAAACTAAATTTGAAAATTTGAAAAATAGAATTAAATCACCGGTAAAAATAAATATATAATAAAATATCAATAACGCCTAAATAAAATCATTCACTAATAGAAACACCTAACAAAACTACAATTATTTATTTATATTGATTATATATAGCTTAATTTATTTCTATTTGAATAAGATTTATTTATATTTAATTATATTTAAATTTTTTTCTTTTAAAAATTGATAAAAAAAATTAGTATTGCTATTTTGAATTTATTTTTTCATTATCTTTTAGATGATAACCATTTTCAGAAAAATAGAAGAAAAACCAACCGAAAATAGAAAAAAATTTAATAATCATAAAAATATATAAATAAATAAAATTTACGACAACTTCATCATAATAAAATAAAATAATTTTTTTAAAAAAATAAAAACATAGATGTTTTACCAATAAAATGAAATTGAAGGTTGAATAATGTTTTCTAAGAAAAGTGATTTGTTTGTTAAGAAGAGGTGAGACTATTCATTTGTTTATATAGAGTTCAATATTAACAATTTTTTTTTTACGATTAGAAATTTTTTTTAATATGAAAGTTTTTATTTTTTTAAGAGTTAGTTATTTGTATAATTTTCTAATAAATTTTTTATTTTTATGAGTAATGGTAGTTAATTATATTTATGTATATTTTACTTATAATAATCTTTGACAATATTTTCATTTTCGACACTTGTCGAAATCTTGAATCGATGGACATCATACATGTGGCGATCTCGTGAGTTACTAACTTTAAAATATATTATTTATATAATAAGATTAAAAACTAAGAATTAATATAATCTTAAACTTCTCATTTTAGTTAAACAAATATTATATAATAGAATAGATATAGTATTATTTTTTTATGTTAAAACATAGCATTTTAACAGAATTAATGTTAAAAGGTATTTTAACAAAATCAAATCCTTAATTCAAAATTTATATTCTAACATTTATTTTGAATATGAATTTTTTTTCTAATAATTAATAAATTATAAAAAATCCATAGAAATTTAGAAACGGTAAAATCCTGTAAAATTATTTAAATCACATCAATAATTTTTGGTTTTTAGGATTCTTGTTTTAGCAAATTACACATCCAAAATTTACCCTCTAAATCTCAAAATAAGCTTGAACAGTAATATATTATTATATAAAGTATGATTTTCAAAGTTGCTTACTTGCATGATCGTGACACATGTCAAGTCTATCGATAAGATTTTGACACGTATAAAAAACTTCAATCAATTAGGTTTAGACAATAGGTCAACGTATATTTGAAAAGAAATAAAATAAAAAATTAATAAACAATCATAGTTGTAGGTATGATTATTTACGATAGTGGCTATAGTTTTTCTGTTATAAGATTAATATTTTGTATTAGTTTTGTTATTATTTTTATAGATTATGTCTTATGCTATACATGAGATAAATTTTATATTTTAAAATTTAAATATAATTCATAATTATAAAATATTTTGGGTAGATATAAATACATATGTATATAAGTAAAAGTATGATAACATACACTAAGTGGTATATTTAAAGTATAAATACTGAATATTTCATATACTGATTATGTTAGACAATATGCTAACATAAATTTGAAAAATTTTAAATCACTAAAATGAAAAAGATTATTAAAAAAAATTATAATAAAAAACTAAAACGTAAAATGTTTGATCTTCAGAGTTAATGGTCGCCATACATGTCAAGTTTCTTTTTAAAAAAGAGAGGAAATAATGCTACTATAACTAAGGAAATTATACACTTCGATTAGAAATTATTTATTAAAGAAATTATATAAGAAATTATATACTAAGTTTATAATTATGCAAGAAAAAGTATATTTTAAAAAGAAAAAGTAATACTATAATTAAGGAAGTTATACAATTCGATAAAATTCTATAATTAAGAAAATTATACAATCTGATACAATTAGAATTTGATAATAAATTAAGGAAATTATACAAGTAAGCATTAGAAATTGTAAATAAATTATTATATAGAACTAAAAAGAAAAAGGAAAATATTATTTAATAGAAATATTACTAAAAGAAAATGATTACTTTCTCTTCTATTTAAAATATACTTACACAATCCAGGAAATTAGAAAAATATCTAATAATCTAAAAAGAAGAAGTCTTGTAAATATTCACCTTTATATAAACAAATAGCTTATCTCATATTTATTATAAAACAAAATAATTACTTCAAAAACTTCTACATTGCTTCAATTTCATTCTATTTAACATAAATATTAACCAATAAACAATGAATGTTGATATTCAAAACAATATAAGCTATTTTACATTAATTTTATTAGGACAATTGTATGTATCGTTGTAATGTATATTTTTTATTCGTAAATGAAAACATAAAAAATTTAAAAAAGTTGTGACCTTATATAAACGATTTTTTGGTTACTTTGATGGGAATATTAGTATTCTTTTACTTATGTTATTCATTACTGAAAAAATAAATTTGAAAAATATATTGAACTTTAGAGAAATTAATATTTTATAATTTGATGAGAATGTTAATATATTTTTTTATTTGATTTAATAAAAATTTAATTTATTTAAAATCAGTTTGAGATGGAATAAATTTATAACATGAGATTATAACATATAGAAATTTTTATTTTAATAACGTTAATTTTCCAAAGTTTATGTGGATTTTTTATTTTTCTTACTAATTATGTTTTGTAAAAGCTTTGATTATAGTTTAATACTAAGTAAGATATAGATATTTTTGATATGATGCATATAGAAATTAAGGTATAGTGTGTCATATTAAAATCTGGTTTAATATTATGGAATAGTTTGTTAAATTTTATTGCAAAATGAAATGTGTGAGATAGAATCCTTGTTTAAAAAGACTATGAGGCAAAATCTAAAAAAGTGAGAAAATTGCCTCTTAAAATTCAAATATTATCAATAAAAGTTTATATTTATTTTTATACCCATGTATTTAGGCGGGTCATTATCTAGTCTTATTATATAAACTTTGGTTTTAAAAGGTACAACTCACAAGATCGCAATACATGTCAAGCTTACCGATAAGATTTTGACACGTGTAAAAAATTCAAACAATTAGGTTTAAACGTTAAGTTAACATAACTATGAAAAATATCAATCTTATTATATAAAGCTTGCTTTAAAAGTTAATAACGCACAAGATCGAAACACATGTCAAGCTTACAATAAGATTTCGACACATGTAAGAAATTCAACCAATTAGATTTATACGTTATGTTAACATTAATATGGAAAATTTCAATCTTATTATATAAAGCTTTATTTTAAGAATTA
Source organism: Crucihimalaya himalaica (assembly GCA_004349715.1). NCBI lineage: Eukaryota > Viridiplantae > Streptophyta > Magnoliopsida > Brassicales > Brassicaceae > Crucihimalaya > Crucihimalaya himalaica. Next base: position 1,112,970 of record SMJT01000052.1, on the reverse strand, counting down.
CTAGCTAAACTAGCTAGACTTTTATTTGTAGTCAAATGCAAAACTAGACATTTCCTCCTTCTTTCAAAATGCCTTAAAATACCATTCCTTACTTCTTTTTTCACAATAATACCTAGCGCAGACTTCTTCTGTAAAGTCTGATGGCTAGATTTGAATCATTACAACCCAAAGATTCTCACGTAATTACGAAAATACAGGACGTCTTCTATAGTTCTCAACCAATATTACCAACTAAATTTGAGTTCTAAATGCTTCAAACAATCGAATTAAGAGACGTTAAATCTCAATAATTGAGCTAAAAGCTCCATTTTTGTCAATCTTCTATCTCATTCTCTCTCAGTTCAACCATTAAGCTCTACAATCTCTTTGTCAAAATTCATGATCCTTAGATCTTCCGATTTACTAAGATTCGTGCATAATAACGCATGAGTTTCTTAGGTATTGGTGGCATCAAAAGTTCTTAGCTGTCGACGAAGCTAAAAATAAGGTCAAACAGAATCTTCGTAATTTATTCTTACTTTTCACTGATTTTTCAGAAGGCTGACTTCTCAGGTGTCAGTAATCAACTGGGGTTAGTTATGCAACTGACTTTTTGCTTCACAGAGTTCACGATGGAAGTCTCAAGTTCTCCTTTGAAAACAAAAAAACGGTCTTTAGACTTCACCTAAGAAGTCCGCGTACAAGAGGTTAGTTTTGCAATTGAACGTAAGTTTGATTTTTATCTTAAACTTCAACTATGAAGTCTCCGAGAAAAGGAGGGTTAATTTTGCAATTGACCTGGACAAAGACTTTTTTATCGAGACTTCACCTGAGAAGTTTGCGTGAAAAAGAGTTACTTTTGCATTTGACTGAAATTTCGAACATTGACTATTGAGGAGACTTCTCAGATGAAGTCTACAACAATCAGAAACTCTGAAATTAAAAAATTAAAAATCTGGGTCAATTGCAAAAGAACCCTTTTCTCAACAGACTTCTCAGATGAAGTCTCATGAAAAAGTTAAACGTGGTCAACTGCAAAACTAGACTCTACTTTATGGGTAGACTTCGCCGAAGAAGTCTATGAAGGCAAAAAGACTTCATTGTGGAAGTTTCATTACGTAATAGACTTCAACGATGAAGTCTCATAAAAATGAGACTTCCTAGTTGAAGTCTACTGAAAATGTCAAAGCTCTGCTCAATTGCAAAACTAGATCCCAAACTGGTATAGACTTCTCACTCGAAGTCTCATTGTGTAAGAGACTTCGCCTATGAAGTCTCTTGAAAAATTCAAACTCTGGTCAATTGCAAAACTAGACCCCTATTTCATACTTCACCGTCGAAGTCTCTTCTATATCGCTTAAGAGACATCATATGAGAAGTCTGGTGGGAGACTTCATCCGAGAAGTCTCATATGATAATTTTAGTAAAAACCAAATTTTAGTTTATTTGTAAATAGTTATTTTTATTTTTTTTTCCTAACATGTGTGTTGCATATGGCTATTGATGTTGTATCAATTTAAACTATTTTTATCGCATAATTATTTTTAAATCATTTTTCTTAAGGTATTAGGTATTTAGCTTATACTTTTGAGACTCCACAGAAGAAGACTGTTATTAGACTTCGCTTGTGAAGTCTCTTGCACTAACTTTTAAAAATTTTATTTGTATCATATCTATTGTTTATTTTCGAGATTTGTTTTTTTTTAATGTATATTAGTTATTGTTGTTGTTTATGTATGAGTTTCACATCTCAATATGTTATATTCTGTCTTAAATCGGTTTAATGAATTTTTGGTAATTATTTATTGCGAGACTTCACCTTTCAAGGCTCTTACCAGACTTCATATGAGAAGTCTGGTGATACACTACTTCTAAGAAGTCTCATATGATGATCTTAGTAAAAAATGATACTTTACCTTATTTGTAATTAGTTATTTATGACTTGTTTTTTTCGTTGTTGTTGTTCCACTTTGTATTTCACAAGAACAAGTACAAGGTTCTCTGTAAAGACTTTGCAACTTTATGTTTTTTTAATGATATGTTGCGTTTTTGACGTCTTTCATCTTAAGTTTTAGCTTTTTTTTCTAAGTCCATTATGTCTTTGTAGCGTCTTTTAGTGTCTTTTTGGTCGAGTCTTGAGTTTTCTGCAGATTACGGGATATTACGCAGGAATATGATGTTTTTACATGTTTCGGGACGATTGCGAGACAAAGCAAGCATGAACAAGATGAGATCGATCGATCCGGCAGCTTGGATCGATCGATCCAAGCTGCCGAATGAAGAAAGAACCAAGGGATCGATCGATCCACTCAAGGATCGATCGGTCTAAGCTGTTGGATGAATTAAGAACCAAGGGATCGATCGATCGGATCCGCCAGATGTGCTCAAGAGGAGTAGATCGACCGATCCCAAGGAGGATCGACCGATCGGATCGTGCGGCACTTTCAAACTTAGCCTATCTTTTATTTCTTTTTGAAAAAGGGTATAAATACCCAAAAACCTAGTTTTATTTCTTACGTTTTCTTTTACGCTTCTTTATTTTCTGGAGAGACTTTTGTCTTGTAAGCTACTCACTGGGATTTGAGATTCATCTATGTGACAATTTAGAGAAGATTTATAAACCCTATTTCTTATTCTGTTGCAATTCATTATGTCTTCTTCTTTGAATTTTGTTATTTCTTTTGCTATGTCCGAGTAGATCTCGTAATTGGGTTCTAAGATTTTAAGTAGCGGATTTAATGGTTTGTAATTTTGACTCTTCTAGGAAACTCTAACTCTTTGGTTCTTCAATTAAAATTTTTGCTTAATGCTAGAATAAGATTGATGACACTGTTTAGATCCTAGGTTTATCTATGCATGAAAGTATTGATAGGTTGCTTGAATTGATGTGAATTGAGCAATATTCTCTTAGCCAACAATATTTGATGTTAGGAAGTATTGTGAACTTAGTGAACTTGATTGATAATGCAAATTTGACTAGGAGATCTCAAACGACAGTTTGTAAAAATGATTAGTCAAATTTAGAGATTAATGTCTTGAAAGAGAATTAGTCTAATTAAAAGTTAATATTCGAGAAAGGTTCTTATCTGTTGAGTTTCTTGATTCATTCATCTTGTTGATTATTGGATCTTTGAAATAACTTATGGTCCGATGTCTTTAATCTATTAGTTTACATAGTTTATTTCTTTGCATTTTTATTTACAATCGTGAAAACCAAAATACATCTTCTACGCTTTAACTATTTACAAATCTCGCAAGTCTATAGAGTACCATTGGTCCTTGTGGATCGACCCCGAACATACTACTGCGCACTTAACCATGCCCTTGTAGTTTAAGTATTTTGGGTTAATTACTAGAGCAATCAAGTTGGTGCTGTTGTTTAGTCAATTGATGGATTAGATTTGCTTTGCTTCATTGAGATGTTGAAAAGAATTGAAAAGCTTTGAAATTGGTTATGAATTTGATTATCGTAGGCATTGAGCATTGAATTTTGAGCTATGATGCATTATTTTGAGGTTTGAAGTTTGAATTCAACACCACATTGTTCCAAATTGTTGTTAATTCTCATCGTTTTAAACCTTAATTCACTTCACTCACATGATTGTTGCTTCGTCTTGTGTTCTTTCGATGTTTTTAGGTGATGGGAAAGATAACAGCACCGCGCAAAGACAAGGAACCGGTTGTGACTGAGGCTGCCCCTGTACGAGGGTTTGGACAACTAATGATACGAAGCACCATTCTGTTATGAAGAAAGTCCAGATTTTACCTACACGCTTCGGCTGTCAGGAGACGTTACACGATTTGGGTCTCTTAGATGACGCCATCACTGCGTTTGAGGCGACGAGGATTGGACGATTATGGCGTTTTTGCCACCACACATTCCTGAAGTATGTCAGGAAGCTTCTTGCTACTTGCCACCTCACCTACAAGGAGTATGGCGATCCTAAGGCAAGCAAAGGGCGATTCTCCTTCCTCCTCGACAAGAAGTACTTCTGGTACCCTCTTTATGAGATTTGCGACATATACAACTTTACCAAGAGAGATGGGTGTTATCTCGGCAAGCTTAATGAAGAAGATGCCACCACTTTCTGGGATTTGATTGCGAAAGGCACCTACAACCACATACGGTGAAGATCACTCAGATCAGAAACCCGATTATGCGCATTGTGGCTAAGATCCTCAGCAACGCGTTCTTCTTCCAGTCTAAGGCAGGTGCGGTGCACAATGAGGAGTTGATTATGTTGTGGTATGTTGTTAGGCACTTGATGGGTGAGTTTCAGGATTAAGAGGGACCTACGGCTAACCTTGCAGCTGTTTTGTGCGAGAATTTGGTGTAGGTGAAGAGAAGCCCACCAAAGACGAATCAGCTTTGCCTTGGTTCACTTCTCACACCGCTCCTCCTTCACACCAAGCTCGATTTATCCAAGTCTGAGAAGATCACAACCGTTGTGAAGGTGGACATGAAGTATCTAGAGCACTGCCATATCCTCAAGAAGAACAAGGTGTATCTTAAGTTTTAGCGTCTTTTCTGAGTCCATTATGTATTTGTAGCGTCTTTTAGTGTCTTTTTGGTTGAGTCTTGAGTTTTTTGCAGATTACGGGATATTACGCGAGAATATGATGTTTTACATGTCTTTCGGGACGATTGCGAGACAAAGCAAGCATGAACAAGAGGAGATCGGTCAATCCACACGCGGATCGATCGATCCAAGCTGCCAGATGAAGGAAGAACCAAGGGATCAGTCGATCCAAAATTGGAACGATCGATCGGACCCGCCGGATGTTCTCAAGAGGAGGAGATCGGCTGATCCTAAGGAGGATCGATCTATCGGATCGTGCGACACTTTCAAACTTATCCTATCTTTTATTTCTTTTTGCAAAAGGTTATAAATACCCAAAAAGCTAATTTTCTTTCTTACGTTTTTTTTACGCCTCTTTATTTTTTTGGAGAAACTTTTGTTTTGTAAGCTACTCCGTGGGATTTGAGATTCATCTGTGTGACAATTTGGAGAAGATTTATAAACCCTATTTCATTTTATTGCAATTCTATTATGTCTTCTTCTTTGAATTTTGTTATTTCTTTTGCTATGTCCGAGTAGATCTCTTAATAGGGTTCTAGGGTTTTAAGTAGGGGATTTAATAGTTTGTTATTTTGACTGTTCTAGGAAACTCTTTAACTTTTTGGTTCTTCAATTAAAATTTTTGCTTAATGCTAGAATAAGATTGATCACCCTGTTTTAGATCCTAGGTTTATCTATGCATGAAAGTATTGATAGGTTGCTTGAATTGATGTGAATTGAGCAATATGCTCTTAGCCAACGATAGTTGATGTTAGAAAGTAATGCAAATTTGACTAGGAGATCTCAAATGACAGTTTGTAAAATTGATTAGTCAAATTTAGGGATTAATGTCTTGAAAGAGAATTAGTCTAATTAGGTGGTCATATTCGAGAATGGTTCTTATCTGTGAGTTTCTTGATTGATTCATCTTGTTGATCGTTGGATCTCTGAAATGTCCTATGGTCTGATGTCTTTAATCTATTAGTTTACATCGTTTATTTCTCTGCATTTTTATTTACAATCTCGCAAGTCTATAGAGTACTATTGGTCCTTGTGGATCAACCCCGAACATACTACTGCGCACTTCACAATGCCCTTGCAGTTTAAGTATTTCGTGTTAGTTACTCGAGCAGCCATCAAATGAAGGCTTGATGTTTAATTTAGTAGATTTCGCAAAAAGTATTTTTTTGTGAGTATAACTTTTATTAAAAAGAAATATCATTATACAAGAGATTTACAATCCAAGAAGGAGGATTACAATGGTTTGTTCTTACATCTATAACATTGCATGCAAGAATTTAATATTATGGGAATCGAAAAAACGTCCTAGTGTGAAAGTCTCACTATGAAATCTCGTTGTGAAGTCTCACTGTGAAGTCTCAGTGTGAAGTCTAAGTGTGAAGTCTCGGTGTGAAGTCTAAGTGTGAAGTCTCGGTGTGAAGTCTCACTTTGAAGTTTCTGTGTGAAGTCTCACTATGAAGTCTCACTATAAAGTCTCGAAATGAAATATCTCTTTGAAGTCTCACAGTGAAGTCTCAGTGAAGTCTTGGTGTATAGTCTCACTATGAAATCTCAGTGTAAATCTAGATCTATAAAAATAAAAGGAAAAACGAAGACTCATATACGACCACAAAGATAACAAGAAGAAACCCAGATAAATCAACAAAAATTTTAGAAATCATACTAGACATAAATTGTTTTAGACTTCAACTAGAAATTCATTATAAAACCTTTAGATGAAATTCCAAAAAAAAAATCAAAACGCTTAAACAATTAAAGATTCAGATCTGAAATTTTGTTTGAAGCATAAATTGTTGTATGGATCTAGAGAATAAACAAGCTTAACTGTTTTCTGGTGGTATTACGCCTCAAATTTGTAACAAGCATAAAAACATAAGTTAGTGGGATGAAGACGCCGGTGAAAAAAATAAAACAATAATGAGCGAGTTGTTAGTCAGATATGAAGATAAAAATTATAACACTCTTAAAAAGAGATTAATAGCGACGAAAATAGAGAAAGAACAAGAAAAGCGACATCGAAAGTGTAGAGATCTTTATTATTTTACATAGAGACATAGAGACATAGAGAGAGAGAGAGAAAGAGAGAGAGTGTGTGTGCGCGCTATGGGTGGTGAAATTAAAGTTACGTTAAAATTTATCGTTTCAAAAGACTTCACCATCGCATTTTAGTAATTAAATATTAAATTTAAATGAGAAAAATAATAAAAAAATAATTTTATTGTAAATAAAAAAATAAGTTTTTCCAAATATGAACTTTATATATTAAAATTTCATAATAGTAAAACATGTAAAATTAATTATATTATATAAAACCCAAAAAAAAATTAAGACTTCACAAGCAAAATCTCATCAAAGTCTCATCAAAGTTTTGAATTTTTAAAAATTTTTGAATTTTTTAAAATATTTTGAAATTTAAAACTTCAATTTTGTAATTTCAGACTTCACATTTAGAATTTCAAAATTATCCTTGAAATTCAAAAATTTCAAAAATTTTCAAAATTTTGAGAAATGATATGTATTGAGTAATTTAATCAGCTAATAGCCTACAACAACAGCCTAGATTCGATTGTATTTAAATTATCAAGCATTATTGACCGATTATAATAATAAAGAAAAAAAGTGGGAAAGGGAGCTGGAGCATCAGAGGCGAACAGCTTGGAGATGGTCTCATGATCCTTTTTTTGTGGGCAAACTGGACCACATAAATATACATATTTTTGTACCTTTTCGTTTCTTTATTTAATTGTTTCAAACGTTGATATAAATTCAAAGTATCTCAATGTCCATATAGAGAGATTTAGAATCCCTAGATGGTTAATTTTGTTTTGGTGTTGTAAATATTTGTTATAAATTATTTTCTTCTATTTTATCTAAGAGCATCTCCAATGGTGAGATATCCATAGGGTATCTCACTAATATAATATTAATATATTTTGTAGTTTTTATTAGTAGAAACTCATATTAAAATTGCATCTCCATTAGTGAGATACCCATAAGGGTTTCTCATCAAAATTATATTAATATTTTAATAAAAATTTTGTATTAATATTTATATCTGAATATTATTTTAAAACATATCAAATTACTTCTTAATAATTTTATATCTGAATATTATTTTAGAATTTATATCTTTTAATATTTATAATTAACAAAAAATCACAAAATAATTTAATTAAAATAGGACAAAAACTATTAGACATTTTGTAAAAAATATGACAAAAAGAGACATATTTTCTCAAAATATCAAATTTGACAAAATTATATCTTTTAATATTTATAATCTCAGTTTTTTCTAGGGTTTCTTGCTAAACTAGACCCTTATTTGAAGTCAATTCCAAAACTAGACCCCTCTTCCTTTTCTTTTCAAAATGCCTTAAAATACCCCATCGCTTATTTTTTCACAAAAATACCTAGCGCAGATTTCTCTTGTGAAGTCTGGTAGCTGGGTTTGAAAAACAATAACCCAAAGATTCTCACGTAATAACGAAAATACCATCGTCTTCAATAGTTCCCAACCACACTTACAAAACAAAATTGAGCTCTCAATGCTTCAAACAACCGAATTAAGTGATGTTAATGCTTTAAAACTGAGTTAAAAGCTCGATTTTTGTCGATCTCCTCTCTCATTTCAACCATTTAACTCTATAATATCGTTTTCAATATTTACCATCCATATATCTTGCGATTTACTAAGATTCGAGCATAATAACGCTTGGGTTGCTTGGGTATTGTTGGCGTGATCAGTTCTTGGCCGTTTAAGAAGCTAAACACAAGCTCAAACCGAATCTTGGTAATTTTTGCTTCATTTTCTCCGATTTTCCAGAAGGCAGACTTCATGGGTGAAGTCTCAATAGTCAACTGGGGGTTAGTTTTGCAATTGACTTTTTGGGTCTCAGACTTCACGATTGAACCACGATGAAGTCTGAAGTTCTCCTTTGAAAACAAAAAACGGTGTTTAGACTTCACCGTCGAAGTCTGGTTACAAGGGGTCTAGTTTTGCAATTGACCGTTAAGTCTGACTTTGTACAAAGACTTCTTCTGTGAAGTCTGCGAAAAAAGGCGGTTAGTTTTGCAATTGACCGGAACGAAGACTATTTATCGAGACTTCATCTGAGAAGTCTGCGTGAAAAAGGGGTTAGTTTTGCATTTGACCAAAATTCCGAAACATTGACTATTGGTAGACTTCTCGTATGAAGTCTACAACCATCGGTAATTCTGGAATTTAAAAATAAATTTTTTTGGTCAATTGCAAAAGTAACCCTTTTTCTAAATAGACTTCTCAGACGAAGTCTCATGTAAAAGTCAAACTCTGGTCAATTGCAAAACTATACCCTACTTTATGGGTAGACTTCGCCGAAGAAGTCTCTGAAGGCAAAAAGACTTCATCGAGGAAGTCTAATTACGTAATAGACTTCCTAAATGAAGTCTATTACCAAAAAGACTTCCTAGATGAAGTCTACTAAAAAAGTCAAAACTGTGGTCAATTGCAAAACTAGACCCCAAACTGGTATAGACTTCTCTGACGAAGTCTCCTTGTGTAGCAGACTGCGCATGTGAAGTCTGCTAAAAAAGTCAAAATCTGGTCAATTGCAAAATTAGACCCGTGCTTCAGACTTCACGGGCGAAGTCTGCTTCAGATAGCAAAGCAGACTTCATCGGAGAAGTCTACTAAGAGACTTCGCCTGTGAAGTCTCTAATGATAATTTTAGTAAAAATGCAATTTTAGCCTATTTGTAATTAGTTTTTTTTTTTTTGTCCTAACATGTGTGTTACGTATGGCTTTTGATGTTTTAGAAATTTGAACTATTTTAATCGCATAATTATTTTTTTATATTTTTTCTGAACTTATAAGGTGTTTAGGTTATAAATTTAGACTTCACGGGCGAAGTCTGCTTCAGATAGCAGAGCAGACTTCATCAAAGAAGTCTACTAAGAGACTTCGCCTGTGAAGTCTCTAATGATAATTTCAGTAAAAATGCAATTTTAGCCTATTTGTAATTAGTTTTTTTTTTCTTGTCCTAACATGTTTGTTACGTATGGCTTTTGATGTTTTAGAAATTTGAACTATTTTAATCGCATAATTATTTTTATATATTTTTTCTGAACTTATTAGGTGTTTAGGTTATAAATTTAGACTTCACAGAGGATGTCTGTGCGTAGACTTCGTTCGAGAAGTCTCTTGCACTATCTTTTTAAAAAATGGATTTGTATCATATATAATATGCATTTTCGAGATTTTAAATTTTTTACATGTGTATTAGTTATTGTTGTTGTTTATGTATGAATTTCACATCTCAATGTCTTATATTCTATCTTAAATCGATTTTACGAATTTCTGATAATTATTTTTCAACAGACTTCACCTTTGAAGTCTACTGTGAAACAAACTAACAGTTTGCCTTTGTGTTGTTTCAAATGTCTTTCAGAAAATGGTTCATGTACCTGCTGTCTTTGGAGAATGGGTGATGAGAGACTGTAAGTGGCATTTTGAGGTGGATCATCCCAAAGGAGGGAGAATGTTTTTCTTGAGTGATTCTTGTACACACCGTGAACTCATTGAGATGGCACTAGCAGACTATGAGCTGGACAAGAACGACTTCGTCGAGTTAACTTACTCGTTGCCGAATTCAATGTTGCAACTAACGGACACGGATTGTCCTACACCACCTATGCATGTCTCAAATGATAGACAAGTGCGGTCCTTGGTTGAGTTATGTAAAACGCATGCTGTACGCCTTTGCGTCTCGAGTCGTTTTGGTATGGCTAGTGGCAATGAGGTTGCTGGTGAAAGTGTTGACGAAGACCTTCAGGATGTAGAAGAGTTTGAAGACGAAGATATGGATATATCTGATGGTGGTGAGGTTAACGTCAACGACGATGGTGATGATGATGATGATGATGCGGAAGAATCTCATGCTGGTGAGGTTAAAGAAGAATACCTTGAGGATTATACTGTGTATGGGAAAGTTGAGGATGAGGATGGTAGTGAAAATGATGATGAGGATAATACGTGTCCTGTTGCGGAAGGTGGCTTTGTTGGTGAAGGCCCAAGATCCAACATGACATGGTCAGACGGTATCTATACGACTGCGAGTTTTCCTACAAAGGATGCGCTTGTATCCGAGCTGCGGTTGACGGCTATAATGTCGAAATTCACGTTCAAAGTGCATAAGTCTACACAAAAGTTGTTCGTAGCCATCTGCGGTGTGAAAGGATGCAATTGGAGGATTAGAGCGGCTGTGAAAAATGAACCAAAAAGGTTTTGGGTTACCTTGTACAAAAATGATCATACTTGCAATGTTGCAGACCGAATTTCTCTGCGCAAACGTCATGCTCCGAGATATATTGCTAAACTGTTTTATGATGAATGGGGAACAATCGATGGAGTAACGCCGAAGATGATTAGATCTGCAATGAAGAATAAATATGGTATGCAGATGAATTATACCACTTCCTATAGAGCTTTAATATTTGCACAACACTTGGTGAGGGGAACAGCTGAAGATGGATATGAGCAGCTGCCGTCTTATCTCTATCGCATCGGGCTAGCCAATCCCGGAACTGTCACTGATCTTGTGGTTGATGATCAAAACAGATTCAAATATCTGTTTATGGCTCTTGGAGCCTCTATTACCGGTTTTCAGTTTCTGAGAAGAGTTATGGTGGTGGATGGGTGTCATCTACCGGGGAAGTATGGTGGAGTTATGCTAGTGGCTTGCGGCCAGGACGGGAATTTCCAAATATTCCCGTTAGCTTTTGCTATTGTAGACTCTGAAAATGATGAAGCATGGCAATGGTTTTTCACTAAGTTGAGTGGATGTGTCTCTGATCAATTTCCTTTGGTCATAGTGTCCGACAGGCACGCCTCGATTAAGAATGCCATTGAAACTGTTATGCCATGGGCAACAAGAGGGATATGTTATTATCACCTACAGAATAACATAATCACGAAGTACAAGGGAAAGCAACTTATGTACTTGGTCAGAGGGGCTGCGTATGCATATACGCATTATGATTTTAACAGATACATGGACGCCTTACGTGAGACGAAGCCCGATCTTGCAGCTTACTTGGAGGACGCAGATGTGAAACTATGGGCCCGCGTTCACTTTCCAGGAGAACGATACAACATACAAACGAGCAACATTGCTGAATCGATAAACTCTGCACTTAAGCCAGCTCGAGGATTTCCCATACCCTTTCTTTTGGAATTCATACGAGAGAAGCTAGGAAGATGGTTTTCTAAAAGGAGAGAAGACGCTATCAGTCTCACAACCAAACATAGCAAGGGAGTTGAATATTTGCTAACTATTCGTCAGCATTATGCTGACCAGATGACTGTCGAACGCATAGACGGTTGGCGATTTCACGTGAAGGGAGGACATAGAGATTGTATCGTTGATTTCCAACATCGAACATGTGAATGTGGAGTGTATGATGTTGAGAAAATACCTTGCTCGCATGCTATTGCTGCTGCTCCTGAGCTTAAAATGGATGTTGCCGCCCTCGTATGCCCGTCATACACAAAGGAATATTTGTATTCGACGTATGCAGGCAACATTTTCCCCAAAACCGTCGATATCAAAGAGCCCGAGTTTGCCAAGGTTTTCCCTCCACTCATCCGGCGTCCTCCTGGAAGGCAGAAGAAGTCAAGGTGGCAAACGTGGCTTGAAATCGCCAGAAAGACTACGCCAAAACCGCGGAAGGCTCACAAGCAATATAGTTGTTCAAAATGCAGGCAATCTGGACATACTCGCGCTAACTGTGTAAGTAAAAATCTTTGTTTTGAGGGGGCTCTGTTTTTGAGGGGACTCTGTTTTTAAGAGGACTCTGTTTTTTTTTTTTTTTACGTAGCGTTTCAAGGTTGAAGGAAAGTAGAAGTCTGCTCTTGAAGTCTTCCACAGAAGTCAGTTCAGGACGCATACGAAGTCTTCAGAAGAAGTCTGTATTTGAAGTCTCCCGTAGAAGTCTATAATCAAATGTTCAGTATGCAGATGAAGTCTTCTGTTGTAGTCTGTGGATGAAGTCTTCCATTGATGTCTAAAATTAGGGTTTTCTACGAAGATGAAGTCTACAACTTTTTTACATATATAATTATGCTTTTTATAAGTGGTTTTAATTGTATGACCAGTTATTTTTGTCATGTCTAATGTGTATTCTAAGCCACCGTGTTGGCTAATCAACTTGTTGTATTACCCTTCAACGATTTAATTCCAAATTTCAGGTGATTTTAAAAAAACAGTAGTTCACGATAATTACTTATATAATAAGGTTCCGAACCATAAATAACATAATAAGGTTTGAAGATTACATAAAGGATCAGGTGCTCTTTGATCCTCCGGCCAAAGATTCAGACATTTCTCGTGCCTTCTCATTGAAACGGTCCCGATCTTTGATGTAGACTTCAGCAACGGATTCCACAAAATTATCTCCTTCACCCACTTCTGGCTCATACAACATATTCACAAGAGCCTCAAATACTGTGGTTATGTTGTAGTCGGCTCTCCATTGCTCAGGGAGGAGCATCTTCAAGTAGATACACCCGCGATGGACATTAGGGTGGTAGATCGGGGTGCTGAAACGAACCTACATTACCCAAACCGTCACGATATTTAGGAGGGGGTATTGGATAAAAGAATTGAAGTGTTTTATCAAAACTTACGCGTGGGGGTTTAATCGGGTATCCCGGCGGATAATGAACAATCACTTTGAAAATCCCTCCCTCATAAGGGGTGTCAATAGGGCCAAATAGCAAACCCTCCCAATGGAACATGTCATCGGCCACAGGTCCTAAAAAAAAAATTGGTAAGAAATTAGAAGATTGTATGAAATTGGTAAGAAATTAGAAGAAGCTGTATAGAGATTACCTGCCGTGAAGTGAGCATTCGGATTCTTCAAGAGGTTCTTCAAACCTCTTTCGATGCTTTTTACTGTGAACGACATTTTTTTTTTATAAAAGATGATAATTGGAATTTCCTTAAAAAGCAATAGATGAAACTGTAAATTTTAGATCTACTCAGTAATATAGTCGGTTGCGTGTTTTGGAGAAGAGTAATAAATGATAAGAAGCGACGTTTCACGAAGGTCCGTTTCGTTTTGCGTTTGAGAAGTCTAAATGAGAAGTCTCCTACAGAAGTCTATTACTAGGGTTTTGAACGTATACGAAGTCTCCATAAGGAGTCTGTATTTGAAGTCTGCCGTAGAAGTCTATAACTAGATGTTCAGGACGCATATGAAGTCTCCCGTGGAAGTCTGTGGATGAAGTCTACAATTGATGTCTAAAATTAGGGTTTTGTACGAAGATGAAGTCTACAACTTTTTTACTTATATTTATATAGTGTCTATAACTTTTTGTATTTTTGGGTTTTCCTTAGATAGCAATAGATGAAACTGTACAAAATATACGGTTATGCTAGATTTATACAACATACAAAACCATAGTTAAATATCCATATTTATACAAAATACAAAATATCAAGATTTATCGCTCATCGTACAAATCCAAACCTTCGTAACCGCGCTTCTCAGTCCCCGTTATGCCGAGCTCATCGTATATTTCTGTAGCCATCTTCTCCCTTATGAACTTGATGTTCTTATCACACAAGCGGGTTTGATGAAATTGTATGCCCAGCGCATGACACTCGATGTACTTCAGGCAATACACTCCACAGTCACCGCTCTGATTGTTTTTAGGAACACTCTTCTGTGGAACCCGCTCGTATGTGTAGGGAACATAAGAGCATCATCAATGGTAGAACCCCATTAGGGGTTCTTAAGTAATATTTAACTATATAATTTTAATTAAGAACCTATGTTAAGAAACCTTTGTTTTTTGGGCTCCAATGCTAGAACCTCATTAGGGGTTCTTAAATTTTTTTTTGCTTAAGTTGTATTGCTTAAAATTTGGTCCATTACATTGTGTTAATACTTATACATGCTCAATTTGTAAAAAAAAAACTTTAATTACAATTACTACTAAATAAAATCATAAACCTACTCTTAATTGTTGAGCTTGATTCTTGGCATTGAATTGCTCCTTCAACTGTATTTGACATGGTGAAATACGTGCATGCAACCTCGTCTCATTTCTGCATGCTCGGTCCTTTGTCTTGCTAATGTGCATGCTCGCTTCCTTCGTGCTGCTTTACAGACCGAGTTTGTTTCTTGGTTTCCTCCAAGCTTGTCTGTTTGGTTCCAAGAGGTGTGTGGAAATGAGGAACTAACCTGTTTTTCTCTGCCCATGACTAAGCGGAAACCTGAGGTTACTCAATGAACATCTATCCAATTGGATCCTTATGGTACTCCAAAGTAAGATCAAAGAAGTTATATCTTATGCATTAGAGAGAAAACCCATTAAGTAATCCAACCAAACAAAACAACACACTTTTAAAAATTCTTATTGGAGATTTCTAGACACAATTGCAGAGTGGAACAGAACAAGACACAAAATCCAATCCACGAAAATATTTAGAATTTCAGAAAGTCCCATTAAAAGTAATCAGTGCAAAGAATGAAGTCAATTCCAAAACTGATTTACCGAATTTAAAAATATGAATCTTAAGTATCACACCAAGCAACGGACATATGAAGGTGAAGCTTACACTAAGGTAACCACTACACACATACACACACCTCTTCTGATGTTTACAACATCTAGGCTATACGGTCACCATCCCAAAACTATTCAAGATATCCTAAAAACAACTGAAAATACTCGTCTTCTAAAGGGGAACACAGAGAAATGCATAAAAGATGGGAACCAGTACCTTCTTTCTTTGACAACTTCCTCTATCTGAAATATGCTGCTGTCTCTAGGCAAGCTGGTGGCTGTATCTAACTCAACAAGTGGTTGTCTCCATTCAAACTGAGAGGTGACTATAAGTATAACTAGTAGAAAGACAAGCAGGATCAGCTTCGACATTGTTATATCAGTTTCTTAAAACACCTGCCTCAAAACTCATAGGAATTAGCAATGTCAAATCCTCACACTATTCAACAATCCTTCATGATCCTA
Organism: Crucihimalaya himalaica; assembly: GCA_004349715.1. Taxonomy (NCBI): domain Eukaryota; kingdom Viridiplantae; phylum Streptophyta; class Magnoliopsida; order Brassicales; family Brassicaceae; genus Crucihimalaya; species Crucihimalaya himalaica. The sequence continues at coordinate 1,097,397 of SMJT01000052.1, read as the reverse complement.
CACTACACTAATCGAATTTGACCAGAGGAATAACCAAACTTCATGATACGACCTCTTCCTCTGTTGGGGTCGTGAATCGTGAAATTGAACGAGATCTTTTAAAAATCGAATTCGAGATCAAATACACAATCAGAAACACCGAGATGAGTTTTGTGTTAATGTAAAAGCTGAGTTTTTAATTGGTGAATGCGCAAAGAAGTTTCTAATGCAAATCCAATAATCCAAAATCAATTCTAAATGTTGAATCCAGTAATCGAAGAAGCTACTCATCACTCAATCCAATAATCAAAATGTCGAGATGAATCAAAATGTCGAGATGAATCGAAAGAGACAAACCTTGAGAATTTGCAGACGAAGGGAGACAAAGCGATTACAGATGAAGCATGGTTTCTTGTTCTTTTGTTGCGAAGAACCGACGGAGGAGGAGGACATACAGAGAAGACGAATCGGTTCGCCGGACAATGAGTCCAAATCCGCCGGAGAAGACGAATCGTTTCTGCAATGTGAAGGGAATCAGTCACGACAGAAGAAGGAAGAAGAAGAAGAAGAAGAAGCCGGACGATGAGTCGAATCCTCCGGAGAAGACGAATCGTTTCTGCAAATTGTGAAGGAATCAACAGTCACGACAGAAGAAAAGAAGAAAGAAGAAGAAGAAAGAGCAAGATAGGAAGAAGAAGAAAAGAAGACAGAAAGAGAAGAAGAAAGTAAGAAGAAGAAGAAGAAGAAGAAGAAGAAGACAGAAGAAGAAGAAAGAAAGAAGAAGAAGAAAGAAGAAGAAGAAAGAAGAAGAAGAAGAAAGAAGAAGAAAGAAGCTAAGAAGAAAGAGGAAGAAGAAGAAGAAGAAGAAACCCAGATAAGAATCGGTTCTTAAAATCGTTTTTTTAAGATCGTGGTCTTAGTGTTTCATTTAATTTCATTTAAGTTAATCAAGTTTAATTGTTAAGAAACTTAGTTAAAAACCTCCGTGATGATCCTCTAAGGTACTTATCTTTTAGCTCCACTGGAGCCAGAAGGTTCATAACATAAGCCATTATATCCAAACAGGAGGTATTTGCAAGCATAAATCTCTATATCTTTGCAGACCGTTAGATTGCTATCCCAAATAACGATGTGTCTCTTATGAATATCAATCAGTAGAGCAACCCAATGCGTAGCCTTGATGTTAAGGATGTGTAGATTTCATCCACATCTTCACCCCACATCTTATCAGATCTGCAGAACTCTTGGTTGCTCTCCGGTGGCAAGATCATACGCCACCAGGAGGTAGCATTCTGCCTACACCATTTTCATCACCACTTTTCAGATATTCTCATACTTAGACTTCCACATCGTGGTGAAATGGAATCAACGAAGCAGATTCTGTCGCTCCTAAACCATTCTGGGATGCTTCGTGAACCGTTGTCTTAGTAGATTGATTCTAGCATCAATGTGCTGCAGTAAGAAATAATTAGTTATTGTAAAGCAACCTTACAAGTAACGATAAAAAAAAACATTAAGTCTGCCATATAAAGTCTGAGAGTGAAGTCTGAGACTTCACCCTCAGACTTCACTCTCAGACTTTATATGGAGACTTCACTCTCAGACTTCAATGTGAGACTTCACTCTCAGACTTATTACAAGAAGTTCTCACCAGGCTCCCAAAGCCATATTCTGGAGTCTGCAGCACTTTCTAGGTACCAGTGTTGGTGGTGAGTGTTCCTTGGTTTTTTCTGCTTCAACTTCTCTATAAAATGAAGTTACACACACATTCAAAATTACGTGACATAAACTATGTGTTAAAAGGGTTGATTAAATAGTGCAAACTTACGGGCAAAGTCGCCAAGAAGGCAGTCAGCTTGGCTTTTTTGGCCTTGGCAATAGGACTATAAGGGTCATAGCCATTGCCAGGACGAACAACCAGCCTCTCTTGCAACTTTTTCTTATCACCCATCTTCTTAGCTATTTAGCATTGCTGCTTTCTCCTTCAAGTTCTGTTTTGCCCTTTTTGCTTTATCAAACTCCGTATCTACATCTTTGAGTTTTCTACCAGCACAACAATGCCTTCACCTGCCCTTGTTAACACTGCTCTGCATAGTTTGAAGCAAACATAGTTTCATTGCAATTTTCCAATGGACAAACAAACATCTTTTTATTGCAAAAGCACATTCATTCTAACATTTTCCCAACAACAATCTAAAATAAGAGTTAAACATGCCAACAAATTTCACATCATCTGTGTGACTGACACGAATGGCAGCTACTCTTTTAGTTTTCCTCTACCCTGGTTTCTTGGGAGAAGGTTATGAAGACTAACCCCTCCTCAGGTGATTTGATTTGGCTTCAGATTCAGCCTACTTCTCCTGAGGATTCTCCTTTCACTTCCTCCGGGTATATTCTTCATAGCTCCGCTGGTGAACTTATCATAAGCAGACTCAGACCGTCTACTTTGTCAGTAAAGTAAGACAATCTTCGTTCCAAGCTCAACCAAACTGTCCCCTTCAACTCTCCCTCAAAACGTGTTGAGTCGAGAGGTCAACTACACCTTCAACGCATCACATATGCGCTGCTCAAATGGATAGACGAGCTTTTTTCAAACTTACCCTCTTTCAGGAAGCTTCTAGCGCTCTCTTTTCAGGGATAAATGCCATGATAAGCTCATCCTTCACCTCACCTTCACCTCTCCTTCACCTCTTCCTTCAACTTCAAAGCAACCTTCTCCTTGAAGTTTGAGACCAACACACCCTTAGAATAGCCAGTGTTCCTCTTGCCACTGCCCAAGGGCGGTAATGAGAAATGTCCATACATTGCTCTTCACAATGTTGAACAAATTCCCTATTCCTCCTCATCATCATCCCACCGTGGGAACATCTCATCAAATGCTTCTCGAGAAAGCTACATACTCTGGTCTACAAACATAAAATTGAATAGAAAGGAGATCAGATTAATATAATAATCAGACACACATGTGTGGAGGAGATCAAATAATATAATAACAGACCATACCTGCTCTGAGGATGCCATTCTGAGGTTTTTTCCTCCCTCTTGATCCTTTGTAAGCTAGGAGAAGTGGCCTGCTTCAGTGGGGTCAATGGGGAAATAAGGATCTCCGACCTCTTTTGCCAATGCGGATAGGGCAACAGTAAACCCAGGAACTTGCAACGCTTGCATTGACAAATCCGCATATGTGATAAAGTCCTAGAGATATCAACAACCTTCAACTCGATGAAATCATAATCTTCGAAAGCTACCCTTCCCCCAAGGTATGCCAGCAAACTCTGTCCAGATCCATCACCAACCTAGCAAGGTTCACATTGATGCCCTGATGGTGAGGGTGATATCAATGCAGCGGTAAGGATGGCTAGATACCCCATACTCTGACTTGATCTTCCGAATCCCATGAGCACAGCGTGAACACGCTGATACCAAGGCTTCATAGCTTGGTCCTACAGCCCACATTCGACTCCAAGCTTTACCCAAAAATCCCTCAGCTCATCTGTTATTCTCAGCCTCCGGGCTCTTGGAGTCATAAGGTTTTCAACATAATCGCAGTTGAGTCCTAGTAATGTCTTCAAACTCGTTAAAGAGAATTCTCACTTGGACTTCACCAACTTAGGCCTCCAAATCTTCAATGCTTTAGATTTCAACAAGTTGGAAACTGAGCATATAGTGGACCAGCCTTGATGCCCATGCGATCTGTTGCTCGTGGTACATTAGGAAGACACACCAGAGGGGAGTCCAAGCGCTCCCCCAATTCACCAGGAGTTAGTGCACCTTGACAGCTGTAAAAGCTTAGGGTTCCGCGGTAAGTAGCCTATACTTTTCTCAGCTTGCGGCTCGCGTCTTTGGTAAAATGCCTGCGTGGAAACTCTGGAATATGGTGAATAGCCTCCTTCGATTCATATTCAGCTATTTCGTGCGAAAGAGCATATTACAAACTCTCACACAGAAGAAAAAACGGGAAGTTAGATGACTGTGAAGTGTACGGACTTCGCCGGCGAATCTACATATAGACTTCTCTTAAGAAGTCTCCAACAATATAGTAAAAAGGACAGACGAAGAGACTAAACTGAAATTTAATTTGATTAGCTGGTACAAAAATGAAGATGAAGATGTGGAGATGAAGTCTGCGATTTCCAGAACTGCGAATAAAATAAAATATTGGGTTTAGATACAAAAAAGAAGAAAACAGTTCAGAGAAAGAGTAGAGAGAGTTGTGTCATCATCGAGAGAGTGTCGTCGGCATGGTAATTTTCTGGCGAGAAAGAGTGTCGTCGTTAGAGAGAGTTTGGGGTTTTCCCGTTGGGAGGAAGAAAATCGATAACTTACGGCGAAAGAGGAGTAAGAGAGTCGGCGGCGTTTGAGAATTCCGGTGACTTTAGGTGTTTCGGGAAAGGAAAAGAGCGATGGAGATTTCTTAATTTTTTTTAGTAGATGTAAATTTTTTTTAAGTTAAACGTCTTTTAGTCTCTGAAATTTCTATCTGACAGACTGTATATTTTTAAAATTTTTTTAAAATTAGATAATATCAGTTACGTACAGACGAAGTCTATTGCAGACTTCGCCAAAAGAAGCTCTCTCGTAGAAGTCTGCGTGTGAAGTCTGGTCGTGAAGTCTATAGTCTGTTCATTTTCACGACTTCATTTGGAGACTGCGCTTACAGACTTCGTATATTTACAGCTGTAAATATGCCCAAACCGGTAAATGTACATTTACAGCTGTAAATATTTTTCCCCAAAATTTTTTTCCCCCCAAAATTAGATAAATCGGTGACTTACAAGGAAGTCGGTAGCAGACTTCGCCAAACAAGTCTCTCATAGAAGTCTGCGTGTGAAGTCTGGTCATGAAGTCTATAGTCTGTCATTTTCAGACTTCATTTGGAGACTTCACTCACACACTTCGTATATTTAGCGTAAAATTGTTTAGTAAATTTTTGTTTTTTTTTTCCCCCCAAAATTTTTTCCCCCCAAAATTAAATAAATCAGTGACTTTACAGAGGAAAGTCAGTTACTCGTTGAAGTCTGCGTTGGTTGAAGTCTTCTCATGAAGTCTATACAGACATTACTGAAGAAGTCTGTAACCCTTAAAACAAAACATTAAAGAACCAGAAACGCAGCAAATTTTTTTTTTTTAAAGTCACGAAACATTGAGATAAGATACGTCCGTCTCTTCAGTTTCCCATCTATTAATCTTTTCAGTTTCCCCTCTATTAATCATTCCACCTCCATAGTCGTATTCATTTCTTCTTCACTGCTTTTATCTCAGAAACACAAAACTCACAACAAGAAAAACAAAAACCGATGGATGCTTACAACCTTCAAGCCGAAGCAAATGAAGAGACGAATGGCTGCAAAACAGATTGGTGTTTTAAAGTCAAGATTTCTCGCGCCTACTCTTACTCCGTTCTTCAATGTAGGTCCCTACTGGTCCTACGTATTAGTAGATGAAGCGGTAAGAGATATTCACTTACATGCAGACATGCAGTCACATGGATCTGACAATACAATACTTTGGTGATGCTTCTTTTTAGCAGGGAACTAAGATGGAGTTGATGATTACTCCAGAACATGTGCCAGCTTTCTCTGGATTGGAGAAGTATGAAGGGCACTGGATTGAAATACATAATGTAGCAGTACAGCCAGGATTCGCAGCGCTCCGTGTAACAAACTCTCTACAAACTACAATCCAGTCTACCCAGTATACGAAGACTGGAATCATAAAAATCGATTCTTTGAACGACGAGCACTACTTGGATTTTTAAGTTTGACCCAAATACGTGACATCAAAACCAAAAACGAACATGCTATAGGTATGCATGCAAATTTCTTAACCCATAATTTATATGCATGTAACTTTATTTAACTAAAAGAGAACACTTATGATGTAGATATTATGGCATGCTCTGCAACACATGCCCCCTTCAAGAGAGTCCACTTGGCCGTACATTTTCAAAGAGTGTGTTTCACATCAAAGATGCCATGTAAGTTTAAACCAAACAATAATAATACCATGACGAAGCTCACCGTATTGTAATTTACAACTACCTTTATTAATCATAATAGGGACAATATGTTAAAGTGTGTGGCAACCGGTGAACACGCTTATAACTTCTGGAATGGCTTTAGGAACAGGAGGGGTGGAGCGGTGAGTCGTGGTGCTTAAATTATGGAGATAAATCAGTTCGCGCGTAAGTGTTTATTACTACAGTTTAACATATCGTAATTGATTCGACAATACCAATCTAATTCCCACAGGTGGTGATGATGACACTTGGCTAGAAACTGAAGAAAGGCTTATCGGAGATTTTGTTCAACCCTGCGATGGAAGAGGTTGAAGATTTGAGAGACGACTTCTTATGTTTGATATGGTAGCAAGATACAGGGCAATTGTCCCTAGATAGGAATTATCTATCTAAATCTTTTTAAGAACAAAGATTATTTATAATATATTAACTTTGTTTTGAATTATTTGAATTTCATACGATAACAAAATCTTACAGACTTCACATGCGAAGTCTACCGTGAGACTTCACCCAAAACTCGAGAAGTCTGTAAGCCCTAAACTCTAAAATTCGAACGTTTAATTCACTCTTTGTTAACAAATACTAACATTTGACATCAAAATAGTATAATATGTTCAAAAACATACAACTATAAGCCCTAAACTCTAAAATTCAAACGTTTAATTCACTCTTTGTTAACAAATACTAACATTTGACATCAAAATAGTATAATATGTTCAAAAACATACAACTATACGAAGGATCGCCTTTTTATATCAAAAACATATCAATCTAAGTCTAACCCTAAAGATATATGCATGGATTCTTACCCATTGGCAACTTCTAACCTATATGCCTAACATGGTTTACATCAAATGACTTAGTTTTATGAAATTTTTTTTTAAACCTTTTCGATTTGATTTAAAATAATTTATCTTTCAAAAATTTTGATCAAAATTTTTTTTTTTCATTTTTTAATTAAAATTTCACATTTAATTACGATTTAGACTTCATGGTCGAAGTCTGCGACTGTTTATGGTATTTTAGAACATAATCAACCTTACATGCTTAAAATTTATGAAAGTTTCAGAAATTTTAATTTATAAAGTTCATATTTTAGATAATCTTATTTTCTTTAGAAGAAATTGCATTGAAAATATTTTTTTATCTTTTTTTTTAATTTAAATCTAAGGTTTAATTACGGTTCAGACTTCATGGATGTCATGAACGAAGTCTACTGTGAGACTTCGTTCAAGAAGTCTACTTCGTGCGGAGGTTACAACTGTAATTGCGGTTTCTGTTTTTTTGTTTGCAAATAAGGGGTTAATGTAATTTCCATACCTTAAAGGTCTAGTTTTGCATTTGTTTCAATTTAGAGTCTAGTTTTGCATTCAAACTCAATTTTGGGTCTATTTTTAGAATTCGTCCTTTTTCTAATATTATATTATTGTATTAACTAAAATAATCTTAATATCATATATTAACCTTAACTAATATTAATATAATTTAAACTTATGTATAATGGAGTTTGATATATAGATAATTTTATTTTATGAATTTTAGAAAAAATAAAAATAAATAATTATAAACTATAAACTATTTAATTAATATTTAAAATTATGGGGTATTTAATTTATAAATAAAATATTGCACCAATAGTACATTGCCATGTGGATGAGAGAGAGGGTTTCTATGAGTCTCTCGTTAGAGAGACGATTCTTCCATTATTTAATTAGAAAATATTTTTTTATTAATTTTGAATTAAAAAATATCTCTGTGAGAACCCTGCAATGGAAGTGCTTTAAGGACATCAGTTTCCCCAAATCAATGGAGAAGAAGGTACGCTAATTGATGTCTCGGTTTAGTAAAAAGCCTATCTATGGGGTTTTATCGGTTTAAGTTAGAATCGGTTAAGCTTATATTAAACAAATTCTTTTTTTTTTATAATTAAAAGGTTATGGACCAAATCCCAGATTTTAATTATTTAAACAACTTTATTTGATTTCGTTATAATTTTGTTCGACCACCTAAACTTAATAACGTTGGAAGCACAATACAAACAGTTTTTAAAATCTCAAGAATTTTTATTTTTTTTGTCTTTTAACTTTTCGATGAATAAAATGATTTTATTATACTTTTAATATTAATTGATCAGTTTTGAAAAGTAGGTAACTTAAGGTTCATTTTCCCACTAAATATTTGCATACAAGAAATTTTAAATGTATACAAAAATATTTGAAAATATAATGATATTCTTAGCTAGGATTTAGGAATAATGTTTATATTAAATATGGACAAAAGGATAGTTTAAATTAAATTCATTATATTGACCAAAAAAAAAATGAAGAAGAAAAATAAGAAAACCTTTTTTAGATATAATACTTTTATTATATTTTAGATTTTAGAGATTTTTTTAAAGATAAAAATATGCAACGAATATAATAATGAATGTAATGAGCATTATTAAAAGAAGTCATACAATCACCATAATTTTGTGGTGGTGTCTCGTAGTGATGATTCAGGAGATCAAAATATATGAAATATGAACCTGAATTAAAAAATAAAAAATTACGAAACAAATCAAACATGTACAATTTTTACGGTGATCGAATGAGATAATACAAATAATTCCATTACCAAAAAGAAACATATAAAGTCTTTTAGAGAAGATGCCAAGTGAAAATCAAGAGTTACCATGTGATTTGTTTATTTTGAAAAACTAAAAAAAAAGGAAAAGACTAATGAAAAACTATCTTGTTCGGATGGCGAGGTACTTATACTCGTAGGTCAACCATGTGAGTTGTTTTTCAATGTTGATGGTTGAATCTAGTGTGAGTTTTTCCGATTAGAGGTTATGACATAATCTAACTTATGAAAACTAAACATGCATTGAGTAATGGTGATACAAATGTTGAGAAAATGTGTTTAGCAGCAATCTGGAACAAACAAGTTTGATCTTTAGTGTCCATATATGGCTGTCAAATGGGCACGTCCGTGCCCGTTAAGCCCATCCATAAAGTGTCTATTAATAAATAGGTATGAATTAGTCCACTCATTTATGACCGTGATCATTAGTGATCGTGACCATTAATGACCGCGACCATTTGGTCCGTCCAACAATGTCCATTAAAATTATTTTCATTTCCTTTTCTTATATATGGAATAACTAAGCTTGGCCATTCGGGTTTCGGATCAGATTTGGTTCGGCTTTTTCCGGATTCGAGTAATTCGGATAGAAGAGTTTAGTATCCGTTAGAATTTTATGACTATTCTGTTCGGTTTCGGTCCGGATAGGTGTCTGATTCAGATCGGTTTTTGAAAAGAAAAAACAACTAAAAATTTGTTCAATTTTAATAAAAATTGCTTCTACATTAATAAATTTCGGTTAAATTTTGCAAAAAATATAATTTCGACAAATATAACTAAAGATTTCGGATATTTAGGTTATTTGGTATTTCTTGGTATAAAATTATAACTAATATTATATAAAGTATTATATTTTGGATTTTCGGATATCCGTTCGGTTTTTGGATCAGATCGAGTTCGGTTCGGCTAATTTGGATGGAAGCATTTAGAATCCGTTCGGATTTTATGATTATTCTTTTGATATTTTTATTTTTTTCTCAAATTGATTTGAGCAAAAAACCCAAAATAGTTATTGGACGGTCCGTTGACCGTATGGTCTCGCCTGTTTTGACCGTGGACTAATATGGGCGTCGCCCATTTTAACCGTTTTGTAAATGGATGCGACCATGACTGTCCGATAAAGATATGAACCGGACTAGCCTACGGACGGACCGCCCAGTTGACACCCCTAAGTGTCCACAATGAATTTTTACCTAGAGCTAATAAAGATGGTGAGTCCCATGATGAATCAAATGATAAAAGAGACGCTTTTAATGATGATGGAAATGATGATGATAATCAGAATGCCATTGCCGATGGAAATGATGATGACAATAATAAAAGCTGAGAACAGTTTTTAGAAGAAGCGAAGTATAAAACAACATAGTATTGATGACAGAGAGTGGTGATTATCCTGATCAGTGTTTTAAAATATGGTAGGCGCCGGTCAGACGGTGAATCACTGTTTAGCGCCTAATCGTATATACAGCTTGTGATATATACAAGATATATACGGTGAATATTTTTCTATTAAATATATATATATTAAATAATTTATAATTATATTATCCTACAAAAAAAATATAATTTATTATAAGATTGATCCTTCGAGTGCTTGATCTCTAAAGATATCTAGTTTTTGTAAATGAGATGCAGAGCACCTGAACATCTAAATCAAGCATGAGAGATGTTGGAGAAACTAAGACATTACTAAAGTAATAAACTAACGATAGATCAATAGATTATAAAGGCAAAATCAAAGTCATATATTAAAAGTTCATAACAAGAGATCAAGGGTACAAAAAGTTGAAGATTGTTAGAATGAATTGAGAGAAAAAAGCCTACGCGTCAAAGTGACAATAGAAACCGATGAAGTTCACTTAGAGCACCTCCAACGAAGGTTTCTTTCACAGTTTCTAACCAATTAAATAATATAAAGTATTGTAAATATAGGAGAGAAGGTAAGAGTCGGTTCATGTATAAGAACCTCCTTAAGAAACCCATTTACATGTGTCAACACATGAGTGTACAAATCTTTAATTTACCATTAAATTTTTAAATAAATTAATTGATTATATTTAAATGATTAAAATATAATAAATAGGAGACTGAGAAGGGTTCTTACGGTTGAAGATGCTCTTAGGATTTTCTCTATTTATTAGTTTTTTTTGTGGGTCACAAGTGGCAGGCCCACTAGCCAAATATACCCCCTTGGAGTAGAAGACCAGAATCGATCTCAAGTCAGGTGTCAAGGCCTTACTAGTGCTCGCCACTAGGCTATTAGACACCCGACTATTTATTAGTTTATTTTAAGATACAACATTAGTTAATTTTTTTATAAACCAAAATAACGTCGTTTAGTGAAACAAAACAAAATGCATACCGTTAATACAATAACATAAACATTCGTATCACAACTGTATACTCGGCCAAATTAACCCAAACCGTATTTGGTAAACGCATACCTGAAAATCGGTACGATAGCTTACCGTATACCGTATCCACGCCGTATATACGGCAGCCTAAGGTGTTTTTAGAACATTGATCATGATAAACTTGTTAACTCAAGTTGAGAAAAAGATAAATATGTGAGGTATAAACGTAAAAGTTGTTAGTGCAACAGCTTAACAATACGAAAATAACTTAGTGGGATTTACGAAACAATATTCTTTTAACGAGTCAAACTTAGGTCAGAAGTGACAAACGAACTCGGCTTACAATGAATAAGAGAGAAAATAAGAAGGTCAGCAGCTTACAGGCAAGCTACCGATCAGAAAAGTACAAATCGGATAGAACAGGAGCTAGGCGTACGATTTCCAGTAGTTCTTCTCTCTATCTTTTAGGTAATAACTCTCAGTCCAAAAGATCCCTTCTAAACAATATCTTTTGGGTATTTATAGGAGGGAGAGAAGTGACCTAAGGTCTCCATTATTGCAAATTTCCTCCTTTGCCCTTGTGCTTAATGGGTCGAGTTTAGTTTAATTGGGCTTCTTCCTTGGTTGATTTTATGATAAATTTGAAGGGCCTTGGGCCCATGTCCATCAATAGCCCCCCTTTTAGTCTGTTGGCAAGAGCGTGTTTGAAGCTGGCGGAGAAGTTATTCTGTAGAATTTTAATATATCTTCTGCAAATTTGTTCCTCTATATATAGTTGGTCCCAACTTTTCTATATATGTCTCCATTCCTTTCACTTGCTACTTTAGTCACCATTTCAAGTTGTAAGAAAAGGAGGAAGAGAGAGAGAGGAAAGGAAGACGAAGAAATTAAAAAGGTATATTATTCTTTTATTTATCTCCTTTTTTTTAAGGGTCGTGTTCTCTCTCTCTTCTCTTTTCCCTAAGTTTTAGGCTTGGTGATTTGTTGCACAAACAAGCTTGGCCAAAGACTTAAGAGATTGAGTGAGCTCGGTGAGTGACTTGAGGGTTGAGTGAGCTCGGCGATTGACTTGAAAGAGAGAGTGAGATCAGCGAGTGACTTGAGGGTTGAGTGTTCGAGTTTGGCAGCGAGAAGCTTGACGTGGGGTTGTTTCTTGTTCACCGTGAAGTTGTGTTATTCTTGAAGGGAGTTTGGTGATGTGTGGTGTTGAGCACGACATGTCTTAAGCGGTGAAACTCGGCGAGTGGAGTTGGGTTGGGTAGTAAGTGAATCTAGTTGTCGTGTTGCTTGTGACTTGTTAAAGTCCGTGTTGCCGAGCTTTCTCGCGTGAGTGGCGATTGGCTAGATTGTTGTGGAGTGAGGCTTGTTTTGGTAATATCTCATCTCATTTGGAGCTCGGCGTGGTTGGGTGTGAGCTCGACATTGGGGGGAGCTCAGCATTTAGTGAACTTGGTGATTTTTTGTGAAGGTAAGCCCGATAAAACTTGGTGGAGCTCGGCATCGGTTTTTGTGGAGGTGAGCTCGGCGACACCTGGTGTAATTTGGCATTGAGGTGAGCTCGACGTGGTTTTGTTGTGGAGGTGGGCTCGACAGTGTGAGCTCGTCACTCTTGACGAGAGAGTGAGCTCGTTGAGTTTGCAGTTTGGGTTGAGTTTGCGAGAGTGTGAGTTCATCACTTTTGCACAGCTCGGCGTTGACTTCGATTTGAGAGAGTCAGCACATCACAAGCTAGGTATCAGAGCAAAACTTGTCTTAGCTCGGCACGTTTTTGTTGGAGGAGTGGTTGAATCCGTTGCTTTTTTATTGAAGGAGCTCGTCATTGTGTTGTGAAGTGGAGAGGGGGCTCGACATTCTTTGCCTTATCGTCGAGCGTAGTAGAGCTCGAGATACGAAGCTTCTACTTAGTTATTCAGTTGGTTGAGTGTTGTGAGGTTCCATGAATTTGAGTTCGGCACGTCTCGACGAAATTTGTCTACCATCGCAAACAAGGGGATTTTGATTTGGTGAGAGTGTAGCTCGGCGGAAAGGTAGCTTTGGTTGATTTGGTGAGAGAGTGAGCTCGTCACTCTTGTATAGCTCGACAAATTGTGAGCTTGGTTTTGTTGGCTCGTTTGTTTTGTAGCTCGGCGAGAGTTAGCTTGGCATGTTGCATCTACACTTGTGAGGTTTTTTTTTGATTCGGTGTTTGGAACTTAACTTAGGAGAAACACAATTGCCTTTAGTTATTGTAGCTTGGTAGTTAGGCATATGTAATGGATAGTTCTTATTTGGGTAGATATCGTGTACCGCCACCCCTACCAGATACGTTGGAAGAGTTGTTGTCAGATGATTTTGATTCTAGAAGGAGATTGTTGAGTCCTCGACGGGATTTTCCAGACTTTAGCTTTATACACGAGGGATCATTGTCGAGGCAATGGGTCGCCAGGTTTGTTAGATGGTGAGGTAAGTACTTTAGTAGAGAGAGTTGTTGAGATTGTCATTGATGACTTCATTAAGAACCAGACAGATAGACTCAGCGATTGGGTGATCGTCTTAGGACTTGGCGCCGCTGAGCAGGGTGCCAAGAAAGGTCGGAAGATAGTGGCGGCCAAACCTGCTAAGGTTGTAGTCGATAGGAGTGCCTCACAGGAATATGGACCTTCGATAGTTTCGGAGGAGTCTTTGACGAATATGCTTATTAAGTGTGACATGCCAGAAGGAATTTACATCCTTATACAAGAGAAGGATGAGCACCCTTGGTCTTCACCGGTAGGGATGATATGTCTTTACGAGCACCTTTTTTACTAAGTGCAGGCTTTATTTTCCAGTCCCATGGTTCTTGTCGCGTTAGTGTGCACGCTGGAGGATGGCGATCTCCCAACTTACGATTGCTGCAATTTGTAACATTGTCAGACTTGCGATTCGAGCTGTTGAGCTTGGCATGTCCACTTTTTAGAGGAAGCGACTTCCTTCAAGCAGACTGATTTTCCTGGTTTGTGGTACATTAGAGCTAGGCCAAGTCACAAGATTGTCGCAAGTGCTAAACGTAAAATCCATGGTTGGCGGAGACTTAGCGAGTTTTTGGTTGTGAAACCTAACATGCTTAATAGAACAGAATGGAACATGTTTCCTGGTAGATCTTCCTTACTTCGATCTTATGCTTTGAATGATTTCGTCAAATTTTAACATTGTTTTTCTTCTTCATGTTTTGCAGTGCTAGCTTTACTAATATGAGGGCCTCCGAAAAAATGCTTAGAGGATATCAGGAGTATTAAGGCGAGGGTGTCTTTGTGGTGGCCTAAAGTTATTAGTTTTCTCGCCGAGTTAGATCAGGATCATAGTTCCGCTGGTATGCTTGTGCTCTTTGACTATTTTAAAGCTTTGGCGATCGACGTGCTCTTACTTTAGGTCTTTGCTAAAGGTTTGTCTTTTTTAGAGTGGATGGGGAAGGTTTCTCGTGTACTTCTGCATGTATATTGTCCAATGATATATCATGGTTTTTACCCACTTTCAACCATGATATAAGTCCTTATTATGAGTCTTTTTAGTAGTTTTAGAGTCTTTCAGGTTCTTTTCAAGATATAGGCACATGTGAAGCTAAATTGGATTATTGGAAGCTTTTGAAGAAATCTGAAGTTGAAGCAGTTCGGGGATTTGAGCTCAGTGTCGATCGACACCTATGCAGCATCGATCGACACCATCGTTTGGAAGATACACGATTAAAGATCCCAGTATAAATCGATACTCCCTTAGTATCGGTCGATACCAATAGTTAGAACGCGCAGTTTCCAGAAGACCCGAAGAAAAACAGAAGCTTTCCTTATACTTTTGAATGAACTCCAAAACGTGTTTTTAGCTATATAATTAGGTTTTTCAACCTCCAGAAGACAACTGGTGATTTCTGGAGATAGAGTATTCTTGCAATTGAGTTTTGGGAGAAGAACCTTGAACCCTCTTTGTATTCTTACTCTATTTTATTTTATGATATCTATATTATTCATGATGTTTGTTTCATTCACCATGTCTGAGTAGATTCCTTGTTAGGTTTAGAGTTGTTTAAAAGTATTTGATGAATTATTAGATCTGTTTCACCTGTTAGGGAATATCTATAGAGCTTTTCACCTAGACTTAAGATTAATACTTTTTCTAGCCTCGCGAACTAGAATCTGATGTTAGGTTGATTAATTGACACGAAACTGTGATTAGTTTCCTGAACTATTGTTTGGTGAGCAAAAGACCTACTCGCAAAGAAATTTGATTTAGGATTTTGTGAACAATTGAACTTGATCGTTAATGCTTGTTTGAATTTATAGAATTTGCAAAGAAATTTGGAATTCTAGGTTTAGACACAGATAGTCTTCGCAACGACAGTTGGTTTACTTTACATCTGTGTTTCAAGTTCAAGAGCGGAGTTTATTTCATCCCTGGCATTTGATTTGATTTATAATTTAGATTTGCCTGCAAACTTCCCTAAGCCTAGCCTTTATCCCACTGATTTACTTCTTTGATTTAATTGTTTTGTTATCCTTGATTACATTTATCTCGCTTAGCTTAATTCATAATCTGGAATTTATTGAGTGAACATCTTGAGTCTTTGTGGTTCGACCCCTAGAATACTACAGCTACTTCTTAGATACTTTAGGGTATTATATTTGAGCACATCAAATTTTGGCGCCGTTGCCGGGGAGTCTAATTTCACCATTAGATTACAGTTTAGAATTTCGAATAAGTTGTTGAGCATCGATCGACACCCTTCAGGTATCGATCGATACTCGGTTTAATTTCTGTCACTTACGCGATTTGATTACTGTGTTTCAGGTGTATGCAACATCGAGAGACCAGAAGAAGCAAGAACAAGCAGTTGGCCAATCTATCTAACAAAGAGCTAGCTGAATTAGAGCGCACGATCAGAAAGCAAAAGAAACAAGCAGAGATGAACAATCCGATTGTGCTTGCTCGTGATGAGGCTGGGGTTTTGAGAGATCAGGAAGGTCACCTGTGTGACGCGCAGGGACAGAGACTTGATGCAGAAGGAAACATTGTTGCCCCTGCACTGGTAGCTAATGAGGTTATCCCACCAGCTGTGCGTGGGAATGTTGGGAATGCTCTGGTAAATCGCGCCAGAACACTTGGGGAATACAACCGACCAGACCAATTCTATACAAATCGGTCTGCGATTCGTATTCTAACTTTCCAGAGAAACGACTTTGAGCTGAAGCCTGCATACTACACTCTTGTAGGCCAGCACCCTTTCCATGGTCTTTCTCATGAGCACCCCATGGATCATATCGAGAGGTTCGAGGATTTTGTCACCAGTATCAAATACAATGGAGTGTCCAATGAGTTTCTCTTCTGTAAGCTCTTCCCATACTCTCTTGGTGGAGATGCAGCTTACTGGTTGAAGCAGTTGCCTCCTGGTTCGCTGACTACTTGGGAGGAGACTAAGACTGCATTTCTGAACAATTTCTATGATGATGCAAGATCTGAAGAGCTCAGGAACAAGATCTCCTAGTTTTCTCAGGGAGCAACTGAGGCATTCAAGGCTGCCTGGGTTCGATTTCGGTCTTATCAGAGGGACTGCCCTCACCACGGTTTCTCTCAGGTTCAGTTATTGGGTATCTTCTTCAGAGGAATCGATTGGAGGTATCAGATGGCTTTGGACGCTGCAAACAATGGTAATTTCAACACGAGGTATCCTGAAGACGCTTATGTGCTGATTGAGAACTTGGCATCTAGCAACAGTACTAAAAATGCAGATTTCGAGAGGAAGAAGCAGAACGGAAACGTTGATGGGTTGCAGATTGCTGAGGTACATGCGAAGCTGGATTCGGTTCACAATCTGTTAATGGGTAAGCAGCAGAAGGCAGTGCAATTTGCTGAAGAAGTCGAGAACGTCGATCAAGGTGAAGCAGAGGATGTCAACTACATTGGTGGTAATGGGTTTCAGAATTCGTCGTACAACCGCGGTTTCACTAACAACTCTCAGAGAGGAGGATTCAAATCTGATTTTAAGTCTGCAAATTTCGGAGCAAACTCCTTTGCTCAGAAACCATTTCAGAACAGTGGATACACTCGCACCTATGGAAATTCATCTTACCAGACACCACCTCCCCAGACTCAGGAAAGCAAAGTTGAAACTATGCTTGAACAGATTCTTGAGGGGTAACAAAAGATGACTGTCGATTTCAATGGAAAGATGGACGCCTTGTACACTGATCTGAATGGCAAAATCGAAGCTCTGAACATCCATCAGAAGAAGCTGGAAACTCAGGTTGCTCAGACTGCATAAACAGTTAAGAGACAGGATGGTTTCCTTCCGGGAAAACAGTGAATCCAAGAGAGCACGTTCATGCCATCACTCTGAGAAGTGGAAGAGAAGTCACTCCAGGGTTGAAGAAAACCAACTCTCCCAAGCAGCTCGTCGATCTTGCTGGAGACGACGACGACGAGATTCCTGGAATTTCTCCAGTATCGATCGATACTCACACAGTATCGGTCGATACCACTCAACATTGACCGATGCCTGTTCCACGTTCTGCAGAACAAAGTGCATAACCACAAGCATCGATCGACACCCCCCAGTGTCGATCGATACCAGTCTAGAGGTCGACCAGAAGCAGACTACATGACACGTAGAGAGAATCTATGTACCAAAAATTCCTTTCCCTCGTCCCCCCTGCCAAGTCTAAGAAAGAGATAGAAGAGGCTAGATGCAGAGCAATGCTAGAAAAGTTGGTTGTTGAACTCCCGTTCGTCGATGCTATCATGACTTCACCGGCTTTCAGAAGGTACATCAAGGGGATGGTTTCAAGCAATGTGAGTCTTGAGGAAGGGGTACTGAGAATCACCCACGAGTGCATTGCAATTCTTCTCAACAAGATTCCAGAGAAGCTACCAGACCCTGGAAGTTTTTTATTAGATTGCACAATCTTCACTGAACGGTTCGAACGTTCCCTTTGCGATCTTGGTTCCAGTGTAAACCTCATGCCGTATTCAGTGGCTAAGAGAATGGGGATGACAGACTTCACACCTACTAGGATCTCCTGATTCTTACTGATCGATCGGTCAGATTCCCTGAAGGTTTACTTGAGGACGTTCCGATTACTATTGGAGACTGTTTGGTTCCAACTGATTTCATAGTCCTGGAGTATGACGCTGAACCAAGAGATCTGCTGATTTTGGGTAGACCCTCTCTAGCCACAGCAGGCGCTCTGATCGATTGTAAGAATGGGAGAATATCCCTCAACATTGGTGATCTGAATATGAGCTTTAACATGGAAAAAATGATGAAGAAACCAACCATAGATGGCTAGACATTCTTCATCGACACCTTCAGTGCGTTATCAGATGAGTACTTCAAGAGATTACATCCTGAGAACCCCTTGGAGAGAGCGCTGGTTTGCTCAGTTGAGACAGAGATAGTTCCCGCTGAGGTTGATGCTGCCTATGCCACGATCCTTGACAAAAATGTTGAAGCATCGATCGATACTACAGAGAGCATCGATCGACACCACTTGTTTCTTCCCAAAGAACTGGTTGTTTCTCGTGCCAGATGCGATTCTTTGAGCGATTGGAGTGAAGAGAGAGCTCCTAAGCTCGATCTTAAGCCACTACCATCTAACTTGAGGTATGTTTTCCTTGGCCCTAACTCTACTTATCCTGTGATTGTCAATTCTTCTTTGAACAACGCAGAGGTCGCTTTACTGCTGAGCAAGCTGCGCAAGTATCGCAAAGCTCTCGGCTATTCTCTTGATGATATTTCAGGTATATCACCAGATCTGTGCATGCATCGGATTCATCTGGAGGACGAGTCGAAAGCTTCAATCGAGCATCAGAAGAGGCTTAACCCAAATCTGAAAGAAGTGGTAAAGAAGGAGATCATGAAACTCCAGGAAGCAGGAATCATCTATGCCATTTCTGATAGCAGTTGGGTCAGTCCGGTTCACGTTGTTCCTAAGAAAGGAGGGTTCACAGGGGTGAAGAATGAGAAAGATGAGCTGATTCCGACGAAAACAATCACCGGGCACCGAATGTGTATCAATTACAGGAAATTGAATGCAACAACAAGGAAAGATCACTTCCCATTGCCATTCATTGATCAAATGCTGGAGAGGTTGGCAAGTCACCCATACTACTGATTCATGGATGGATACTCAGGCTTTTTCCAGATACCTATACATCCAAATGATCAAGAGAAGAAGACATTCACTTGTCCCTATGGCACGTTCGCATACAGGAGGATGCCTTTTGGATTGTGTAACGCTCCAGCCACCTTTCAGAGATGTATGATGTCAATTTTCTCAGACATGATCGAGGATTTCATGGAGGTGTTCATGGATGATTTTTCTGTTTATGGATCTTCATTTAAGGGATGCCTGGACAACTTATGAAAAGTGCTTAAACGCTGCGAAGAGAAACATCTAGTTATGAACTGGGAGAAGTGTCACTTTATGGTTCAAGAAGACATCGTTCTGGGACACAAGGTTTCTAAGGCTGGGATCGAAGTTGATAAGGCTAAGATTCAGGTCATGACAAGCCTCCTGCCACCTATATCTGTGAAAGACATTCGGAGTTTCTTTGGTCACGCCGGGTTCTATCGCAGATTCATTCAGGATTTCTCCAAGTTAGCTCGTCCACTTACTGCTCTTTTGTGTAAGGATGTCACTTTCAATTTTACGCCAGAGTGTCTCGTCGCGTTCGAAATGATCAAGAAGGCATTAGTTACTGCTCCTATTGTTCATGTCATATACTACACCAGCAGAACACTGGATGGCGCTCAAAAGAACTACAGCACTACAGAGAAGGAGTTGCTTGCTGTTGTGTTCTCTTTTGAGAAATTTCGTTCCTATCTGATAGGAAGCAATGTGATTGTGCATACTGACCATGCTGCTCTTAAGTACCTGTTGCAGAATAAGGATCTGAAACCTCGTTTGTGTCGATGGGTTCTACTGCTCCAAGGATTCGACATTGAGATCAAAGATAAGAAAGGAGTGGAGAATGGAGTTGCAGATCATCTCTCACATATGAAGATCAGTGATGAAGTTCCTATTGACGATTCATTGCCTGAGGAGAAAATCTACTTCAATGAGACTGGATGTCGACATAGCTCTGATTCGCATCTGCCGCTACAAAACACGAGCATCGATCGACACTCCGAAGGTATCGATCGATACCCTCACGAATTGCTGTT
Organism: Crucihimalaya himalaica; assembly: GCA_004349715.1. NCBI lineage: Eukaryota > Viridiplantae > Streptophyta > Magnoliopsida > Brassicales > Brassicaceae > Crucihimalaya > Crucihimalaya himalaica. Next base: position 1,077,251 of record SMJT01000052.1, on the reverse strand, counting down.
GTTAGTTCACGATGAAAGCATCGATCGACACTTCTTTTGGTATCGATCGATACCAGCTATTTTCCACTACTGAATCGTCTGCAGATCAGTCTGCTGCTGAGGAATCTTTGGCGTCACTACTCTTGCTGAACCTTGGTATGCCGACATAGCCAACTACCTTGCTGCTGACTACGAACCAAAGCATCTCCAAAAGTATGCCAAGAAGAAGTTTATGAGAGATGTCAGACGTTACTTTTGGGATGAACCATATTTGTACAAGCACTGTTCTGATGGGATTTACAGAAGGTGTATCGCTGAATCTGAAGTGCCAGAAATTCTATATCATTGCCATGGATCCGAATATGCTGGGCATTTCGCCATGCTATTCAAAGATGCTCACACTTTCATCTCACATTGTGATGTGTGTCAGAGAAGAGGAAAGATCAGCAAGCGACACGAGATGCCACATAACTTCATCCTTGAAGTTGAGGTTTTCGATTGCTGGGGCATTGACTTCATGGGACCATTCCCTCCATCGCGACAGAGCAGATACATATTGGTCGCTGTCGATTACGTCTCTAAGTGGGTAGAAGCAATTGCTAGTCCGACCAACGATTCTGCTGTGGTTCTGAAACTGTTCAAGACCGTTATCTTCCCTCGATTTGGAGTACCCAGGGCTGTTATAAGTGATGGTGGCACTCATTTTATCAATAAGGTCTTCGAAAAGCTGCTGAGGAAATACGGCGTACATCACCGCGTCGCAACACCATATCACCCTCAGACCAATGGGCAAGTAGAGGTCTCCAACAGACAGATCAAAGAGGTTTTGGAGAAGACGGTTGGTGCTACACGGAAAGATTGGGCATTGAAACTTGACGACGCTCTTTGGGCCTACAGAACCGCGTTCAAGACGCCACTTGGCACCACACTATTCCTTTTACTGTATGGGAAAGCATGTCATCTTCCGGTTGAGATCGAGCACAAAGCAGCCTGGGCTACCAAATTGATGAATTTCGACATCAAGTCTGCTGCTCAAAGGCGATTGGTTCAACTGAATGAATTGGATGAGATCAGACACTTTGCCTATGAGAACTCCAAACTGTACAAGGAAAGGACCAAAGCCTATCATGACAAGAAGATCATTTCTCGCCACTTTGAACCAAATGACCAGGTACTTCTGTACAACTCCTGTTTACAATTGTTTCCTGGAAAATTGCGTTCTCGTTGGTCAGGTCCTTTCACAATCAAGGCAGTCCGACCAAATGGCACGATCATGTTGCTGAATGCTGAAGGAAAGGAGTTCACTGTCAATGGACAGAGGGTGAAACACTACTGGGCAAAAGCCACCATCCCAGATGGCCACATAGTGCCTCTGGCTGAGCCACCAGCTGCCTGACTGCTCTCCATGTCAAGCTAAGGACATTAAACAAGCGCTTGGTGGGAGGCAACCCACTGGTGAGTCTGTACATAAGTTTTTGTTTTGAATTTTTCATTTTGTTTTTTTCTTGTGTGTTCACGTGAACCAAGTCCAGACAATGAGCATCGATCGACACCCCTGGAGTATCAATCGATACCGTGACCGAAGAAGAAATATGCTGTTACGATGCGAGCATCGATCGATACCACTTACTGTATCGATCGATACCACTTACTGTATCGATCGATACCCATCACCCATGTAAGTTTTCTATAAAACCCTCAGGTTTTCTTCTTCATTCTATCAACTCTTCCATCGATCGACGCCGCTCTCTCTCTCTCACTCTTTCACCATATCTTCAATTCTTCATCATTTCATCGATTTTAAATCCTATTCCACTCGGATTTTTGCCCACATTGTCATTCCATTACTCATTCCTTCGATCTACAAGGTAATGTACTCATTTCCATCCTTTTAGACTCAATGGCAGATTCGGTTTTGGTTTCTTTTGATTCTGGAATTTTTAGTTTCATGCCGTGTCTTCTTTCACTCTAGGGGAATGGAATTGCTATGATAGGAATAGAATGGACATGATAGGGATGGAGTAGAATGAGAAATTCATTTTTAGGTTGATAGAGTTGGATTGCGATGCCTCTGTGAAGAAACCTCTGTGAATATGTTTCGACTATTGATCGATACCCCCTTGGTATCGGTCGATACCTGCACGTATTTGATACACATGCTGATCTGCTATCTGATTTCATCTTGATCTATTCTCAGATGGCTCCTCGCAAGAAGGCACGACATGACAATGCCTCCGGTTCCAATCCTCCACGCCGCGAGTTCAGTCTCCAGGATGAGGTGGAGGCATTTTGTGGCCTGTTTTGGCATGCCGGCGTCGTTACTGCTTGTCTAACCAGAGATCGCTACAGGGTCCTGAAGGGTGGTTTCACAGACAACACCGGTCCTCAGAGCTTTATAGAGGTCCACATTGTGATCTGAGAGCTGCGCCGCGACGTTCACCATCTCCCTCTGCCCCTGTTCCTGTTGCTCGGCCTCCCTGGCCTAAGTTGGAGGGGAAGAGGATCATCCCGCAACGTGATTGGGCAGGTTTGCCCAAAGAGGAGACTGAGAGCGACGCTTGCGTCTATAGACCTTTAGTTGAGGAGTGGGGCGACTACGACACTCTGTTTTACAACGAGTGGTTGTGCGTTGTCATCCTACCTACACGCTTCATCGATCCTCACACCATGCGTCGTCTGGGCATCGACGTGGATCTATCCGACATGCTCGATAAGATTGGATTGGGGACTCTGTACTCACGACAGTACGATCTTTACCCCGACCTCGTTCGCCAGTTCCTCGCAACGGCTCGAGTATACTACAGAGACGAGGTCCACCGCAATGCTTTGGAAAGCACTTTAACCTTCCTGATTCGAGGTATCCGCTACAGGCTACCAATCCCCGATCTCTCCGACATCTACGGTTTTGACCGCGATCTCCAGCAGGTAGCTCTGCCTTCCCAATTTCAGGATGTGCAGGTCTTTTGGCGACACATTGGTCTTGGAGCCTACCACTCCAAGACCACGACACAGATAGACATCCGCCATCCGACTCTGCGTTGCATTGTCCGCATTATGAGCACCACTCTCCTCTGCAAGATGGAGCCGAACAAGCCGAGGATCTTAGAGCTGATCTTACTGTACAAGGCAGTTGGCAACCTCATCCCTGAGGATAGGTATGAATGGCCCGAGTTGAACCTTGCGGTCAACATAGGTGCTCTCTTTGCGCACCATTTGGTCTCTCTGAAGACCAAGCCTTTCTCTGGCCGCAACTACGCCACAGCGCGGAAGACTGAGTCAGTCGGCAGCCTCCTCACCCCTATCTTCAAGCACTTCGGGATCTCTACCTCAGCATGCTGGATCGTCACAGCTCGCTCCCTCATGAATGAGCAGCACATGCAGCACATGCATTGGATGAAGCCAACTCGCCGCTGGTGTCTCCCTACGACAGACAGAGTGCTCTTTGTGCAACTCCCCAACCGCGCTCTAACCCACATCGGAAATTACTCATCTCAGCTGCATTTCGATCCCGATCCCAGTCTGCTTACAGTTGCACCGGCTCCTCCACGTCTTCCATCCACTCCGATCGTTGGTGATGAGGCACCCGCAGCTGACTTTGCTGGAAGTCAGCCTCGCCGTTCACAGCGCCGCCATATATCTGCTCCTGCTCCTTCATTTCCTCCACCACCGGATCTGCCGATGGAGACTGCCACCTTTCAGAGGTACGTCGTGGAGAGCTTACAGAGCATCTGGTCTGCTGTCTTTCACTGCCGCTGCATGTCCTCTACTGATGCCGACCACTCCACACCTGGTCCTTCATCTCGCTATGCTGTATCAGATGATGATGATGATTCAGACTACTAGTCTCTGTTTCCTGGGTTTCACATTTTCTGTTCCTTTTTCTTTTCTTGTGTTTTTATTTCTTTTTGGACTTGTCTATCTTATTGTCAGTACTGATTGAACTTATGGCTATCTATGAATTTTGTTGCTTCTAACTGTGCTCTCGTGATCTAACAGTTCTGCATCTAACACTTGGCTTCACGGGAAACGGTTTCGAGTTTCAGAGTTACAGAGAAAGGTCCTTAGCATCGATCGATATTGGGTGAGCATCGGTCGATACTCATAAGGCATCGGTCGATACCGGTCATAGTATCGCTCGATACCCACCCATTCCCACGGTACCTTCGAGCCCACTTTCAACCATTATGTTCTTGTGCTTTCTTTTGCTTCCTCTAGGTTTAGATAACATTGGGGCCAGTGTTGTTTAAGTCTGGGGGAGGTAGTTACTGACATTGTGTTTGTTTTTCTTAGAGTCAGTCCTTTTTGAGTCAAATTTTTGTTTTATTGAGTCAAAGCCTTTTGGAGATTATGAACCTTCGCTTGATTTCATTGTTCTGACTTTGTTTTTAAGTAACCATTGTCACAGAATCAGCTCTAAGATAGACTAATGAAAAATCCAAAGACTAACAAGTTGACTAGGAAACACACATGTCTCCAGCAAATTTCTTCTAAATCCTGAGCCCAATTTTGCACTTCACTCCTGAAGTTGGTATTCACTGAACTTGATTCATCATTCATATCTAACAAAGGAACCCTGGTGTTTGAAGATTATGGTATACCTCCCCCTGACACACATTGAGCATGAAAGATGAAATGACTTCCGCAGAGTAGAGGGGTAGGAACACTTCCTGTGATCCCATTTTTCTACTTGGATAAGGAATGATCACACAAAAGTTTGAAGCGAGGGGTAGGAACATTTCCCGGGACCCCATTATTCGCCTAAGACTTTTGATACTCAGAGAGGGGAGAACCGGGGATTTGATGGCAATCACCATCAATACTCGCGTCTCAAACCTTGATTCGAAGCTTAATTCGAATCAGAAGCATAAAAAGAGATAAGTCTGGGGGAGAGGAAAATCATATCAAGGTATGAAACTTGGATGGTTCCTTAGTCACGATATCACATGAGGAAGAATCTAGAAGGTTCCTGAGTATCAATGACATGATGAAACGACAATGAGGGATTTAGTGTGATTGATGCTATGAGATAATGTGTGGGAACTGGGAAACTGCAATTGTCTACGGAGAAGTACATGGCGGTCAGATCCGAAACTGTTTAGGTGATAACTGGGAGCTTGGAAAAAGGGTCATTACTATGTCTCAAAAAAAAGGTGAGTCTCCATGTTTTCAAACCTCTTTCTCTGTTTGGTTTTCTGTTTGCTTGAGGGCAAGCAAAGACTAAGTATGGGGGAGATAATATATAATGGTTTTTACCCACTTTAAACCATGATATAAGTCCTTTTTCTGAGTCTTTTTAGTAGTTTTAGAGTCTTTCAGGTTCTTTTCAAGATATAGGCACATCTGGAGCTAAATTGGATTATTGGAAGCTTTTGAAGAAATCTGAAGTTGAAGCAGTTCGGGGATTTGAGCTCAGTGTCGATCGACACCTATGCAGCATCGATCGACACCATCGTTTGGAAGAAACACGATTAAAGATCCAAGTATAAATCAATACTCCCTTAGTATCGGTCGATACCAATAGTCAGAACGCGCAGTTTCCAGAAGACCCGAAGAAAAACAGAACCTTTCCTTATTCTTTTGAATGAACTCCAAAACGTGTTTTTAGCTATATAATTTTTCAACCTCCAGAAGACAACTGGTGATTTCTGGAGATAGAGTATTCTTGCAATTGAGTTTTGGGAGAAGAACCTTGAACCCTCTTTGTATTCTTACTCTATTTTATTTTATGATATCTATATTATTCATGATGTTTGTTTCATTCACCATGTCTGAGTAGATTCCTTGTTAGGTTTAGGGTTGTTTAAAGGTATTTGATGAATTATTAGATCTGTTTCACCTGTTAGGGAATATCTATAGAGCTTTTCACCTAGACTTAAGATTAATGCTTATTCTAGCCTCACGTACTAGAATATGATGTTAGGTTGATTAATTGACACGAAAGTGTGATTAGTTTCCTGAACTAGTGTTTGGTGAGCAAAAGACCTACTCACAAAGAAATTTGGTTTAGAATTTTGTGAACAATTGAACTTGACCGTTAATGCTTGTTTGAATTTATAGAATTTGCAAAGAAATTTGGAATTCTAGGTTTAGACATAGATAGTCTTGGCAACGACAGTTGGTTTACTTTACATCTGTGTTTCAAGTTCAAGAGCGGAGTTTATTTCATCCCTGGCATTTGATTTGATTTGATTTATAATTTAGATTTGCCTGCAAACTTCCCTAAGCCTAGCCTTTATCCCACTGATTTACTTCTTTGATTTAATTGTTTTGTTATCCTTGATTACATTTATCTCGCTTAGCTTAATTCATAATCTGGAATTTATTGAGTGAACATCTTGAGTCTTTGTGGTTCGACCCCAAGAATACTACAGCTACTGCTTAGATACTTTAGGGTATTATATTATGGCACATCATCCAGCTCGCAGGGTGTCTGAATGATGGGGCTGTGAGTGTTAGAGAGCTCATGCCCGTAGGAGGGAAAGGGCCGCAAGCATTGTAGTAAGGGGTGCCATAGCTGCAGAGATGGCCGCTGTGAAGCCAGCAAGAAGATGATCTCCAAGGGCGGTCCGACCTGTATGCAGAGGAGGTCAGAAAAGGGTGAGGCACGTGGGGAGGTGGTTGCTGTTACCAAGAAGTCCAGGCGCGAGGACCTGAATCACAGAAGGGCATGGTTATGGTTTCTTGTTTACCCATGAGGAAGGCACACCACTTGCTGATGATCGAGCGTCTTGTGCCACTTTAATTTGCCAGAACCGCGCTTTGCCTGCTGAGAATCTCGAGCTATCGAGCGCTAATACTGACTGGGCGCGTGATACGTGTCAGGTTTATTTTCTTTGTTTCGAGTTGTTTCTCCTATATGCTTTGGTATATGTATGAGCATGAGCTTGCCGCTGAGAGGGAAAAGTCATATGGTCTGCGTCGAGAGATTCTGTCGTTGAAGGCTTATTTTGAGTCAAATCTTATGGCTTTAAAGGCGAAGCTTGGGTCTGAAGTAACAAAATTTAGGAAGTCTCGATGTGATGCTGTTGCGTTAGAGAGGAAGAAGATCCAGGAGGAGATCGACGAGCTTCAGGCTCACATCAAGATAATTGAGAAGTTTTATCTCTGATACCGCAGTGATGCGGTTTCTTTTCATACCCTCAGCCAGGTTACCATGATGTTAGAGTGCATCGAGGAGTTTGGAAGGATAGGCTCGTTATACTTGAGGCAAAGCTCTATCAACTAAAGGTCGACCATAAGATGTAAAAGGATAAGGTCGATCATCTAGACATTTTTGACCTTGAGGATGGCGACCTTGGCGAGCCTCTAATTCTCGGTGATGGTCTTGCAGAGGAAGGCTTGCAGCATGAGGATCCTCCCAAGGGTGCTGGGAATGAGGTCGACGACCGTCTCGAGGATTAGTGATGTGTTCTCTTTATGATTCGACTATTGTACCTTTCGTTTGTTGTTTTGCTTGCTATTTGTGTCGGTGTTGTAGCCCTTTTTGGATTTGCTTGACCCTTCTATTATATGATTCAAGTATCTTTTGGACTTATGATTTTTCCATTGGTTTTAAGTTGAATATTTTTCCATATATGTCCTTGCAATTTGATGCATACAAGAGTGCGAGGTTATAACTCGGCGTTCTTTGAAATGTGAGCTTAGAGCTCTGTGTTTTCTGAAGTTCGGCGTGCTTTGCCGACCCAAGATTTGGTGCCTTCCCAGGCGCGTGCTAGGAGTGTTGAGGTTCTCGATTCAAACTTTGTTTTTGATGTAAGACCAGTTTTAGCATTTAGGATTGTATTTACGGGCGAGGCGAAGCTCGACATTAGTTCTTATTGCAAGGTTCTTTCGACTTACATTCAACGATATATCAATGGCTTTAAACTTGTTTTCGAAGCGTATTATGGCAAAAAACGTCTTTTGACTAACCATGTATACGCGTGACTCAATAATTAGATTTTTATAGAGACTAGGTATGCGAGACAAGCTTGCTATACTTAACACTCTGGATGCTTCAAGATCGACGCGAGCGTTCAGGCCAAAGCTTGGCTTACTATTGTTCAGCCGCCCATCAGCTAGTGCGAGACAGACTCGGCTTTCAGTTTTTAGGTGTTGGCTTTTGGCTTACTCAAATAAAGACGAGGATTAGTTCCGTAGAAATGGATTTTAAGTCCGTTCAACGAGCACCACTGCATTCATGGGGGGAACATGTTTGTATATAGTACAATTGGCCGAAGAGACGATGTAAAAGTAGCGAGAGCTATCTTTGCGAAGGTTCGAGGAAACTAGTTATGGAAACTTGAAGGTATATAATTTTTTTATAGATACAGCAAAAAAGCTACCTATGTACCCTTTTCAGAATTCAATACAATAATGAGTTTCGGTATGCGAGCTCTTTTATTTTTTTTGGGGCTATTTAGCCAATCATCAATAGTAGTAATGCTTAAGGTGGATAGAGTTCTACGAACGAGGGATTAGTGTGCCGGTCATAGTGGAGAGTTCTTAGACGCTTGACTATCTTCATGAAGAGATAAGGTCCTTTTCCACTTTGCACCCATTTTGCCAGCATTTACTTTCGCTGTGTTCTCGAAGACCTTCCGTAGAACAATATCTCTTTCTGTGAAGTGCTGGTTTTGAAATTTCTTGTTGTAGATATTGGCTGCAGAATTTTAATAATTCTAGATGCGGAGCAATGCCTTATGACGTCGTTCTTCCATGGTTTCAAGGTTTTCAAGAAGAAGCTGATCGTTGAGCGTCGGGTTGTGGACGAGCGTCGATTGGCAAAGCATTCAGATTCCAACTTCAGACGAGGACACTACTTTTGATCCGTATGTAAGTGAGAACGGCGTTTGGCCCATAGCTCATCACGGAGTGGTTCTGCGTGACCAGAGGACTTTGTCCAATTCGCCGCTCAAGCTCTTTTCTTTTTCTCCAAGCGCTTCTTGAGTCCATCGAGGATAAGCTTGTTGTCCGCTTCAGCTTGGCCATTGCCTTGAGGAATAGCGCGATGTTGATTTTCCCAAGGAAATTTTCCAGCGGGTAAAAAATCCTTCGAATTGAAGCGAGGTGAATTGAGTGCCGTTGTCGGTGACGATCTCGTATGAGAGCCCATGCCGGAAAATTAAGTACTTCCAAACAAAGTTTTGCACTTCTTTGGATGTGATTCGAGCGTAAGCTTCAACTTTAATCCACTTAGTGAAATAATCTGTCATGATAAGAATGTATTTCTTTTTTCCGAGATATATGGAGCGGTCTGACGATGTCCATAGCCCGCATGAATGGATATGGAAATATAGCCGTTGAGAGTATTTTGGTCGGCATGTGTATGTTAGAGTGTGGCGTTGACACTTCTCGAAATAGGCGACGAATATTTTGCAATCTGAGATCATGGTTGCTTAGAAGTAGTCATTTTTTTGGATTTTGAGTGCGAGAGATCAGCCAACTGAGTGGTTTGCTCCGATGCCTTCATGTATTTCTCTCATGACCTGAAATGTCTCGTCGTCCTGAATGCATGGGAGTAGGACCCCTCAAGCACTCCTTCGGAAGAGAAATTCTTTTATAAGCACGTACTGACTGCTACGAGTAGTCGCGTATCTCACCTATCCAATCAGACGTTGATGAACTTTCCGTCGCAAGCTAATCTTCATCAACAGGCATATCCTCAGTGACTACGAATGTTATTGCAGGTTACTCAACAGAGGGGAGCTCGACCACAAGTAATATTGTTAGACCTATGCTCGGTTTCTTGATGCTTTGAAAGGTATGGTGTAGTGTAGATCAGGATCGGAGGTACACATCAGTGTGGCTAATGCAATGGCGGGGACGTTGTCTCCTCGTGGAATCTTGACGAGCTCAATGGACTCTAAGCTTGCCAAAATTGCAGACGACTCTGAGGTATGAATCTATGCGTTCACTCTTCGTCTCGTAGTACCCACTGAACTGGTTGGTGACGAGCAGGGAATCACAATGTGCTTGTATTTTTTTAACCCTTATTCATTGAGCAAGGCATAGTCAGGCGATGATTGCTTTGTACTTAGCCTCGTTTTTTGAAGCAGGAAAAGCAAGGCATAAAGAGTGCTCGAGCACTTCTTTAGTTGGTAACTCTAATCGCACTCCTACACCAGAGCCAAGATTTGTAGATGCTCAGTCTACATGCATGATCCATTTTTTGTTTGCTGGAACGCCTTTAGCAAGTTTGTGGGGGTGTTCGGCGAGGAAATCAGCTAGGACTTAAGACTTTGCGCTTGTCTGATTTTGATACTCGATATCGTATTCACTTAGTTCTACAACCCATTTGGCGAGTTTGCCAGATTGACTTGGGCTGTTCAAGATTGTACGCAACTATGAAAGCGAGCTTCTCTAGTGTGGGTAGCAAAGCTCGGTGCCATCGAGCATTTTACTCACATAAAATATTGGTCGCTGCTCTCCTCGGTCTTTTCTAACGAGGATTCTACTGACAGCCAAGCTTGAGACAGAGATATAAAGATACAGTGTTTCCCCTTAATCTGACTTGGCCAAGATCGACGAAGTCGATTGGTATTGTTTAAGTTTCTTGAATGGGGACTCGCATTTCTCATCCGACTCGAATCGTTTGCTGGCGCATAGTATTTGGTAGAACGGCAGACACTTATCTGCTGATCTAGAGATGAAGCGGTTGAGCATCGCAATTTGTCCCGTAAACCTTTACACTTTGCGTGTGTTCCTTGGTGAGGGAAGATCGATAATAGCAGCGATATGCTTAGGATTGGCTTTGATTCCTCGTTTAGTAATGAGGTCTCCGAGGAACTCGCCTGTAGTCACCGTAAAAGTACATTTTGCTAGATCAAGCTTCATATTGTATCTGTTGAGAACCGTGAAACAGTCTCCTGAATGGTTGATGTGATCTTTGGAGTGGAGGAACTTGACTAACATATCGTCGATATAAACTTTAAAAGTTCGGGCAAGCTGGTCAGCAAACATTCGGTGACGGAAAATGGAGGATGTGCATAGACTTTACCGATCTTAACAAAGCGTGCCTAAAAGATAGTTATCCCCTCCACATATCGATCGGCTCGTCGAAGCGACCATAGGAATCGAGCTATTGTCCTTTATGGATATTTTCTCCGGTGATAATTAGATCCTTATTAATAAGGATGATCACAAGAAGATGGGGTTCATCACAGATCAAAAGAATACAAGGTTATGCCATTTGGCCTTGTCAATGTTGACTTGAATGATGGTGCTATTTTTAGAGGCGAGGTCGGAGGTTTGTGGGGAAAAGAAGTGTGAGCTACACACGAAGGAGGTGCGGGAGTTACCGAGCTCTGCTTCGTTTCCTTAATTGCTATAAGTTTTAGCATTGTACATCTTTCGCTCGACAAGGAAGCGAATGCGGGGTACATGTGGGTCGCCTTGTATTGTTTGGATTCCTTTAGTTGAAGGGATCTTCACGCACTGCTGGTACATAAACGCAACTGCTTTCATGTTGTTTAGCCACGAAGTCTCGAGAATAACTTTATACACTACATGTTTTTCGACTACAACAAAATTTACCTAAGCTATGACTCCTCCCGCGTATATCGGCGGTGTGATATTGTCGACGGTCATGAGTGTGTTTTCGTCAAATTCAGTTAGCAGTTGCACTTTGGGTTTTACGCTGTGGAAGTCGATCTCCATCTTTTTAGTATGTCATGATACTCCATGATGACGTTTACTGACCTTTCGGTATCAATCAGAACATGCGTTACTTCGTTTTCTCTGATTATTAACTCGACCATACGCAGATCGTTATGAGTATCAGGAAAGTCGATTGCATCATCTTCTGTGAATATGATTGATTTAAAAATTGGTCGGGTCGATACGTCTCTCCTAGGCCAAGCCTTCTACGTCTCTAGTCGATGTTTGTAGTCTTTGATTGACAGTACTGAGTGGCGGCACGATGTCAACCGCCCATGATCATGTTGATCTGGCGTCTCAAAGCTATTGTAACTTCATCTTGCCTAGGTGCGTCTCTCGTGCGCTTTGGTTCGTTGTCGATTTTATGCATATCGTTGTTTTGGTTATGGTTGGGAGCTAGATTGGCGATCTCCTACGGCTGATCTAGGTTGATCATGGTCAACATTTACATCACCTTTCTTGTATTTTAGTAAGAGCATGGACTGCAAAGACTGGCATTCATCCATAGAGTGGTCGACACACTTGTCGAAGTCGCAATATGGTTAGGCGTTCTTCACTTCGTCGTTTCGATAATATTTGTTCAATTTCTACGAGGTTAATCCTCCGAGCTGCTCTCTTTTGGTGGGACTGTTTTAGGGGTAGTGTGACGCTTTGTCGAGGCTGCCTTATCTTCTTCGATTTTGATATATTTGATGGCACGGTGCTGCACGTCCTCCACAGTTGGTGGTTGGTTGAGCATTAAGTCTTCCCGGAAATGAGACTTGTGCTAGAATGCATTTCGAAGTGCGGCGACGACATCGTCGAAAACAACTATATTAGAGAAATATCGTTGAATTGCCCGATGAACTTATGCAGTGACTCCTTGGCGCCCTAAGTCATAGTCCATAAGTTGGCATTGGAAGGTCCCTTCTCAATGTACATCGAGTGGTGCTTTAAGAACACCTTGGACAGTTGGTAGAAGTTGTCGATCAAATTGGCCTCAAGCCGAGAGAACTAGCTTAACGTGGCTTCACTCATGTGCTCAACGAATAATTGACAGCTTCCTGCGTCTGTCTCTTCCGAAGAGAAGTGCGCATGACCTACTGTATAGTTGAATGTTATTAGGAACTACTGTGGGTCATAGTTTCCTTCGAACTAGCCAATTTCACTTTGACGGAGTGGCGGACCATGGCGCTGGTTATACGCGAGGTGAAGGGTGATCCGCGTGTCTCTACCAATTCCTTTTCCAGTTTTGATGCTCAGGGGGTTGCTCAATGCATTTAGAAGACATATGGAGTAACATTGTCTTCAGTCCTTCAAGCTCACGGTCTCGCGCAATGGTAGACTCCTCTTCTTGATTGTCCTCTTGGCCCGTGCTCATCAATGGATCCTACGATGATAGAGGAAGGTTGGCGACGTCTAGAGCGTTCTTAGATCAGGGTCCGTTGTGGATGACCGACATGTTTGGTGCTAGGTTATCGCGTGCTTCGGCCTCCTTAAGTTTGGAGTTGGACAACCTGGTTCTAGGAGGCAGTTTGTGTTATGATGATCGCATTGAGTGTCTCGCTCGTTTTTGCTTCCTGGCGATCGAGTCGGTCGAGGATGGTCTGCATCAGGTTGTTGAGACATGTTTCTCTGTCTGCAACAATATTGGTTCCTGCGTTGAGGTTTGGCCTAGCTTCGAGGGGTGTGATATGATTTGTAGGAGCCGGAAGGTTGGGAGGAGGTGGCAGGCGCTGGGGGATCGGTAAGATTCAAAAGGTCGGTGAGAGTTGGGAGGTTGCCAGAGACATGTATATGTATTTGACGATCGGCCCATTAGAGGCTGACGGGAGCCCGAAGGTCGACAAGAGCCTTAAGAGCGACAGAAACCTTGAGGGCGACAGAAGCCTTGAGGGCGACAAGAGCTTTAAAGGCAACAAGAGCCTAAAGGTTAGAGGGGGCCTGATGTCGGGAGGAGTCCAAAGGTCGGTGGGACGCGGTGCACGTCGGGGGGCTCTTTGATCGACAGGCTCGACTTGATCAGCAAGCGCGACAGTCGGAGGTGTTGACTCGGTGAGGTCAGCTTCTGGTTCACTTGACATCTCGATCTCATAGTGGTAAGTAACATCATCAAATACTAGTGCCATCGTTAGATCCGGTTGTTGACGAAAGGAAGAAATGATTTGAGTAATCCCCCCCCAAATGGTGCCAATTTTTAGTGCAACATCTCAATAATACAAAAATAACTTAGAGAAATTTACAAAAAAATCTTCTCTCAACTAGTCAAACGTAGGTTGGCGGTTACATGTAAGTTTTTGATCGGAAAAGTACAAATCAGACAGAACAAGATCTAGGCATACGATTTTCGGTGGTTCTTCTCTCTAACGTATGGGTAATAACTCTTAGTCCAAAAGATCCCTTCTCAACAATATCTTTTGGGTATTTATAGGATAGAGTGAAGTGATGTAAGGTCTCCCTTGTTGCAAATTCCTCATTTGCCCTTGTGCTTAGTGAGCTGGGTTTAGTTTAATTGGGCTTATTCCTTAGTTGATTTTATGATATATTTGAAGGGTCTTGATCCCATGTCCATTAATAGTGGTGAGTTAAAGTTAGATATGTGTTTTACAATTTAAAGGAGTTCAAAGAATATGTGGTTGATTATGTATTTAAAAATGGATTGAATGTAAAGGTTTGTCGATATGGAGAAAAAGTATGACATAGGAAGTGGCTATCCATAAAGAAACCATTGATCATATAAAGATTGATTAAAAATGCGGATGATAATTATGTTAGATGAGATACTAATAAATAAGAATTATTGGGGTTAGCTTTTAAGGATAAAAGCTTCTACAACTAGTAATAGATTAGTTTATATGTTAGTTTCTCATTATCATAAATTTTTGCTTTTTGTTTGTTCCAAGTTTTTGAATAAATTGGTAATCATCCTAAAACAAAATGTCTAACTTGTGATTTGCATATTTATTATCTTGATTTATTGCATTTGAATTTATCTTAATATTTTTATTTTATTTTGTCTTACTCGTTTGTTTATGACTAATAGCTATGATTTTGTTTGAAATTAAAAAATCATAGTAATAGTTTTATTGTAGTTTAGTGTATTTCATTGTTTTTCCTTAGATTAATTGATATCTAGTTATTACATATCATCATTGTGCATTTCTTATTGTATGTTATGATCAGTGAAATTTTTGGATTGTAACAGTGTTTAACACAATTCTTTTAAAAAGTAATACACACAACTATATATTTGTTATTGTAAATTATAACATATGATAGTGTATATATAGGTGTGTATATATATGTAAAGCAAAAAAGAAAGAAAGATAGTAGTGTATGATTCTAAACTATAGAGAATGTTATTACTCGTATGTCTTCTTATTCTTCATATTACACTTACAACAACATATATATAGTGAATGTTAAAACTATATGACAAAATGAACCTCTTCTTATTATGTGGACGTATGTTATGCTGAGGAGGATATAACCTCATCAAATGATGAAGACACGTGGTTTATAAGATGAATAATTAATATTATATTTGTTTATAACACTCCCTCTTGATTATTTATTAGTATTATCGTATGTCGTATTGCCTTGTTAAAAATTTTATCATGAAAAAATCCATTGGGATAAAAACTATGACAAGGAAAAAAGAGTTCAGTGCCGTAAACTCCCCCTGAAAGATGGGTATGATATATTCTTCACAAATCTCGCAGATGACGTATTCTGATATTCTGAATATTCTTTCAAAAACTTAAAGTAAGAAGCGCCTTAGTGAAAAGATCTGCTGCATTGTCACTTGAACGAATGTACTCGATGTCAATTTCCAATTTTTCACGAGATCTTGCATATAGGAGAAAATTTTTGGAGGGATATGTTTCGTCCTATCACTCTTGGTATATCCTTCCTTGAGTTGAGCAACGCATGCAGCGTTATCCTCGAACAATTTTGTTGGCTCTTGACTTGTAATTATCACGCAAGCTTCTTGTATATGATGTGTCATGGACCTCAACCATACACTTTTCTCTACATGTCTCATGAAGCGTGATGATCTCAACATGATTTGAAGAAGTTGTAACTAACATATGTTTCTGAGAGCGCCATGAGATCGCAGTACCTCCCATTGTAAACACGTACCCGGTTTGCGATTGAGCTTTATCCAGATCTGAAAAATTTCTTGCATCTGCAAATCCAACTACACCAAGAGCAGAGTTTTTAGAATAAAATAATCCCAAATCAATCGTACGTTGAAGATAACGGAAATTTTTTTTTATCCTAGTCCAATGTCACCGCATTGGAAATGAACTATATCTTGTAAGCAAATTAGTAGCAAATGCTATATATGGCCGAGTACAATTTGCAAGATACATAAGTGCACCAATGACACTCATACAAAGGTACTTCGGGACCTAATACTTCTTCGTTATATTCACAAAGTCTAAACGGATCTTTATCAATATTAAGTGATCCATTGACCATCAGAGTACTCAAAAGATTCACTTTATCCATATTAAAGCATTTTAACACTCTTTTGGTGTATTTTGATTGATGCACAAATATTTCATCTTGGAAATTTTCTATTTGAAGTCCGAGACAAAATTTTATCTTTCCAAGGTCTTTCATTTTGAACTCTTATTTCATATGAGTTCTTGCATCATCAACTTCCTTTTGAGTTCCTATTATGTTCAAGTCATCAACATAAACCGCTATGATCACAAATTCAACTTGAGATTTCTTAATGAACACGCAAGGGCATATCGCATTATTGATATATCCTTTTTTCAACAAATGTTCGCTTAAACGATTATACCACATGTATTCGGATTGTTTTAATCCGTATAGTGATCGCTGTAATTTGACCGAATAAATTTCCTTGGATCCTTCTGGAATTTTTGATCCTTTCGGGATTTTGAATCTTTCTGGAATTTTCATAATAATGTTTCTATCCAGTGATCCATATGGGTATGCAGTTACAACATCCGTAAGATACATATCTAGATTTTTGATGCCGTTAGACTCATCAAGTACCTGAATGTGATTACATCCATAACCGGAGAATATGTTTCATCATAATGAATTCCTGGTTTTTGAAAAAATCCTTGTGCCACAAGTCGAGCTTTATATCTTGTGACCTCATTATTCTCATTTATTTTTCTTACATAAACACATTTGCATCCAACTGGTATTACATCTTCAGGTGTAACAACAATAGGTCCAAAAACATTTCTCTTATTAAGATAGAGCAATTCCTTTCTCATGGCTCCTTACCATTTCTCCCAATCAGACCTTTTCTAGCACTCCGATTCAAACCCAAGGTCTGAATCATCATTTTTATTATCAACTTCTTTCGATACAGAAAAGGAGAATGTTTCATCCTCATCCTCAATTTCATACCTAACCTATAGTTTTCCATCTTGGTCATAAATAATAGAAATCTCACACTTTTCTGCATTATGCTCGACTTCGAGGCTTTTCTCTTTATCTAATTCTTCTTGAACCTCTTTATGAATGTCATCTCGACATTTCTCATAATGTGGCTCTTCATGAACCATTTCATTTCTTTCTCCCAACTTCTTTTTCTTTCACGGTTTTTATCTTTAGAGCCTATTGGCCTCCCCTTTTTCAACTGAATTCTAGGTTCATTTATTTTCCTTCCATCAGTTTGTTCTTTAGGAATTTCAATCCTTGATGGAGCCTTCGCAGCGGGTACATATGACTTTTTCATCTTTTTTTGTATATGTGAACGCATCTGGTAATTGATTTACCAGACTTTTGCAAATGTATAATTTTTTTAAATTCTAGTTCACGTTGATTCGTAGGAGATCAAAATGTATCAAAGATGGTGTACGCCATATAACGTCTTTTGATATTTCTTGAATTCTTCCCCCTAATGCTGGAAATTCATCTTCATTAAAATGACAATCAGTAAACCATGCTATAAATATATCACCGGTTTGCGGTTCAAGTATTATACTTGGTGACAAATACCCGATATATATCCTCAATCTCCTTTGTGGCCCCATATTTGTTCTTAGCAGAGGGGCTATAGGAACATAAACCGCACATCCAAAAATGCGGAAAAGAGATATATTTGGTTCTTGGCCAGATACCAACTTTAATGGGGAATATTGATGATATGCACTTGGTATAAGGACCAATGCAGCCACATGCAATATAGCATGTTCCCTTACAAAAATTTGGAGCTTTGTTCTTAATATGAGTGGTCTTACAATCAAGTAAAATCGTTTTATCAAATTATCAGCCATTCCATTTTGTGTATGCACATGGGACACTGGATGTTCAACAACGATTCCCATTGACATACAATAATCATTGAAGGCCTCTAAAGTGAATTCACCAGCATGATCAAGACTGACTTTTTTTTACAGCATAATAAGGGAACTGTACTTTGAACCTGATTATTTGGCCAATTAATCTTGCGAAAATCGTGTTTCTTGTGGTCAAAAGACACACATGTGACCATCTACTTGATGCATCAATTAATACCATAAAATATCAAAATGTTCTGCATGGTGGATGTATAGGTCCACATATATCACCATGTATTCTTTCCAAAAATATTGGAGATTCATTCCCTACTTTAGCTGGTTATGGTCGTGTTATGAGTTTTCCTTGAGAACATTCATTACATGAAAACTCCCACGCTTGAAAAATCTTTTCATTTTTCAATGGGTGACCATTTGAATTTTGCACAATTCTTCTCATCATGACTGATCCTGGATGTCCTAGCTTTTTATGCCAGACTTTGAATGTACTAGTAAGATTTTGGTTTACTGTATCAGTCATGTTTACTTTTGTGCTATATAATCTAGAGGATAACATTGACAATTCTTCTAATATGTGTTTCCTCTCTGATGTAATGCAAAGATATTCAATGTCATTCTTATTCATAGTCTCAATGTGATAACCATTTATACAGATATCTCGGAAACTTAACAAGTTCCTTTGAGACTTGGGGGAATATAATGAATATCATTGTTTTAAAAGTTACTTCATATTATAACAAAAACACAGTTTTCACACGTTATTCTAAATGCAAACATACTACACAATCTAGTCATAAACCGACGATATGATACAAAAACATATTATACAAGGAAAACATAAAGTTCTTAGCTTTCTAGTCATATTGGCAGCTCATAAGGCTTTATCGATCTCCCTCGGGTTATTTTCACCAATATTTTTGGGATCAAGCAAATCCACAAAATCTAGATGTGCATCATCAACTTAACCACTAAAGGAAGGTCCGGCGTCATCAATGATGAAGTTAGTTTCTACATTATGAACTTTTGTACTTTGGGATTCTTGATACAGATCAACGAAATGTTTTGACGTACGACATGTTATTTCCCAATGTCCTTTCATGCCGCATCTGTAACAAGTACTTCAGTCGAATTTTTTTACTGTGCGACCATTTTCATTTATCTGGAAATTTTTGTTTCTTCCAGTGTGTAAACCCTTTCCTTGTCTACGTCCATGACCTCGTCCACGGCCTCGACTACGGCCTCGACTGCGGCCTCTGCCGTGTCCACGTCCACATCTTTGATAATTATCATTGTTGCTAGATGCTACGACATTCGCTTTTGGGAATGGAGTTAATCCAGCTGGGCGGTTTGATGGTTTAAGATCATGATTTCATTATTCTGCTCTGCTACAAGGAAAACCTGCATCAACTCCGAGTAGCGAGTGTACCCTTTTTCCGGTACTTTTCTTGTAGTGTTACATTTCCAAGATGAAAAGTAGAGAGCGTTTTTTCAATCATATCATAATTGCTCACTTTTTCACCACACAAAATCATCCTGAAAGTAATTTCGAATGGCTGAATCGCTCACTTTTATAGTCCATGAACCACAAATTCAGCCATTCATGTTTAGCCTTTTGTAAGATCACATATTTTTGGTGATCAAACCTATCTTTGAGTGACTGCCAAAGATCCGTAAGATCTTTTTTGTAATGTATTCATTTTTCAAGTTATCGTGGAGATGGTGGCATAAAAATACCATAGCCTTAACTTTATTTTCATCTGACGTTGTTTTCGACTGATCGTTGGTGTTGAAAATCCTATTCGATCTCAGATGCATTTTAGCATCTGATGCCCATGTCATATAATTTTTTCCAGATATATCTAGAGTAACGATATCAAAATTTGCCAAGTTTGACATGATATCTCTATAAATAATCAAAGCAGTTGTTAACTTATGAAATTATAAAATTTTATTCAAAAGTTGTATTTTTGTTTTTGTTCCTTAATTGAAAACCATAAATATTATCTACCATAATAAACATATTCATGTTTTCCATTAAAAAAACATTAAGCATGAAGCATAACTTCTCTTAGTATAATTTAATATAAATTTAACGAACTTATATAACCGTTATTTTGTAAATAAATTTGGTATAAATTTAACATAAGTTAAATCGTATCTTTTATACGGGGGAATAACGGTGTGGTGTTCGATGGACGAAATATTCATCGTGACGATTGGATAGCGAGACGATCGTGCTGATAACGTGTTGTAAGTTATAACATATAATAGTGTATATATATTTGTATATATATTTAAAGTAAAAGAAAGAAAGAGAGTAGTGTATGATTTCAAAAGAGAGAGAATGTTATCTCTTATTCTGCAACAACATATATATAGTGAATGTTATAACTATAAGGCAAAATGAACCTCTTCATATTATGTGAACGTATGTTATGCTGAGGAGGATATAACCCCATCAAGTGATGAAGACACGTAGTTTATAAGATGAATAATCAATATCATTTTTGTTTATAACAATATCAACATATATACATCCAGAGATACTAACTTAAAGGCAAAGAGATGAATATATGTATCTATGCATATATGATTCATCATGTATATATAAATATATATATCATGACTAATATATATATATATATATATATATATATATGCCTATATGATTCATACGTATATACAAAATATCTAGGAATATACGAGTTTAATGTAAATATGAGTTTACAACCAACCTTACATACGAGATTTAAAAAATTTAGGTATATATTATTGTAATATGTTAGATGTATTATTATTATATTCATAATACTATTTTACAAATTGGCCAGGTTTACAGACAACCTTCCATACAAGATTTAAAAGAATTAAATATATATTATTGTTCTATCAATAAATTTTTTTACTAATAATGTATTTTATGTTATATTTATAACATTATAAATAATTTAATATCAAACTTAAATTAGTTAAATAATTATCAATGATCATTTCTAATGTTCACATATTTTTACCGTAAACAATTCGCAAAAGATATTACATGAATATAAATTTTATGATAATAAACAACACAATATATTCAAAATAATAATCTTTCGTAATCAACATCCTTAGACATTCACTTCAATATCGTAGAAAACACATATTATATGTGAAGATAGCCAAATACAAATTAAACAGTCATTTGTTTATATTATTAACATAGTTGTATATTATTATCTTGGATGTTTTTTCTATATTATGTTGAATTCATTTTATGTTTATAGTAATTTTTAAACTTTATAAAAATAATTTATATTAAATATTATATTCATAGAAATGATATTATTTTTCATGTTATGGTCTCTGAGTTAAGCGGATGTACGTATATAGATGCAAAACCTCTATAAAAAAAATTGACTTACTGAAAAATCAAAAATAAATATAGTTATATTACAACTTACTTTCCACACTAGATATAATACTATAATTGTTAAAGATGACTTACGGACAAATAAAAATTAATTATAAGTAGACTACAAATAAATGTAAAATAGTGTTATTTGAATAAAAATTTAATTGAGGGAGAATTGCTTAAAGCAGAACTCAAATTGAGTTTGAAAACAAAACTAAACTTCAAATTGAAACAAATGCAAAACAAGACCAAAAAGGTAGAAAATTAAATTAATCCTCTTATTTGCAAACAAAAAGAAACAGAAATCGCAATTACAATTCTAACTTTCGTACGGCTGAGATTTCATGAACGAAGTCTCACAAGAGACTTTATAGATTAGGAAAATAATAAAAAATAATTTCATTGTAATTTCTTATACAAAAAATAAGTTTATCCATATATGAACTTTATAAATTAAAGTTTCAAAAACTTTAATAAAATTAAATCATGTAAGGTTCATTATGTTCTAAACCCTAAAAACAGTCGCACACTTCGTTCATGAAATCTGAAACCGTAATTAAATCTTAAATAAAATATGAAAAATATTTTTAAAAATAAAAAATAATTTCATTGCAATGTTTAAATTAAGTTCATCCAAATATGAACTTTAAAAATTAAAATTTCATTAAAATTTTATTGTAGAAACATGTAAGATTGATCATGTTGTAGGAAACCCAAAACAATACGAGACTTCACAATCGAAGTCTGAAACCGTAATTAAAATTAAAATTGAGAAAAAAATATTTTGATCAAACTTTTTGATAGATAAATTATTTTACCTCAAAACTAAAAGTTTAAAAATAAAATTTCATAAAATTTCATAAAACTAAGCCATGTGGTGTAAACCATGTGAGGCATAATAAGTTTAGGGTTTGCCAATAGGTAAGAATCTATGTATATATCTTTAGGGTTAGACTTAGATTGATTTTTTTTTTTTTATATAAAATGCCGATCTTTCATATAGTTGTTAGAGTTTTGATAGATTTTAATATTTTGATATCGAATGTAAGTATTTGTTAACAAAAAGTTAAAAAAAATATTCGAATTTTAGTGTTTAGGGTATACCGACTTCTCGGGTCTTGGGTGAAGTCTCATAGAAAATTTTGTGTATGAAGTGTATAACATTTTGTGAGTGTAGACTTATCTGTAAACAAAAAAAAATTCAAAAATTATAAAAATAACAAAAAATTCCAAATATTCCAAAAAAATTCAAAAATTTCAAAAAACATTTAGATTTCGTGATTGTTTTTGGTTTTCTAGAACATAATAACCTTACATGCTTTAAGTTTGTGAAATTTTGATTTATAAAGTCCATATTTGGATAAACTTAATTTCTGTATAAAAATTGCAATGAAATTATATCTATATTTTTATCATTTGTCTTATTTAAATTTACTTTTTTATGACGGTTTCAGATTTCATGGACAAAATCTAGAACCATACTAAATTTAAAATTATAAAAATTATTTTCATCGAAAGTTTTGATAGATAAATTATTTGAAAACAAAGTTAAAGATTTAAAAATATAAATTCATTAAATTTCATAAAACTAAGTCATATGATGTAAACCATGTGAGCCATAATATGTTTAGGGTTTGCCAATAGGTAAGAATCCATGTATATATCTTTAAGGTTAGACTTAGTTTGATATTTTCTTATATAAAATATTGATCTTTCATATAGTTTCTACATTTTGGATATATTATTGTACTATTTTGATGTCAAATGTAAGTATTTGTTAACAAAAAGTGAAAAGATATTCAAATTTTAGAGTTTAGGGTGAAGTCTGTAATATTTTGTCAATTATAGAAACTTTGCAAGTGAAGTCTGGAACTCAAAAAATAAAAAAAATTTCGGAAAACATAATTTCTAAGTTCCAAGTTCATAAACTTAAAAAACAAACTTTAAAACAATCAATTCTAAGGTATGTATTCTAATCACTGATGGTGGTTTTTGCACTAACGTGACTAACAAGTATTTGGTTGATAAGCTAGGTCTCCAGAAGACAAAGCATCCTCGACCATATCGACTTAAGTGGCTAAATGATGAGACTGAGCTGAAAATCGCCGAGCAAGTCATCGTGCCATATCTACTTTAGTACTTTACCTAAGAGTACTAAAGTAGTAGCTACAATATAGTAGGGGTCGAACCACAAAGACTCAAGAAATCACTCAATAGAATATAGAATCGAATTAAGCTAGGCGAACAAAGCAATGCAGGAAAGAAACAGCAAAATATAAAAGTTGTGAAATTCAATGGAGGAAAAGCGCTAAGCCTAGGGAAATTCACCGGTAAATCAGAATTGCAGATCAAACAGAATGTCAGGAGGTATGTTCAGCACTATTTTTAAACTTGAAATACAAATGTAAAATCAACCAACCGTCGCTGCGAAGATTATCTATGTCTAAACCTAGAATTCCAAATTTCTTTGCAAAACCTATGAATTCAAACAAGCATTAATGATCAGGTTCAATTGTTTACAAAATCCTAAACCAAATTTCTTTGCGAATAGGTCTTTTGCTCATCTAACACTAGTTCAGGCAATCAATCACACTTTCGTGCCAATCAAACAACCTAAGATCAGATTCTAGGTCATGAAGCTAGAATAAGCAGTAATCACAAGTCTAGATGAAGAACTCTATTGAATTTCTCCTATCAATTCAGATCAACCTAACAATTCATCAAACACCTTTGAATAACCCTAAACCTAACAAGAAATCTACTCAGACATGGTGAATGAAACAAACATCATGAATAAAATAGATTGCATAAAAGAGTAGAGTAAAGAGTAACAAGGGTTCGAAATCTTCTCTCTCAGAAACAGAGTTTCTAACTTCTCTCCCTCTCTCAAAACCCGAATTATGAATAAAATCCAGTCTCCTCTCTAAAAGTGGCTAAAAACCCTAAATATAATGGTAAAACACGTTATGGGCTTAATTGTAAATAAAAGAATCTTCTGGGCCAAGTTGCAGAATCTTCAAACTTGTAAAATCACGTGTTTTCTTTTCCTGCAGTCGGTGTCGATCGATACTGGGTTGGTGTCGGTCGACACCAGGACTCTGTGCTCGCCAGACTGGACTGTTTTCACGAAAACTGGCATAACTTTTGATCGCACCGTTAGAATGGCCTCAAATCACTTCCAAATGAAAGCTAATCCTGATACGATCTTGGTAAGATCTCCCACGGAACACACTCTTGTTCGGTATTTGGTTGCGGATAATCCTTGTAGAACAAGGCGGGGAAGTGAATGGATGCATCGAGAGCTATGGACTGCACTCGGTAAACCTGAACCGTAGGCTAACCACCTAAGAAACGTTTGTGACTCGTAGGCTAACCACCTCGGAATCGGATTGAACACAAGGCTAACCACCTTAGTGAACAGTTGTGATCAAAGAGCTAACCACTATAGGACCGGGTTTGATATCTTGGCTAACCACCAAAGAGATCGAAAAGTTCGCAAAGGAACAAAGAGAAACTTCTTTAAGAAATGATATATATTCGATTCATATTCTCAAAAAGATTACATGGTTTAAATAGAACTAGAATATAAAGAGTTTGGTAGAAAAGACTGAAAACAAGGCATGGGAAATATCAAAGTCTAATTAAAAGCTTTAACTCTTGTGTGAATGCCTCTTAGCCTTCTATCCTCGTAACGGTTGTTGACCGAGAAGTTGGACCAACTCGGGAGATTAATCCAACTAGTTGGACCAGCTCGGGAGATGAATGTTCTTGCCTCGTTAAAACCTCTTTTTGTAAACCCATTGGGACAAACCCAAAAGTAGGAAAAAGAGTACAAGATCAAACACCTCAGTTAAACTTCTATGGGCAGTTCGGGAGTTGTACTCGGATCTAGTTGAAGACAGTGTAGTAAAGCGCGGGAGCTTTGTCAAACGGTAATACGGAGCTCGGGAATCCTTGAGCTCGGGAATCCTTGAACGCGAGAGCTCGGTCAAATAATAGTGCGGAGCTCGGGAATCCTTGAGCGCAGGAATCCTTGAGATTGGGAGCTAGGCCTAATGGTAATGCGGAGCTCGGTGAATCATTAGTGATTCAAACGTTGTTAAGTAACTCCCGGACAACTCGGTTTAGCTTTCGTGTCTTCGAGCGCGTAACAGGAACTTCGGGAATGATCAATGCTTCCTCGGGATCTTCTTCCAAAGCTGGCGTATCCATGATCATATCAAATCCATTGATCTGTCTTGTATCCACATTTGAGCTCAATCCAACGGTGGAAAATTATTCAACGGACGCCAAAAAGCTCCAGAATACTCCAAAAGCTCCTATTAAGCTCCAAACGTGCTAAAACCTGAAAAGACTCAAAAAGACTACAAAAACACTAGAAGGACTCTGAAAACAAGACCTACATCATAGCTGAAAACGGGTAAAAACTATGATATATCAACTCCCCCAGACTTAGCGTTTGCTTGCCCTCAAGCAAACATAAAGCTAAACCAGAGGAAGAGGTTTGAAAACATGGAGACTCACCTGTTCTTGACACATCGCAATGATCCTTTTCCCAAGTTTTCCAGATATCACCTAATCAGTTTCAGATCTAACCAGCATGTACTTCTCCGTAGACATTCGCAGCTTCCCAGACTCCACACATTATCTCACAATATCATCCAACCAAACCCTCATCGCCAGTTTCATCACTACAGCCAATGTTCAAGAACCTTCTAGACTCTTCCTCATATGATATCATGACAAAAGAACCACCCAAATTACACACTTTTGGTATTGTTTTCCTCTCCCCCAGACTTATCTCTTTTTATGTTCTCTTTATTTTTTTTTTAGCTTCGCATGTACAAATCAAGGTTTAAGACGCGAGTATTGATGATGTTTGCCACCGAATCCCCGGTTCTCCCCTCTCAATGTATCAAAGGCTTTAGACGAATAATGGGGTCCCGTAAAATGTTCCTACCCCTCGCTTCCAACCTTTGTGTGATCATTCCTTATCCAAGTAGAAAAATCGGATCATTGGATATTTTCCTAGCCCTCTACTCAGCGGAAATCATCTCATCTTTTATGCATCTTATTTACCAACGTGTGTCAAGGGAGAGGTATACCATTATTTTCAAACACATGGGTTCCTTTGTCAAATATGAATGATGAATCAAGCTCTATAAACACTAACCACAATGATGAAGTGCAATAATTTGGCTCAGACTTTGGAAGGATTCTGCTGGAGACATGGGCGTCTTCTAGTCAACTGGTCAGTCTTTGGATTTTTCATTAGTCGATCTAGAACTGATTCTGTAACACTTGTCACTCAAAAGCAAGGTCAGAACAATAGATTCAAGAAAAAAATCATAATATCCAACAGGTTTTGACTCAATAAAACAAATTTTGACTCAAAAACGAGTGACTCTAAGAAAAACAAACACCATGTTAGCAATTACCTCCCCAGACTTAAACAACACTGTCCCCAGTGTTATCTAGTCTAGAGTTGGCAAAAGAAATCAAAGGAACAGACTACGAATGAAACGCAAAGAAGTTACCGTTCGTATGATGGTCATCGACCAATATAGCCTGGTATTGAGCGATACCAAGTGTTTGTCGACATAGGCTCCTTTTCCGTGGAAGTGGTATCGATCGACACTGACTAGTGTCGATCGATACTGCTCGTCTGGACCTGTTTCTCGTGCAGAATTCACGGAATACTTACCTTGGAGATCTATTTTGTAAGCATTGTCATTGATTTTCTCCAAAATTGTGAATGGTCCGTCAACTCGGGGCAAAAGTTTGGATTTCCTTTCTTCGGGAAACCTATCCTTCCTTAAATAGATCCAAACTTGGTCGCCGGGTTCAAACGTTCTCTTGGTCCGCCTTTTGTTAGCATTCTTGCGGTATTGTTCCGTCTTATGCTCAATTGTTGGCTTTGGCCAATTTTCATGCATTTTTCTTGACCAGGCTCGCCTTTTTCTGTCCGTCCATAACTTACACGCTCACTTCAAGGTTAAAGGAAGTTAGATCCAAGAGGTGTAAAGACGGGTTTAAATCCATAAACAGCTGAAAAGGAGAGAAAGAAGTAGTAAGAATGCACGGCATGATTATATGCAAATTCTACATGAGGTAAAGCAATCCTCCAAGACTTAGATTCTTCTTAATCACAGCTCGTAAAAGAGTTCCTAAGTCATATGACGACCTCGGTTTGTCCATCGGTTTGCGGATGACAAGTCGTAGAGAAACAAAGTTTAGTTCCTAGCTTAGACCACAAGGTCTTCCAAAAATAACTCAGAAACTTTGTATCCCTATCCGAGACTTATAGTCCTAGGCATCCCATGTAAGCGCACAATCTCCCTAAAGAACATATCGGCGATGTTTGTTGCATTATCGGTCTTGATGGCAAGGTATGAAATGAGCCATTTTAGAAAACCTATCAACCACTACAAAGACCGAATCACGTCCTTTTTCTAGTCCTAGGCAATCCTAACACAAAGTCCATCAAAATGTCGGTCCATGGTGCACTAGGAATCGGTAAAGGAGTGTACATACCTTGGCCTTGGCTTTTGATTTGAGAACTTACAAGTGGTGCATCGGCTGCAAATTCTCTCCAAGTCACGTTTCATGTGCGGCCAAAAGAAATGGTCTTGTACAATAGAAAGTGTTTTGGCTATTCCAAAATGTCCCATTCAAGCCGCCACCATGTGCCTCCCTAACAAGAAGATCTCGCAAAGAAGAGTTAGAATGCAAAAGTCGATTCTCGTAAAACAAGAAACCATCACTTCTAAAATATTTTCCAAAAGCAAATTTTTCACAAGATAAAATACTTCCTGAAATCAGAATCAGTTGCGTAGGCTGCTTTGATCATTTCAAATCCGAGAATCTTGGCATCTAGAGTCGAGATCAAAGTGTATCTCGATGATAGTGCATCTGCCACGATGTTTTCTTTGCCTGCTTGTACTGAATCACGTACGGGAAATGTCTCCACGAACTCCATCCCACCGCGCATGCCTCTTGTTCAACTTGTGTTGACTCTTCAAATGTTTGAGTGATTGATGATCAGTGTGAATCACCAAATTCTTTCGGCCAAAGGTAGTGTTGCCATGTTTGGAGTGCCCGAACTAAAGCATAAAGCTTTTGTCGTAGGTCGGGTAGTTGAGGGTTGCTCCTCCGAGTTTCTCACTAAAGAAGGCGTTTGGCTTCTTCTCTTGCATTAGGACAGCTCCAATACCTATACCAGGAAGCATCGCATTCAATCTCAAAAGTTTTCAAGAAATCGGGTAAAACAAGAAGAGGGGCGTGAGTAATTTGGTTTTAGGAGCTGGAAAGCGTCTTCTTGTGCTTGCTCCCACTTGAAGCCCACGTCCTTCTTAAATCACTTCGTTAGTGGTGCAGCAATAGTGCTGAAGTCCCGAACAAACCGTCGGTAAAATCCTGCTAAGCGTGAAAGCTACGGACTTCTCCTACTGTCTTAGGACTCGGCCAATCTCGAATGGCTTTGATCTTCTCTCTCTCGTCAACCTGTATGCCCTGTGAAACTCACCACAAGAAACCTAGAAAGACCACGTTATCTTGAAACATGAAGAACACTTTTTTCAATTGACCAGCAAAAAGATGTTCCGTCCTAGCACTTCCAACACCTTACGCAAATGACCAACATGCTCGTCCAAAGTCTTACTATAAATCAAGATGATCATCGAGAGTAAACGACAACGAGACTCCCTATAAAAGACCTAAGGACATGATTCATGAGACACATAAATAGTACTTTGTGCGTTAGTGAGACCAAACGGCATAACAAGCCATTCGTATAATCCATGCTTGGTTTTGAAAGCGGTTTTTCACTCATCACCTTCCTTCATTCCGGATTTGGTGATAACCACTCTTTAACATCAATTTTAGAGAAGATCTAGACCCATGAAGTTCGTCTAGCATGTCATCTAACCTGGAATTGGATGGCGGTACTTAACCGTAATATTGTTGATAGCTCGGCAATCGACGCACATCCCCCAAGATCCATCTTTCTTAGAACAAGTAACACGGGAACGGACATGGACTCATACTCTCTCTGATAAGACCCTCTTCTCATAAGTTCAGCCGACTTGCCGTTGAGTTCCTTGGTTTCGACCGCGGTTTAGTTCGTAAGCTGGTCGTTTGGTAATGTGGCTCCGGGCACGAAATCGATTTGATGCTCAATCCCGCGAATGGGAGGTAGACCACTGGGCTATCTTCGGGAAAGACATCACGAAATTCCTGCAAAGAGAAGTCACAGCTGCTCGGAATATCCAGCTCGGGGTTAGTCATGCTGTAAGAGCATCCTTAAAAATAATCAAATCAATGGTTGCTTGGTAGCAAGCGCATATTTTATCTCACTTGGCCTTACGAAAAGATTTCACTTCTCACGGGTTCAATCTCAGTGGCCTTTGTATCGGTTT
The DNA here is from genome assembly GCA_004349715.1 of Crucihimalaya himalaica. Classification (NCBI taxonomy): domain Eukaryota; kingdom Viridiplantae; phylum Streptophyta; class Magnoliopsida; order Brassicales; family Brassicaceae; genus Crucihimalaya; species Crucihimalaya himalaica. Next base: position 1,047,552 of record SMJT01000052.1, on the reverse strand, counting down.
TTCTCAAGAACTCTCACACTCATTTTTGGTAAGATAATGTGTTTTGGGGTTCACTCACATTGCTCTTGCCATTGTTTTGCTCAAGTTAGAGCTGATCGAGATATACTTCATGCGGTGACAAAGGAACGAGAGTGATCTTCTCGACTTTGTGTTCAAAAGAATGCTTGTTGGTGTACCACCATCGATGAACGGCTCTACGATCGTACTGCCATGGTTGTCCAAGTAAGATATGTCAAGCCTCCATAGGTAGCACGTCACACAACTCTTCATCTTCATATCTCCCAATTGCCAAGGGAATGGTGATTGCCGTGTAACTTTGAGGGGCCTTTGGTTATTCAACTACCTCAGGCTGTACGGTTGCAGATGTCTCCTAGTCTCCAGGCCTAACTTCTCCACCAAAGTTGTGCTAGCCATGTTCGTGCAACTGCCTCCATCAATGATTAGGCTACACACCTTGCTCTTAACAATGCATCGAGTGTGGAACAAGTTCTCCCTTTGTTCGTCTTCAACGACCTTCTCTTGGGAAATAAGAACACGCCTGGCTACAAGTAGCTTCTCCATCAACCGCATGTTCCTCTCCCTCATCGTCGTAGATAGGTGCTGAATCAAACTCCTTCTCGTCTTCGGTTACAATCTCACCGTTGTCCATTAACATCATGGTTCGTTGGTTCGGACATCTGTTCGTATAATGACCTTTGCCTCTACATTTGAAACACTCAATGTCACGATTACGAACAGTAGAAGTAGCCTCAGCCTTACCCTTGTAATCATCTCCAGATGAGCTCGGTTGTCCGTATGAGCTCGATTTAAATTCCGACTTGGGCTTAGAATCAGTTCGGGTCGGGTAGCTCGGCTTCTCGCTTTGGTAAAGCTCGGCTTTGATGTGTAAGATGGTCGTGAGATACCTTCCTTTTGAGTTGTTGTTCCACAAGAATGGCCTTATGCAACATCTCCTCCACGGTACCATATGATTGCATCTCCATCCGATCTTGTAATTCTCGGTTCATTCCACTTAGGAATCTCGCCATAGTTGCATCACCGGGCTCATCTATGTCAGCCTTGAGCATGAGCTTCTCCATCTCCTGGAAGTAATCCTCGACTCCTCGAGTTCCTTGTGACAACCTCCTCAATTTATGATGGAGTTCTCGAAGGTAGTGAGTTGGAACAAAACACTTCCATAACCAAAGACATCTCTTCCACGTCTCAATGGGGTTCTCTCCATTGCGTCTCCTGCTAGTCACCAATTGATCCCACCAGTCAATAGCATAATTATGGAACTCAGTAGCGGCTAACCTGACCTTCTTTCGTTCGGAGAGGTGTTGGCAATCAAAAACTAAGTCGATTTTCTTTTCCCACTCTAGGAATGCGTCCGGATCGTTGGTTCCATAGAAGGGTGGAATGCGAAGTTTTATTCCGCCGAGATCATTGTCATTTCTTCTGACCGGTTGTTGTCTAGCTCGTCCTTCCTCTGATGAGTAATCTTGCTCATAGAAGGATTGACTAGATGTTCGCCTTGCCGGTTTTGATGATTTTGCCGATAGAGTTGGTTTTGTTCTCGCCGATGTTGTTGTTGGTTTCTTTGGTCTCCGCTTTGCCTTGGTGGCACGCGTGGTTGTCTTTTTCCTAACACTGTCGTCGATCCGTGATTCTCGTCCATGTTGTTCTCATGTGCAATGCCAATGTTGGACCCTTGCTCGGCTTGCTCTCTAGTCGGACCAAACGTCGGTTACCAAATTCATCGTCCGAGTAAATTCCCTCATCATGGCTCTCATGTTATCGTTGGATTCATGACCTTGTGACATTGTACCTCGCAAAACAAATAAGCTCGTTAGTAAATAAACTCAAGTGTTTCTCTCGGTGTTTCTCTCAACTCTTAAATTTCCTCACAACACACTAGAAGTTCTTCTCGGTTCTTAAGGAACTAAATCGAAAAAATCGATGGTAGCTTCAAAAACCAATTAGATCACTAGATGAATATGAAGAGACAAGATAGGTAGAAAGGAATTGATGTACCAGATTTTTTTTTTTTTTTTTTTTTTTGAATAAGATTTCTTCTTTTTTTTTTTTTGATACTGGTTTAATAAATAATAGAAAGAAAAGAAATGATTTAGAAAACGAAGAGGTAGAAAATGGATAGAAAATACCGGGTTAAATCAAGAGCGTGGCTCTGATACCACTTGATACGATCTTGGTAAGATCTCCCACTGAACACACTCTTGTTCGGTATTTGTTCGGTATGTGCGGATAATCCTTGTAGAACAAGGCGGGGAAGTGAATGGCTGCGTCGAGAGCTATGGACTGCACTCGGTAAACCTGAACCGTAGGCTAACCACCTAAGTAACGTTTGTGACTCGTCGGCTAACCACCTCAGAATCGGATTGAACACAAGGCTAACCACCTTAGTGAACAGTTGTGATCAAAGAGCTAACCACTTTAGGACCGGGTTTGATATCTTGGCTAACCACCAAAAGATCGAAAAGTTCGCAAAGGAACAAAGAGAAACTTCTTTAAGAAATGATATATATTCGATTCATATTCTCAAAGAGATTACATGGTTTAAATAGAACTAGAATATAAAGCGTTTTGTAGAAAAGACTGAAAAAAGGCATGGGAAATATCAAAGTCTAATTAAAGGCTTTAACTCTTGTGTGAATGCCTCGTAGCCTGCTATCCTCGTAACGGTTGTTGACCGAGAAGTTGGACCAACTCGGGAGATAAATCCAACTAGTTGGACCAGCTCAGGAGATGAATGTTCTTGCCTCGTTAAAACCTCTTTTGGTAAACCCATTGGGACAAACCCAAAAGTAGGGAAAAGAGTAAAGATCAGACACCTCGGTTAAACTTCTATGGGCAGTTCGGGTGTTGTACTCGGATCTCGTTGAGGACGGTGTAGTAAAGGCGCGGGAGCTTTGTCAAACGGTAATACGGAGCTCGGGAATCCTTGAGCTCGGGAATCCTTGAACGCGAGAGCTCGGTCAAATAATAGTGCGGAGCTCGGGAATCCTTGAGCGCAGGAATCCTTGAGATTGGGAGCTGGGCCTAATGGTAATGCGGAGCTCGGTGAATCATTAGTGATTCGAACGTTGTAAGTAACTCCGGACATCTCGGTTTAGCTTTCGTGTCTTCGAGCGCGTAACAGGACCTTCGGGAATGATCAATGCTTCCTCGGGATCTTCTTCCAAAGCTGGCGTATCCATGATCATATCAAATCCATTGATCTGTCTTGTATCCACATTTGAGCTCAATCCAACGGTGAAAATTATTCAACGGACGCCAAAAAGCTCCAGAATACTCCAAAAGCTCCTATTAAGCTCCAAACGTGCTAAAACCTGAAAAGACTCAAAAAGACTACAAAAACACTAGAAGGACTCTGAAAACAAGACCTACATCATAGCTGAAAACGGGTAAAAACTTATATATTCAACTCCCCCAGACTTAGCGTTTGCTTGCCCTCAAGCAAACATAAAGCTAAACCAGAGGAAGAGGTTTGAAAACATGGAGACTCACCTGTTCTTGACACATCGCAATGATCCTTTTCCCAAGTTTTCCAGATATCACCTAATCAGTTTCAGATCTAACCAGCATGTACTTCTCCGTAGACATTCGCAGCTTCCCAGACTCCACACATTATCTCACAATATCATCCAACCAAACCCTCATCGCCAGTTTCATCGATGTAATCAATGTTCAAGAACCTATAGATTCTTTCCCATACAATATCTTGACAAAAGAACGACCCAAATTACACACTTTGGTATTGTTTTCCTCTCCCCCAGACTTATCTCTTTTTATGTTCTCTTTATTTTTTTTTTAGCTTCGCATGTACAAATCAAGGTTTAAGACGCGAGTATTGATGATGTTTGCCACCGAATCCCCGGTTCTCCCCTCTCAATGTATCAAAGGCTTTAGACGAATAATGGGGCCCGTAAAATGTTCCTACCCCTCGCTTCCAACCTTTGTGTGATCATTCCTTATCCAAGTAGAAAAATCGGATCATTGGATATTTTCCTAGCCCTCTACTCGGCGGAATTCATCTCATCTTTTATGCATCTTATTTACCAACGTGTGTCAAGGGAGAGGTATACCATTATTTTCAAACACATGGGTTCCTTTGTCAAATATGAATGATGAATCAAGCTCTATAAACACTAACCACAATGATGAAGTGCAATAATTTGGCTCAGACTTTGGAAGGATTCTGCTGGAGACATGGGCGTCTTCTAGTCAACTGGTCAGTCTTTGGATTTTTCATTAGTCGATCTAGAACTGATTCTGTAACACTTGTCACTCAAAAGCAAGGTCAGAACAATAGATTCAAGAAAAAAATCATAATATCCAACAGGTTTTGACTCAATAAAACAAATTTTGACTCAAAAACGACTGACTCTAGAAAAAAACAAACACCATGTTAGCAATTACTCCCTCAGACTTAAACAACACTGTCCCCAGTGTTATCTAGTCTAGAGTTGGCAAAAGAAATCAAAGGAACAGACTACGAATGAAACGCAAAGAAGTTACCGTTCGTATGATGGTCAGTATCGACCAATATAGCCTGGTATTGAGCGATACCAAGTGTTTGTCGACATAGGCTCCTTTTCCGTGGAAGTGGTATCGATCGACACTGACTAGTGACCATCGATACTGCTCGTCTGGACCTGTTTCTCATGCAGACACAAGACACAAAATCAGAAATAAAATTAAAATTAATTAAAACTTATATACAGACTCACCAGTGGGTTGCCTCCCACTAAGCGCTTGTTTAATGTCATTAGCTTGACCGTTTCGGGCTCAGGCATCGGGTGGTTCCCAGAGAGCAGTGAATGCATCTGTGACAAACGTCTCATCCAAGGTGGTGTGTAAGCATTAATTGCATGTGGTCTACCAAGGAAGTGAGGAGAACAACATCAGGGCGGGATGGAAGATTCGGTGGGATAAACCATTTTCCTGCACAGTCATCAAAAGAAACAACAAGCGCTCGACGAGAATCCCGGCTTGCTTAGGTGTGAAGTAGATGGAAACATATGATTGATGACATTAGGTGGTTTGGAATTGGAAAAAGAAGGTGCGTACCTTTGCTTTCTCTGAGGTGTCTGGTGTGTAAGAGGTGGGGGTTTTTGCTTGGAATCAGCTGGCGGGCATAATGATGCGTCGACCAACGAAAGGTCTGAAACTCAAATTTCACCATTTTTCTGTAGTATAGCTCTGCAATCCTTGCTTCCGTTGTAAATACATCATTTTCCAGCAGTCTGACATTAACTAGAGCCTTTTCCTCGAGCCTAGTACTGAAAAGACACTCCTCGCTCCAATCCTTAAGCACATCATTCATTTCAGAGATCTCAACCAAATCTTCTTGAACAACCAGCTTGCTCATTTGCCCAGTAGCATCCAACACCTTGACATACCCAGCAGTAATGTCTTCTGAATGCTCTGTGGTTGGGTCCTCATCCATGGAAATCTCTACAGAAAAGGTCTGTCCATCAATGGTAGATCTCCTCCTCAACTTGTCCATGTTGAAGCTCATGACTTCGTCACCTAAATCGAGCTCTATTTGTCCCTTTCTCACATCAATGATGGCACCAGCTGTTGCCAAAAATGATCTTCCCAAAATAAGAGGATCCTGAGGTTCTTCAACATATTCCAAAACCACAAAGTATGTGGGAGTCATACAGCCTTCGATCATTAGTGGAACATCTTCTAAGACACCTTCTAGAATCCTTTTGGATCTATCAGCTAAGATGAGAGAGATCTTTGTTGGAACGAAATCAGTCATCCCAAGGCTTTCAACAACAGAGAGAGGCATCAGATTAATGCCAGAGCCAAGATCACAGAGAGAATGAGGGAACCTTTCAGTTGAGATGGAAAAGTATAGTACAAAGCTTCCTGGGTCAGGTAGCTTCTCTGGAATCCTAATCTGAATCATAGCACTGACATGTTCAGAGATTTTCACCTTCCTCTCTTTCCTTGAGGCTGTCCTTTTCAAGAGGATTTCACCGATGTCCCTTGTGAGCAGTGCAGCTTCCTTAGGACTCACACCATTAGTAACCATCCTTTTAGCATACCTCCTAAGTGGAGGTGAGAACTTGACTCCATCAATCAGAGGAATTTCAATCAGGACTTTGTCTAATATTGCCATATATCTGGCTTCTTCTATTTCCTGTTGAGACTTTTTGGGAGGTCGAGGGAAAGGTATCTTGGGCACATAGCCCCTTTCCTCGACAATTCTGGGTGTTTTCACAGTTTCTGGCGTAGTCTGAGAGAGGTGTCGATCGATACTGGTCATCTGTGTCATTTCTGGCTCAGTCTAAGAGGAGTGTCGACCGATACCAGATTGGTGTCGATCGACACAGGTAGTGGTGTTGCTCGATGAAAGTATCTGCATTGGTGTCGATCGACACTGGGTGGTGTCGGTCGACACTGACGTATCAGGTTCAAAATCACCTCTTGTGGTGATTGCATTGACGTGTTCATTATGTGCATGAACCATCTTTCCCTTGGCAGCTGCTGAAGTCTGAGCTATTTGAGTTTCCAGCATCTTCTGACGAATGTTGAGAGCCTCGATTTTCCCATTCAGATCTGTGTACATGGCATCCATCTTCCCATTAAGAATCCATTGTCATCTTCAGTTGTCCCTCAAGAATCTGTTCAAGCATGGATTTAACCTTGCTTTCATGAGTCTTAGGAGGCGTAGTCTGGTAAGATGAACTCCCATAGGTGCGAGTGTAATCGCTGCTCTGCATCGGTGTCTGTAGATACGGATTTGTTCTAAAACCAGCTGGTTTGTTGTTCTGCTGGTAGTGAAATCTTTGACCTTGAAAACCAGCACCACCAATGTAGTTAACGTCTTCCACTTCATATTTTCCAAAATTCATGACCTCATCAGCAAAGTGTACAACCTTCTTCGTCTTGCCCGTCAGGAGATTGTGCACTGAATCCAGCTTGGCTTGAACCTCAGCAATATGTGATCCATCCAAATTCTCAGCCTGCTTCTTCCGCTCAAAGTCTGCATTTTTGGTGCTATTGCTAGACGCTAAGTTCTCAATATGCACATAAGCATCGTCAGGATACCTGGTGTTGAAGTTCCCATTACTCGCAGCATCTAAGGCCATCTGATACCTCCAGTCAATCCCTCTGAAGAAGATACCCAGCAACTGAACCTGTCTGTACCCGTGATGTGGACAATCTCTCTGATAAGATCTGAATCTCACCCAAGCAGCCTTAAATGCCTCTGTTGCTCCCTGAGAAAATTGGGAGATCTTGTTCCTGAGCACTTCGGATCTTGCATCATCATAAGTTGTTCAGGAACGCATTCTTAGTCTCCTCCCAGGTGGTCAGTGATCCAGGCGGTAACTGCTTAAGCCAATAAAATGCATCTCCACCAAAAGAGTATGGAAAAAGCTTACAGAGAAGGTAATCGTAGGACACTCCATTGTACTTGATGCTAGTGACCAAGTCCTCAAACCTCTCAATATGATCCATGGGGTGCTCATGAGAAAGTCCGTGAAAAGGATGCTGACCCACAAGAGTGTAGTATGCAGGTTTCAGCTCAAAGTCATTCCTCTAAAAAGCTGGAGGGCGAATCACTGATCGATTGGCATAGAACTGATCAGGCCTGTTGTACTCACCAATTGTCCTACCACGATCAACCACATCATTCCCAACATTCACAACACTTGGAGGGACAATGATGTTTCCATCTCCATCAAGTCGTTGTCCCCTCTCATTGCACAAGTGATATTCCTGGTCTCTCAAAGCTCCAGCATCATCACGAACCAAAACCACTGGATTGTTCATCTCTGCTTGCTTCTTTGTTCTCCTTTTTGTCCATTCCAAAAGTGCTAGTTCCTCGTTGGAAAGATTAACAAGATGCGTGCTCTTGTTTCTTCTGGTTTCGCGATTAGGCATACATCTGAAACACAAAAGTCAAAGCACGTAAGTAACAAAAAAAAAAAAAAAATTACGACGAGTATCGACTGATACCAGCTGGGTATCGATCGATACCGACGAACTTAGTTGAAACTCTAATCTAAAATCTAATGGCGAATTTAGAGTCCCCGGCAACAACGCCAAAATTTGATGTGCTCAAATATAATACCCTAAGAGTACTAAAGCAGTAGCTACAGTATAGTAGGGGTCGAACCACAAAGACTCAAGAAATTACTCAATAGAATATAGAATCGAATTCAGCTAAGCGAACAAAGCAATGCATGAAATGAACAACAGAATATAAAAGTTGTGAAATTCAATGGAAGAAAAGCGCTAAGCCTAGGGAAATTCTCCGGTAAATCAGAATTGCATATCAAACAGAATGTCATGAGGATATTAAGCACTGTTCTTGAACTTGAAACACAAATGTAAAATCAACCAACCGTCGCTGCGAAGATAATCTATATCTAATTCTAGAATTCCAAATTTCTTTGCAAATCCTAAGAATTCAAACAAGCATTAATGATCAGGTTCAATTGTTCACAAAATCCTAAACCAAATTTCTTTGCGAATAGGTCTTTTGCTCATCTAACACTACAATTCAGATCAACCTAACAATTCATCAAACACCTTTGAATAACCCTAAACCTAACAAGAAATCTACTCAGACATGGTGAATGAAACAAACATCACGAATAAAATAGATTGCATAAAAGAGTAGAGTAAAGAGTAACAAGTGTTCGAAATCTTCTCTCTCAGGAACAGAGTTTCTGACTTCTCTCCCTCTCTCAAAACCCGAATTATGAATAAAATCCAGTCTCCTCTCTAAAAGTGGCTCAAAACCCTAAATATAATGGTAAACCACGTTATGGGCATAATTGTAAATAAAAGAATCTTCAAACTTGTAAAATTACGTGTTTTCTTTTCCTACAGTCGGCGTCGATCGATACTGGGTTGGTGTCGGTCGACACCAGGACTTTGTGCTCGCCAGACTGGACTGTTTTCACGAAAACTGGTATAACTTTTGATCGCACCGTTAGAATGGCCTCAAACCACTTCCAAATGAAATCTAATCCATTGATCTGTCTTGTGTCCAAATTTGAGCTCAATCCAACAGTGGGGAATTATTCAACGTATGCCAAAAAGCTCTAGAATACTCTGAAAGCTCCAATTAAGCTCTAAACGTGTTAAAACTTGAAAAGACTCAAAAAGACTACAAAAACACTAGAAGGACTCTGAAAACTAGACCTTTATCATAGCTAAAAACGGGTAAAACCTATGATATATCACCATTCAGCATCGGAAAGTATGTGGATCAAGTTGTGTGTGACGAGGTGCCTATGCAATCTGGACATATACTTCTAGGAAGTCCATGGCAATTTGACAAAGAAACACTACACAATAGCATAACCAACTACTACAATTTTATGCACAATAACAAAAAGCATTCGCTTGCACCATTAACTCCACAAGTAGTGTATGAGATGCAAATAGCTATGTCCAAAAGAAACAAGAGAAGTAAAACTAATCTTTATGTAATATCATCTACCTTTTTGAAATCTCTTAGTTCTCAAACACAGGTGCTACTAATGATCTTTAAGGAAGCTTAGTTTCCAGGTCTAGAAACACAAGATCTACTTGTTGATGTTTTAGATCTTCTCAAAACATTCTCTGATGTATTTCCAGAAGATATTCCACCCGGATTACCACCAATAAGAGGAATTGAGCATCATATTGATCTGGTTTCTATAAAATATTTGTGAAGGATTTTAGTACCGTTGCTGCACAACTGACCTCGGTGATCAAAAGAATGTGGAATTTAAATGGGGTCAAGCCCAGGAAGACGCATTCAACAAGCTTAAAGATAGCCTCACACATGCACCTGTTTTGGTACTTCCTAACTTTGATAAAAGGTTTGAGATTGAATATGATACTACTGGTACATGAATATGAGCTATCCTAACTCAAAGAGGAAAACCAGTAGCATACTTCAGTGGAAAACTCAGTGGAGCTTCCCTGAACTATCCAACATATGGTAAGGAACTCTACGTATTGGTAAGGTCTCTTGAAAGTTGGCAACATTATTTACTGTCAAGAGAGTTTGTTATTCATACAAATCATGAGACGCTCAAGCATCAAAGAGGACATACCACATTTAAGAAAAGACATGCAAAATGGCTTGAGTTCGTGGAGATTTTTCCGTATGTGATTAAGTATAAGAAAAGCAAGTAGAACGTGGTAGCTGATGCTTTATCAAGGAGATACGCCTTAATCAGTACGATGGAGGCTAAAATCATGGGATGTGAACATATCAAAGGATTATATGAAGCTGATCCAGAGTTTCAAGATATATTCAAAACCAGTGGTACCAAGGTGACCAGGAGTCTCCAATCACCCTCTCATTCTTTAGCTTGTCTCTTCTCTTGATCTTTATGAATGTCTTTACAGAGAATGAGTTTCTCCATCTAGGACTTCTTTGTTCTCATTCTTTTCAACAATTTCTTCCTTTGTTATGACATCCAAGTTCTAGTCATAGTACATGGAGGCTCCTCAAAATTCGTTACTCTAAGTCCCTTAGCATTAGAGAACGACATCTGGTAGAACCCGTGTCACAAAGCATCTCCTTGAAGTCAATGCCAAGAATTGAGCAAGAGGCTGAGAATTTTTTTGGATCATCGAGTTTAAGAAGTTGCATCAAGACCTTCTTCCCCATCATAAGCTTTTTCCCTAGCTTATATAAGCCTTTCTACCCTGTCATGACACGCTTAAAAAACTTCATTGATATTACCAAGGTTCTCCTTAGCTTTACCAAAGTTCTCCTTAGCTTCCTCGAAGGTCATCCCCTCAGTGATTTCAGACACCACTTCTTTGAATATATCCATTTGTCCATTGTCGATGACCTTAAAGACATAGCGGGGTTGAGAATCTTAGGCTTGTACATGCTTGAAAGCTCTTGACTACTTTGAAACTTCTTAATACCCTCTGTATCATTCTATGAAGTCCCAAAATCAGTCATGACTGTATTGTCTCGAATATAAGAATCTCATCGATCGGTTAAGGTGTTGCACCGATCGGTAATCGCGCTCCTGCAAATCGATCGGTGATAAGGTTGCACCGATCAGTTGACGAGTCTGATTACACTTCTGATTCAGCTTCAACAACATTAACATGCTCCATAGGGGTTCCATCACCCGGCTCTAGAAGCCTCATCCATCTCACAGCTTTGTCTCTAAGGGAAATCTTGAACAGGGTCAAAAATTGGTAGTCTCGGAAAACTCCATTGGCTCTTGATGTGCTGCAGAGATCCTCAAAATTCTCCACATGGTCCATCGGGTTTTCATGAGCAAGACTATTGAAAATCGATCTCTTCACCAACTGAATCATTGAAAGCTTGATGCGAAAATCTTCTATTTGAGGCAAAGGGGGATTGATGAGACTCCATAAGATAGCCTCACTAGGCTCAGCAACCACTCAAAATTCAGTCGGTTGGTTAGGATAACCGATCAGTTGCTCGAAGGTTGCTCGAAGGGTCCATAACCGATCGGTGGTTATCATGTACCGATCGGTTTTCTAATAGGTACGATATCGATTGGTCTAATTCCAGCACTGATTCGTTAACGGATGTTCTCAGCAAATTTCCTGTCCAATCTAGCTCTTTCGAAGGCACCATCAACATCAGCTATGTGATCTATCCTTCTCATTCTCAGGTAATGTCCACCCTAACGTTCCATTCTTATTAATGTGTGTACCTCCACTAAAGCCAGAAAATCTCGTACTTGCTTTGCGTACATATCCTAGGATTTTGAATGAAATGTACCAAAACCCTATCGTCTCCAGCATCCTGTGGACCTCCTCCTTAAGGCTCATGGGTTGGAGTGTGCAGCTCTCCATCTGTTCTCTGTAGGCGACGACAAAATCGCTCATCTCTCTTATGAGCATCCATCTCCTTGGGCGTGAGGCCATAGCTTGTCGCTCGCTCTTCCCTCTTGTTTTTGGATGCATATCTGCAAAAGCAAAGAAAAGCATGAATCCCGTCGAGATTTCATGAATTTTAAAGAAAATTCAGAAACAGAAAACCTTTTGAAATCTAAACAAGCAATATACATGCATATAAGAAGGCATTACAAATCATTCTAGAACTCAATCATAAATATTTGTCACCCTAATTCCTTAGTGATAACTACTATGCTAACAATTCTAACAGAAACTTCCATTTACGATCAGAATTATAGCAAGCTTTATGTATGGGATTGATGGGTTCACAAAGCTCCGTAGCAATGTCACTTGTCTAGGAATATATTGCTCTCCTAGGCTACAATCCAACGTTTCATTGCACGGTCAAGTGTCTAGAAACTTCTAAGGGTGTATCCTGATGTTTAACCTATCCAAGATAAGCATTAAAATAAACCTAGGCGAAGAATCAAACGATCAGTCTCAATATCACATGCATAAAATCCTATCTAAAGCATCCTAACAGAAACCCTAAAACCTGACAGAGAATTGTTTTAGCATAGTAGAGATATAGCAAAACGACAATGAAGAACTCATAAACATGTTGCTAATCTACTATAAAAACTATAAACAAAGCTCTAAAAGAAACATATTATTAAAACTCTGAGAAAAGTGTTTACAGAGAGTTTACAGAGAGTTTATAAAAGAAACATATTATTAAAACTCTTGGCTTGGATGATTTATAACTGAGGGTCAAGCCCTCTATTAATAGTACAAGAGAAGGAGAGAAAAATGGAAGAATAGAAAAATGCAAATCTTCCGAAACTGACAAAATGGATATCTTCTAGAAGCCTTGTAGGTGACAAAAATGGAAGTTCTCTACAAGGGATGAGTTCTGGACGACTTGGGCTTATTATGGTCTTCAGAATACTCATCTGGAAGTTCCGCCAACCGATCGGTGATGGTGCATAACCGATCGGTTTTCTGAAGCTTCATAACTAGATAGTTTTGGGAGAGCATTGGTCGGTTGAATGACCATAACTTTGGGTCGCACCGTTAGATATCCTCCAAACCACTTGCATATGAAATATGACATCTTTTTCTATCATGTGTTAAAATATGAAGAAGATCCAAAGATGGGAATTTGATTATCAGAGGCCAAACGTCTCGCGCTTAAGTGCGATCCTGCATCTTCATTCATCCGAAATGATCCAAAAACTCTCCATTTATCTCAAACCTTCTCAAAACCTTTCAAGACTCAAAAAAACATTAAATGACACTAAAACACTATTTAACTTAAGAAATGACTTAAAATATATATTAAAACAATAGTTAAAAACTGGTAAAAATAGGGGTTAACAAAGACACCCTCAGAAAGAATTTGAACATTTGGCTTGACTGCATTTCTTTCATTGAATTTGCTTATAATCGAGTTATTAACTCATCTACCAAGCTATCTCCTTTTGAGGTAGTATTTAGGATTAACCCCTTGTCTCCGTTAGATCTTATTCCTTTGCTTCAGATTGAACAGGTTAACCAAGATATTCTAAGCCGTGGAGAAGTAATCCAGAAGCTTTACCTTAAGGTCAAAGAGAACTTAGAAAAAAAGGCCGAGGAGAACAAACGCAAAGATGGTCGGGGAATCGATAATGCTTACCGACTTGAGTTACCAAGCCAGGCAAAGACCTCTCATGCATTAAATGTAGCTAACTTGTCTGTTTTGTATCCAAGAGGGAGGGAATGATGCGGACATCGACCCTACCAACCTGCCTTACGCACATCATGTAACACATCCTGTACCAGAAATCCGAGAAGGTCCTAGGATGCGTTCAAAGTCTAAACAACTCAAGATAAGGTTTAACCTAGCTGTAGAAAACCTTGCGAACTCCCTGGAACCAGAGATCACTCAAGAAGCCATGAGAAGTCAAAAGAATACATTAGAGCCTAAAGATATGTGCGAGTCAAGTTTCATCTCCAAGAATGATCAAGAAATTCAAGACCAGGACATCAAGGACCAAGAAGAGCTTCAAGAAACTTCCCAATGCAGTCAAGAAGAACTCCTAGACGATTTCTACATCACCAAACTCGCAAGTCAGAAGATCACTCAAGAAGTGAATCAAGACGTACATCGGGAATGTCCATCTGCCTTAGACCGCATCCGGGTAAGTTCTATTCAATTTATTCGATCCTTGAAGGTTCAAAGAGCCTCCCCAATGGATAGTCTTTCATCAAAACGACAAGAAACTTCGAGTTTAGGCCACAAAATTTTGTTTCCTTATTTGGTTTATTTAGCTTTAATAACAAACATATTTTGTTTTCTTTTTATTTTTGCTTTTTGTTTTTTTTGTTGTTGTGTTTTGCTTCTTTATTTCTGTCCTAGAGCTAGCTGACGAACTCATATTAAGTTCCATTGCAGTAGTTGTAAACCTTTAACCCTTGATTATTTATAAAACTCTGCATTTCTTCTTCTTCTTCTTCTCTTCAAGTTTTCTTGAGAGAATAAGCTTTGTTCTTCGTCTTGTGTGTATGATTCAACAAGGCTGAGAGCTCGTGTTGTATCAGAAATCAAACCTAACTTTTTTGTTCACTTCGACACGCCAACACATCCCTCACATCGATGCCACACAAGAGAAGCGACCGCCAACGTGTTATATCCCCATCTTTGACCATCTCTTCTTCATCAAGGGTCGATGACCATCCTCTTGTGAAGCCATCCATCTATCCACATATACACTCACTACCGAGGCGTGTATCACATGCCCAAGCTGTCTACATACAAGGAACCTCAAGTTTTCCTCATTTGGCCAAAATCAAGCAATAAAATCAATATCAATCAAGCCTTTGATTGATATATAATTAATTCTAATTTATTTTTCGTATATTTTTATTTTTTTTCTTATTTTAATGTCGTAAACTATTCATGTACGAGCCTATAAAAGCTCATCTCATTTCATTGTAAAAGACAACCTTTGAAATTTGAAAGAAATAAAAAAAACGAGAAGTTTTCTTACCTTTGAACTTGTCTCATCTTAGCTTGTCTAGTTTAGTTTGTGAATTCATTCTAATACAAGTGTAGATCTTAGTCTATTGTATGGATTCACATAGACTTGATTCGGGATCTTATCAAAGGGAATTCTACAACGCTTTGTGGTGATCTTCGA
Organism: Crucihimalaya himalaica; assembly: GCA_004349715.1. Lineage (NCBI taxonomy): Eukaryota > Viridiplantae > Streptophyta > Magnoliopsida > Brassicales > Brassicaceae > Crucihimalaya > Crucihimalaya himalaica. The sequence continues at coordinate 1,032,517 of SMJT01000052.1, read as the reverse complement.
TCTATCAAGCTTGTCAACTTTGGAAACCTTGTGATCAAAAAGATTTGGTGTAACTCCAATCTTACATCAATTTTATTATACAAGACATATGAAAAAAAGAAGTTGTACTCTGTAGTTTCTTCACGGACTCAAAGAATCAAAAGACAAAAGTATGGAGATTACTCAGCATGAGATTACTCAGCAAAGCTCTAGAAGACTCTTCTAGAAAAATCATAACCATATCTGAAAGTATGTCATTCTTTAGAGAAGACTCCAAAATCAGACATGATGTCCTCAAAATATCATTACTTGCCGATGTTAGTTTCTTTAAGTCAAACAAAAATCCAAAAGTGTGTTCATACCTTTGGAATTGTTTAAAATCAAGCTCATGTACCTTAGGACTAAGAGTTCAAGCTACCAGCAAACAAAAGAATAGAAAGAGAAAGAAGAATCGATTTCTAACGTTTAGCGTTTTAGTGATTTACTTAATTATATTAATAATACTCACTTAATATTTTATTAACATAAATACTTAAAACCCACAAAATATAATGAAAGGAAAGCCCAATTAAAAACAAATTTACAAAAATGTGTATAACACTTCTTCTAAAATAAAATGCTTAAATAAAAAAAAATTCTTAAAAATATGACCCATTTATTTTGATGCCCTAAGTCATGGCTTCAGTAGATTGTGTCCTAGGTCTGGCCTATAGAAGAGATACCTCATCATCATCCTTTAAGCAATTATTTTCTTGTTGTCTATCTTTGTATAAAAAGAATTATAAACCTTAGAAGGGTAGAGTGAATTTTGGTGAGAAAACATTCACATAATTCCCTGCAATCCTCTATACTCTCTAAGTTTCACAATTGTTTTTAATTCTTTGTTTCAAATCATGTAACTCAATCCAAATTAATAAAGTAAGTTTTAATCATATGACTTTGTTTTATTTTAAGTTTTAATCATACGACTTTGTTTTACTTTTTTTTTTTGGATCACGGAAATTTTTTTATTCAAACCATGAAATGTACAAGTATTGACTTAGCGAGAGAATCCACCGTCGAATTCTTTGATCTAGGAATAAAAGAAAAGACAATACTAGAGAACGATTAAGAAAGCTCTCGGATATCTTCGAGTAAACCGTATATAGCATTGTGTGACTCCGGTGAGTTGAGTAGTTGAACAACGCGCAGGCAATCCGATAGAATCTGGATACCATCTAGATGCTTCTCTTTGAGCGTTAACAACGCTACATGGACAGCCAATGTCTCGGCTACGGAAGCTGAACCGACATTTCGTATAGTCGTTGATAAAGAAAAATCAAAGGAAGCTTCCATGTCTTGAATAACCACGCTAAACCACATCGAAAAGATGTCGACTGCCAAGAAGCATAAACAAAACATAAATCGCGATGCTGGTTCGAGGCCAAAGGACTTACACAGACGTGTTGCTGGTCCTGAAATTGGCGCAGTTGTTTTCTTGAGTCTTGTGTTGCAGCCCAAACTTTTGCTTCTAATACCGAATTTGAAAGAACCGCCAATGGTGTAAGCACTTTATCTTCAAAGACTAGTTTATTTCTAGCAGTCCAAAGGTTCCAGCAAATCCATGGGAAAAGAGAAATCGAGACACCAACTGGCGGTAGGAAAACCGTATCTTTTGCCTTAGCAACATGATCGAAAATAGACCCAAGATCATCTAAAGGATTTGAAGATGTGGGGCCTGACATCCAGACATCAATCACAAATGGGCAGTCTCTAAATACATGGAGTGTTGTCTCATACTGAACACACCTTTTACAACTTGCATTATCTGTTACTTTGCGCCGAAGAAGGTTGTCACCAATGGGCAGTGAATTCTTTACCATTTTCCATCGCAGATGTGTGACTTTAGGGAGTGTTTTAGCTCGCAAAATTAGTCACTACCAATCAAATTCTTTCTCTGCATGACTAACAGTAAGCACCGCTCTAGTTCGATAACCCGATTTTGTCGTATAACGACCATTCTTTATTGGTAGCCAACCTCTCAAGTCAGGTCGCTTAATGGCACTTGTAGGGATTGGAAAAATAATATCATCATACTGAAGAAGTATACTCCTTATCTTAGCAATATCCCATTGATTTGTAGAGGGATCCTTCAAATCACACACAAAAAGCTCCATCGCATTAGGGGGGCTGGTTCGATTGGAGTCATTGGCGTCTTTGTAGATAGCCATGGCTGAGTCCAAATATTAATCTCTTTCCCGTCTCCTATTCTTCACCCCAAGCCTAATTTTAATACTTTCTGACCAGCGAGAATACTCCTCCAACCATGAAAGGAATTCGTAGGACAATGTGCCTCTATAAAAGAGGAATCATGAAAATAATTCCCTAGAATAACCTTAGCAAATAAGGAATTAGGTGATTGTATCAGTCTCCAGTCCATCATAGCTAGAAGAGAATCATTAAATGCATCCAGATCTCGAGAGCCTAGACCTCCTGCATTCATAGGTTGAGTGAGTTTGTCCCAAGCAATCCAGGTCATCTTCCGGTCACAGGCTTTACTCATGTCCATTTTTACCGTCATTGAGACGTATACTCTTGTCTTAGATGTTCGCAGGTAATGAAGAGTTTCATGAGTGATCAAACTGTTGTCAGTTATCACTCTACTCGGAACAAAAGCTGTTTGTTTTTCTCAAATCAAATATGGTAGAATAGACTAAAGTCGATTTGTTAAAATCTTAGCTGCAACCTTGTAGTAAACATTGCATAAAGCAATAGGTCTGTAATCTGATACCTTTTTAGGGATATTTCTATTTGGAACTAACTGTATATTGGTAAGATTTTGAGAACCTGGGAAGCGACAATAGCTAAAAAACTGTTGGATTTCTCGAATTAGATCAACACCAATAGAGTTCCAGAAAGATTGGAAAAAACTTGCACAAAATCCATCGGGGCGTTATTTGGATTAATAGCAAATAGTGCTAATCTCACTTCTTCTGAACTCTAAATAGTAATGAGCCTATCGTTCATCTCTTGCGTAATACGTGGTGTTAAAACTTCATTAACCACATCAATATCGCCTGAAGAATTGATTGTGAAAATTTCACAAAATAATCTGAGATTAACCTCGTAAACTCATGCTCCTCATGAAAAGCTTGCCCGTTTTCATTTTCCAAAACCGTTAGTCTATTCGGAACTCGCCGACCTTTTGTGACTTGATAGAAAAATGCTGAGTTTTATCGCCCTCTTGCAGACATATGAATCTACTCTGTTGCTTCCAAAACGTTTCCTCTGCCTTATAGACCTCTTCCAAATCAATTTTCAATCTTCCTATAAGCATATCATCGGGTGTACTTACAATAAGTGCTTGCTCTAATTGGTCTTGTAGTTCTTTCATCCGCTTGTCACTATTGCTTTTTTTGATCCTTATACCAAGCCATCAAACGTCTCCTACAAGCCACTATCTTCTTCTCAACAGACTGATTGTTGCAATCTCTTCATGTATGATCTATTAGCTCTTGAACTTCAACATTTGAGCATAATCGACTATCAAATCGAAACATTCCTCTCCTTTTAACTCTCGATTCATCAATGAAAGTAACCAATGCCTAATGATCAGATCGTTCAAATCGCATATACTGAGCTTTTCCTGATGAAAAATCCTCTATCCATTCAGAATTTGATATGGATCTATCGAGACGAACTCGAAAAAAATGGTCATAGCGCATACAACGCCAAGATAAGGGATTACCATAGTGATTAACATACCAAAGACCATTTTGAAAAATGAAGCTTCGAAAATTCACAAAAGAACTTTCTTGTCTCTTAGGGCCTCCTCTCTTCTCAGAGTGATCCACGATATCGTTAAAATCTCCAGTTAAAAGCCAGCCTCATGTCCGAGTAGATGCTAACAATGAGAGGCTATCCCACACTTCTTTTTGCTTGCTACTAATTGGATGCCCATAGACAAAGGAAATAAAAATGATTTATTTTTATACACGACACGGGTGTCAATGAAATTCGCACAAAACGAAAGAATTTCTTGATCAATATCACTCTTCCATAAGAGTGCTAATCTACCACTTAATCCCACATGAGGTACGCTAAAAGGATTCCCATACCCTGTATATTGGAACATATATGGAAAAAAAAATCATCAATATTGTTTGTTTTGTGAGGAACATTATGTCTGGAAATAAATTAAGCCTTATTTTCTTAAGACGTCCAACTGTAAGAGAGCTCCCAATCTCTTGACAGTTCCAACTAGTTGTGATCATTGAGAAGCAGATGGTTCAAGGGGAATCATCAAACCCTTAAACATTGCAGGCACAAAAAGGCCTTATTAGCCGTAGCAACAAGAGTAGTGTTACTAATATCCTCAGAACGAGGTATAGAGAGAGAGAAAGGTCCTCTAATAGTGGAACAAGTAGCTTTGCTTAGAGTACTGAATTTCTTCCTTGGTGATCAGCGAATGGGAGGTGAAGCTTTGGACCTTCTTGAGACTTCCACGAGGGGACTTGGAGAGCGTCTACCTCGCCATTTTGTTAACGTTGCCTTCACTCTTCTTTTATAGCCTGACTTATGGCCTAGCCTTTTCTTTTCTACTACTCCTGGATTAGTTTTATCTTCCATGCCATCTTGTATCAGATCTGTTAGAGTAGGTTCAACAGCCTGAACAAAGAGACAACTTCAATATCCTTTAATGAGTGTTCATGACCTTAAGAGTTACTCTGGAATCAAATTTTTCTTGGCTTTGGGAGCTTGACTATTCTCTGGAAAATCCAGAAGGAGGACCACTTAAGATGATTGTAATATTACCACCGTCATCAACATTTCCCAGCCGAGTAAAAAACGAAGATAGCGGTATAGTTGAATTTTCAATTCTTTCTAGAGCCCGTCTCCTTTCTCTAGGTCTTGGAGCTTCTTCAATTTTTAGGGGAGGATCAAGATGTTCAATAGCAGGTCTACTTCTCCTGTTAATATCAGCCAAAGCATTCATGATCTCTGCTGGAACTCGGTCATAATTATTAGTGTTACTTGGGACCGAAGCTATTGCGGCATTCGTTAGATTTTGGAGATACACGTGGAGCTGGGGGAGCTAGGAGAGGAAGGGGATTATTGCACCCTGAGAGTCATTTCTCACAGCTGAAGGTGGCCCTGATGTTGCCTCTTTGTCATTTCGATACCTATTCAATAGATTGTTGTAACGATAGGAGGAATAAGACTGATCCTTATGGGCTTGTGCCTTAAAGATGAATCTATCTTTTGTATAAAAATTTCTGACATCCTCAAGTTCCCTCCTCTGAAAATCTGAGTTGTGAGAGTACTGATAACGCTCCTTAGTTCTTATTACCTCAACCTCTCGATCCCTTTTGCCATCATAATGGGAAGCATCCCTTCTTTGCAGTTTGGGAGGGGGAAGCATGACCGGTAAAGTCGATTCGCAACTAGTGATCTAGGCCGAGACTTAGCAGCTAGGTTTCGACTTGGTGGAGTTGGGCCTTGTTTGATCAACTTTCTATCATTTCTTTTTTTTCTTTTCAGACTCCATTCTAATGCGAATGTTCCTTTGGTTTACATTCTCAGAAATTAGGAAAGAAGTGTTACCATCACGAGTAGGGTTATTAGGGCAGTCATTGTTTTCATGGAGAAGACTCATACATGAAAAGCAATGCTTCTCTAATCCCTCATAATCAAATGGGACAAACACTTCGTCGCCCTTAGGTGTTCTTATTGATTTATGTGTCAAAAGGCTTAAAGGCATCAAGCTCAACACGAACACGAGTTTCACTTTCATCACAGTCAATTGATCTTCCAAGCTTATCACCAATTAACTTCAATGTGGGGTTATTCCAATAATGAAGAGGAATATCAAGGAACTTTATCCAAAAAGGAATTTGTGAAGGGAATGCATCTGAATCGACTGGTTCCCATCGTTAAAGGACAAACATCCAATGTTTGTGGTGGAATAAAGCTCGATTCAAAACCAGTTGAAGATCTTATTCGGTTTTGAATTCAAACATAAACTTCTCACGGCCAAGTTCTCTACCAATAACTCCAGATTTGGTCGGCCAAATTGAGATTACTTGTCGTGAAGTGAGGATGCGAATTTTTCAAAAGGTTCCTCAAACCTCTTTTGATGACTCCTGTTGTGTACGCCATTTTTTTAGAGCTTTTTTAAAAGAGCAATAGATGAAATTGAATTTTTTTGCAACTCAGTAATAGTGATTCAAAGAAGTAGGTTGCGTGTTTTGAAGGGAGTAATAAGGATAAGAAGCAACATTTCACGAAGGTCCACTTCGTTTTACGTGCTTCTTATCAAGAATAGTGGCTTTATTTACTGCCAAGCAAAATAGAAGTCTGCTCTTGAAGTCTAAATGAGAAGTCTCTAACTGAGTGTTCAATACGAAGATGAAATCTCCAGTAGAAGTCTGCGCTTGAAGTCTCCTAGAGAAGTCTCCTAGAGAAGTCTCCTAGAGAAGTCTCTAACTGGTTGTTCAGTACGAAGATGAAGTCTCCAGTAGAAGTCTGCGCTTGAAGTCTCCTAGAGAAGTCTATAATTGGGTGTTCAGTACAAAGACGAAGTCTCCAGATGAAGTCTACTCGTGAAGTCTATACTAGAAGTCTCTTACTAGTTGTTTGGAGATTTATGTGAAGTCTCCACGCGAAGTCTGCATTTGAAGTCTCCTTTTCAAACTTTTTGTATTTTTGTGGTTATATTTCATTTAACTATCATATATGACAAACTGATTTAATAATATTACAATAACTTCTTAGCTTGTTCCATTGGGTGACAAAAAATATTCCCGCAATAGCAGCCGGAAGAGTTTAGTTATATACAAGATTTCAAAATATATGGTTAAAAGAGATACTCAGCATTGGTCGTATAAGTCCAAACCTTCGTAAGCGCGCTTCTCAGTCCCCGTTATGCCAAGCTCATCATATATTTCTATAGCCATCTTCTCCCTTATGAACTTGATGTTCTTATCACACAAGAGGTTTGGAGGAAATGGTATGCCAAGCGCATGACACTCGATGTACTTCAGGCAATACACTCCACAGTCACCGCTCTGAACGTTTTTAGGAACTGTCGTATGTGGAACCCGCTCGTATGTGTAGGGAACATAAGGGTGCTTAGCTTTTTGATCCGCAGGAGCAAGAAGGTTCATAAGATAAGCCATTATATCGCAAACAGGATATACTGCAGCTTTAATCTCCTCATCCTTGCTTACAGTTAGATCGCTATCTCAAATAACGATGTGTCTCTTATGAACCTGAATCATTAACTCAACACAATGCATATCCTTGATGTTAACAGAGGTGTAGATTTCATTCACATCTACACCCCACATCTTGTTCGATTTGCAGAACTCTGGTTGCTCTCCTGTGTAGAGATCAAACGCCCCAGGAGGTAGCAATCTGCCTAAACCTTTTTCATCACCAGTCATTTGAAATTCTTGGTACTTAGACTTCCACAACGTGGTGAAGATCGAATCAATGAAGCAGATTATGTCGCTCCTAAACCATTATGGATGCTTCATGAACCGTTGTCTTAGTAGATTGATTCCAGCATCAATGTGCTGGAGTAAAAAAATAATTAGTTATGGTAAAGGAACCTTACAATTAACGATAAAAAAAAATAGAAGTCTCCATATGAAGTCTAAGAATGAAGTCCCAAACCAAAGTCTGAGAATGAAGTATCAAATTACAGTCCAGAATGAAGTTTATACTTCACTGTCAAACTTCAGTCACAGACTTCACCCTCAGACTTCACTCTAAGACTTCACTCTAAGACTTCACCCTGAGACTTCACTATTCACTCTCAAACTTATTATACAAAGTCTCACCATATCCCAAAGCCATTTTGTGGGAGACCGCAGAGTCCAGTACCAGAATGTGCTTGAGTCTTGCTTGGGGTTCTTCTTTTTCATTTCTCTGTAAAATGAAGTCACACACACATTCAAAATCACGTCACATAAACTAGGTTTAAAACTCTTAAATAGTGCGACTTACGGGCAAGTCTCCAAGAAGGCAATCAACATGTTTTTTTGGTCCTTGTCGATAGAACCAAAATTGTTATAGCCATTGCCGCATGCAACCGGCTTAGCCGAAAGTATAGTCTCCGTTCCAGGGTGAACAACCTGCCTCTCTTTCATCATTACCTGATCACTCATTTTCTTAGCCATGAGCGATGTTGCTTTCTCCTTCAAGCTCTATTTTGCTCTTTTTGCTTTATCAAACTTCATATCTACATCTTTGGGCTTATCCACCATCACACCACTTGACTCACTGCCCTGGTTAACACTACTCTGCATAGTTGGAAGCAAACATCGTTTTATTGCAATTTCACATGGACTAACAAACATCATTCAAATATAAATTTTACAAGTTTCTAAAATAAGAGTTAAACATGCCAACAACAATCCAACAAGCCAAAAAGGTTCATAATTCACATCATTTGTGTGACTGACTACTCCTGGCAGCTACTCTTTTACTTTTCCTCTCCTTCTTTGACTCCTCAATATCCTCCTTCTTACTAAGCTGGTTTATGTTCTTTTTGGGAATCTTTAGGTTAAGGGGAGGAAGACTAACCCCATCGTCAGGTGCATTTGATTTGGCATCAAATTGAGCCAGATTTTCCTGAGGATTCTCTTTCACTTCCTCAGGTTCTTTCTTCATAGCTCCACTGGTGAACTTATCAAAAGCACAACTCAGATTGTCTACTTTGTCAGTGAGTAAGATAATCTTCGTTCCAAGTTCAGCCAACTGCCCCTTCAACTCTGCCTCAAACGTGTTGACTCGAGCGTCAACTACATCCTTCAACGTATCACATACGCGCTTCTCAAATTCTGCAGCAGAGGATAGATGAGCTTTCTTTAAACTACCCTCTTCAAGAGCTTCTAGCTCTCTCTTAATGCCATGATACGGCTCATCCTTGACCTCATCCTTCACCTTCACCTTCACCTTGTTTTCTTCGAAGTTTGAGGGCAACACACCCAAATATGGCTAATGTCTATTTTGCCACTGCCAAGGATTCATTGACAATCGTCCAAACATTGCTTTCACATTGTTGACAATTCTCTGATCCTCCTAATCATCATCCCACCGTGGGAACATATCCTTAAATGCTTTCTCGACAAAGCTGCAGATTCTGGTCTACAAACATAAAAATGAATAAAGAGAGATCAGATAATATAATAACAGACTTCATGTGTGAAGTCTAAAAAAAATTCTAGAAAGCTAGAAGAGGTGGCGTTGGGTTACCGGGGAGAGGATCCCCCACCTCTGTTGCAAAGTTTGGTAGGGAAAAGTAAACCCAAGACTGCAACGCTTAGACAAACCCATTGATGTGATAAGTCTTGGTAATATCCGCAGCCTTCACCGAAGAAATCAAATCGTGAAAGCTACTCTTCCCCAAGGGTATGCAACAAACTTGTCCAGATCCATCACCAGCCTAGCAAGGTTTACATTGATGCCCTGATGGTGAGGGTGCGCTTCAATGCAGCTGGCAAGGTGGCTAGATAGCTAAACCTCACGCGATCTTTCGTATCCACTGAGAACAGCGTCTACACGCTGATACCAAGTCTTCATAGCTTGGTCCACCCGCCACATCGACTCCAACCTTTACCCAAAACTCTCTCATCTCATCCATGATCTCAGCCTCAGGCTCCGAAGTCATAAGATTTTTAACATATTCGCAGTTGAGCCTGGTGATGTGTTCAAACTTGTTTATAGAGAATCTGACTGGGACTTCCCCAACTAGACTCCAAATATCATGCTTCTTAAAGCATACAAGTTGGAAACTGAGCATATACTGGACCAACCTCGATGCCTATGCGATATGTTGCTTGTGGTACATTAGGATGACACCCAGAGGGGAAGTCCAAATCCTTTCCCAATCAGCTAGAGTTAGTGCACCCTTGACAGCTTCAAAAAGCTTAGGTGTTCCACTGTAGTAACCTATACTTTTTTCAGGCTGCGGCTCAGCGTCTTTGGTAAAATGCTTAGGTGGAAACTCTGGCATATGTTGAAAATCAGTCTTTGATTCATATTGATATGCTCAAATATAATACCCTAAAGTATCTAAGCAGTAGCTGTAGTATTCTAGGGGTCGAACCACAAAGACTCAAGATTTGCACTCAATGGATTTCGGGATGTGAATTAAGCTAAGTAAAATAGATGTAATTAAAAATAGCAAGGCAAATAGAATTAAGTAGTGAGATCAGTGACGAAAAAGCTAAGTCTAGGGAAATTCGCAAGTAAATAAGAATTGTCAATCAAATAATATTGTCAGGAATGCAATAAGCACCGTCCTTGAACTTGAAACACAAATGTAAAGTAAACCAACTGTCGTTGCGAAAACTATCTATGTCTAAACCTAGAATTCCAAATTTTTCTTGCAAATTCTATAAATTCAAACAAGCATTAACGATCAAGTTCAATTGTTCACAAAATCCTAAACCAAATTTCTTTGCGAATAGGTCTTTTGTTCACCAAACAGTAGTTCAGGAAACTAATCACACTTTCGTGTCAATTTATCAACCTATTATCAGATTCTAGTTCATGACGCTAGAATAAGCATTAATCTCAAGTCTAGGTGAAGAACTCTATAGATTTTCCTAACAATTTATTTAATTTAACAATTCATCAAATACCTTTGAATAACCCTAAACATAACAAGGAATCTATTCAGACATGATCAATGAAACATAAATCATAATTGAATAGAATTGCATAGAATAAATCAAGAGTAAACAAGGGTTCAGAATTGTCTCCCACAAAAACCCGGAACCAATCTCTCTCAAAGTATTCAGAATAATGATAAAAGCTCTCCCTCAAAGTGGCTAAAAACCCTAAATATAATGTTAAAACACGTTTTGGGCTTAATTGTAAATAATAGAATCTTCTGGGCCAAGTTGCAGACTCTACAGACTTGTAAAATCACGTGTTTTCCTTTCCTGCAGTCGGTGTCGATCGATACTAGGTTGGTGTCGGTCGATACCAGGACTCTATGCTCGCCAGACTGGACTGTCTTCACGAAAACTAACATAAGTTTTGATCGCACCGTTAGAATTGCCTCAAACCACTTTTAAATGAAAGCGAATCCATTGATCTGTCTTGTATCCAAATTTGAGCTCAATCCAACGGTGGGAAAGTATTCGACGAATGCCAAAAAGCTCCAGAATGCTCCAATATCTCCAATTATGCTCCAAACGTGCCAAAACCTGAAAAGACTCAAAAAAGACTACAAAAACACTAGAAGGACTCTAAAAACAAGACTTATATCATGGCTAAAAACGGGTAAAAACCATGATATATCAACTCCCCCAGACTTAGCCTTTGCTTGCCCTCAAGCAAACAAAAAACTAAACTAGAAAAAAAGGTTTGAAAACACGGACACTCACCTGTTCTTGAAACATCACAATGACCCTTTTCCCAAGCTTTCCAGATATCACATAATCAGTTTCAGATCGAACCATCATGTACTTCTCCGTAGACAATCGCAGCTTCCTAGACTACACACATTATTTCACAACATCATCCAACCAAACCTTCATCGCCAGTTTCATCGCTGTAATCAATGTTCAAGAACCTTCTAGATTCTTTCCCATACAATATCGTGACAAAAGAACCACCTAAATTACACACTTTTGGTATTGTTTTCCTCTCCCCCAGACTTATCTCTTTTTATGTTCTCTTTATTTTTTATTTTTTTTTCGCTACACATATACAAATCAAGGTTTGAGACGCGAGTATTGATGGTGTTTGCCACCGAATCCCCGGTTATCCCCTCTCAACGTATCAAAGGTCTTAGGCGAATAACGGGGTCTCGGGAAATGTTCCTATCCCTCGCTTTAGACCTTTGTGTGATCATTCCTTATCCAAGTAGAAAAGTGGGATCACTGGAAATGTTCCTAGCCCTCTACTCGGCGGAAATCATCTCATCTTGCATGCATCTTCTCTATCAACGTGTGTCAAGGGAGAGGTATACCATAATTTTCAAACACATGGGTTCCTTTGTCAGATATGAATGATAAATCAAGTTCAGTGAACACCAACCTCAGAAATGAAGTGCAAAATGGGGCTCAGGAATTAGAAGGACTCTGCTGGAGACATGGGTGTCTTCTAGTCAACTGGTCAGTCTTTGGATTTTTCATTAGTCGATCTAGAACTGATTCTGTAACACTGGTCACTCAAAAGCAAGGTCAGAACAATAGATTCAAGAAAAAGATCATAATTTCCAACAGGTTTTGACTCAATAAAACAAATTTGACTCAGAAACGACTGACTCTAAGAAAAACAAACATGTTGTCAGCAACTACCTCCCCCAGACTTAAACAACACTGTCCCCAGTGTTATCTAGTCTAGATTTGGCAAAAGAAACAAAGGGATAGACTGCGAACGCAAAGAAGTTACCGTTCGTGTGATGATCAGTATCGACCGATACAGCCTAGTATCAAGCGATACCAGGTGTTTGTCGACAGAGGCTCCTTTTCCATGGATGTAGTATCGTGTCGATCGATACTGCTCGTCTGGACCAGTTTCTCGTGCAGACTCAAGACACAAAATCAGAAATAAAATTGAAATTAAAACATATATACAGACTCACCAGTGGGTTGCCTCCTACTAAGCGCTTGTTTAATGTCATTAGCTTGACCGTGTCGGGGCTCAGGCGTCGGGTGGTTCGCAGAGAGACGGTGAATGAATCCATGACAAACGTCTCATCCAAGGTGGTGTGTAAGCATTAATTGCATGTGGTCTACTAAGTGTTAGAATAAGCGGATTAGAGAATAGAGAATAAGATTAGGGAGATTTAGGGACAAGAATTATAGAGAACAATGAAGAATTGTGAGAGAAATGTTGAAATCGATTTCATGGTGTAAAGAGAATAAAGTTGTGTATGTTTACATAGATGGAGGCTACAACATATATATATGAGATACAATGAGAATGATGGCTAAACCTAAACAATGAGTTGTCATCAAATCACAACTCCCAAAGTGGTCCACACCACAAGTGGTCCACACCACTCCAACACCACTCCAACGGTCATCTTCTTCCTTCCTCTTTCTTCATATGCACTTCGCTCCTTTTTGAATACACGAATGGGCCTTTGCAAGGCCTAGTCCAGCTTCTAAAACACTCACACATTCTCTTACACAAGCCCAAGGCCATTCGGACTTATTCGTGGTGCGACCGTACGGACGGACGGACGTCCGTACGGATGAGAGCTTTATTCTTCTTCTTGATCAATACTCCCCCTCAAGCTTAGCCGCAAAAGGACTTTGGAGACTAAGCTTGGATTGTTCATGATAACCACCTTATTAAAAACCTAGACACGGAAAACCCTATGGGACAAAATCGTTTTTAGGGAAAAAGAGTATGATTACCGTGAACGAGGGGACTTGATCAAGGACGGGTCAGATCAACAAGGCCAAGTTTGTCATGGATGAGATTGCAAACTTGGAGGCTTGCTGCTTTTTTGAAGATATCTGCCAATTGGTCTTCACTTCTTGTATAGCATGGGAGAATCACTCCTTCTTCCATCTTTTCCCGAACCTTGTGACAATCAACTTCAATGTGCTTGGTCCTTTCGTGAAACACCGAGTTGGTAGCTATATGGATGGCTGCTTGGTTGTCGCAATGTAGGGTGATGGGGCGTGTAGATTCAATGCCGAGGTCCTTGAGGAGAGCCTTGAGCCAAGTCAACTCATTGGTGATGTGCTTCATTGCTCGGTATTCCGCTTCTACACTTGAACATGAGACCACCTTTTGCTTCTTGGTCTTCCAAGTGACTAGGTTGCCTCCAACGAACGTGCAATAACCGGTTGTGGACCTCCTATCTCCTCTATCTCCAGCCCAATCTGCATCACAATACCCCACTATCTCCGAGCTTTCATTCTTTCCCATCCAAATACCTTGACCCGGGCTACCTTTGAGATACCTTAGAATCCTTTCCACCAAGCTCCAATGATACACCGTGGGATTTTGCATGTGTTGACTCACCTGATTCACGGCAAAAGAAATATCCGGTCGTGTAATTGTGAGATATATCAACTTACCAACTAGTCTTCGGTATTGAGGTGCATCCGCAAAAGGTTCATCTTCTTTCTCCCCTTTTCGGTTGACCTTGTAGCCATCTTCAAGTGGAGTTTTGGCCGGCTTTGATCCAAGCTTTCCTGTCTCGGTCAACAAATCAAGAGTGTACTTCTTTTGTGAAAGAAAGAGGCCTTCCGGAGAACGACAAACTTCAATCCCTAGGAAGTACTTTAGAGCACCAAGATCTTTAATGTCAAATGATGATTTTAAGAAAGCTTTGGTAGATGCTATACCTTCCGTGTTGTCTCCGGAGATGATCAAGTCATCAACGTAAATGAGTACAACAACAATACCTTTGGGACCTTGAAGTGTAAACAAAGTGTGATCGGCCTCAGAACGTTTGAAGCCTCGATCTTTGAGAGTGGAGCTAAGATTTTGGTACCAAGCTCTCGGAGATTGCTTAAGGCCATAGATAGCCTTTCTCAACCTTAATACTTTATCGGGAGTTACCGTATCCTCAAGGCTGGGAGGTGGTGTCATGTACACTTCCTCTTCTAGTTCTCCTTGTAAGAAGGCATTCTTCACATCCATTTGTCAAAGTTCCCAAGTGAGATTAGTAGCGAGAGATAACACCACTCTAACCGTATGAAGCTTGGCAACCAGAGCAAATGTATCTGTGTAGTCTTCCCCATAAGTTTGAGTAATACCGCGAGCTACCAATCTTGCTTTGTATCTCTCAATGTCCCCATTGCTTAGATATTTGATGGTAAACACCCACTTGGAGCTCACGGCTTTCTTCCCTGGAGGTAGATCACTCTCATCCCATGTGTGGTTCCGTTCCATAGCTCCCACTTCATCTCCTACCGCATTCATCCATTCCTCTTTGTCTTTGGCTTCTTCATAGGTTTGGGGAATGAAGTGTGAATCAATTTTCCCTAGGAATGCTTGATGATCAGATGGCAAGAGGGCAAGCGAAAAAGTTGCTTGGATTGGCTGGGCCAGCATTATTGTTGTAGAAATCCGGAGGCTTTCTCACCCGTGTACTTCTTCTAAGTACTTAAGGTTCATTCACTACTTCCTCATTGCTTGTAAAGGTTTCATGGGACTTGTCCTCATTTGCTTCATCACAGGGTGAACTAACTTCTGATTCATCCATGGCTTGGGCATGACTCAAGTTCTCATCTTGATGTTCTTCAATCAAGTTCATCTCTTGGTCAGATCTGCCCATTCCTTTGTCCTCATCTTCACCACTGTTTGGTTGGTCTAGTGGTGCATCCCCGACTTTCTTTGATCCATCCGTATCATTTCCAAGGTGATCAAGAAGGAACCTTAGGCTTGCGGATCGATCGGATGGAGAGCTAGAAAGATCTTTTAGCTTCTCCCAATCTTTCACACCATAATACCCACGTTCTTCAATGAACTTTACATCTCTTGACACCATCATTCGGTTGGTGGAAGGATCGTAGCATTTGTAACCCTTTTGAGTAGTCGAGTACCCGAGGAATATACACCTAGTGCTCTTGGCATCTAGCTTGTTTCTTTGTTCCCCTGGCACCAAGACAAAACAAACACACCCAAACACGCGTAAGTGGTCAATAGAGGGTTTTATTTTATTTAGAACTTCAAAGGGAGATAGGTCTTTAAGAATCTGAGTCAGTATCCGGTTGATGAGATAGCATGCTGCCATGACCGCATCTCCCCAAAAGTGTCTTGGTACGTTGGTGTGGAACATCATTGATCTAGCCACTTCCATTAGGTGTCGGTTCTTCCTCTCCGCCACTCCATTTTGTTGTGGTGTGTATGGACAGCTTGTTTGGTGAATGATCCCATGCTTAGCTAGGTGTTCTTGGAATCTATGACTTGTGTATTCTCCTCTATTATATGACCTAAGTACCTTAATATTCACCTTAAATTGATTAGTGACATAGTTTTGAAAATTTATAAATGCATCATACACACGATCCTTAGAAGGCTTGTGTATTCTCCTCTATTATATGACCTAAGTACCTTAATATTCACCTTAAATTGATTAGTGACATAGTTTTGAAAATTTATAAATGCATCATACACACGATCCTTAGAAGGCAACAAGGTGATCCATGTAAATTTCGATTTTTCATCAATGACTGTAACAAAATACTTGTTGTTATCCCTAGATACGCATGGTGATGTCCAAACATCCGAATGAACTAAGTCAAAACAATTTTCATAAATAGTACTTGATTTAGGAAAGACAATCTTGCAATGTTTACCGAGAATACAAGCCTCACAACTACTATGATCAAAAGAAACATTAGGCATCATCAATTCAAGAGCACGAGAATGAGGATGTCCTAACCTAGCATGCCACATTGCATTCAAACAAACTATACTACTACTAGAGTTTAAAGCTATGGAATTAAAAGCATCCGGTGATGAGTTCTCAAGGACATAAAGATCATCTTTGGTGCCTCCTCCTCCGAGTATCTTTCCGGTCTTAATATCCTGAAAATGAACATCATTAGGACCAAAGGTAGCATAGCAATTCAAGTCATTAGTCGCCTTCTTAACCGATAGCAAGTTAGAAGTAAACTTAGGCATATAGAAGGCTTTGGAATCCTTATCAAATAATCTCAAATTCCCTACTCCCTTAACCGATACCTTATCACCATTGGCTATGATTACATTCCCTAAAGCGGGTTCTATATTCCCTAAGAGATTCGGATTGCTAATCATATGGTGTGAAGCACCCGAGTCTACAACTAGAGAAGTAGAAGGAGTAGCGAGTTTATGGGATAGTAGTGAGATACCGGACTCCTTTAGTGAGGCAATGGACCTAATGAGAGCTTCAAGATCAGACTTCTGCACTACATCGCCAAGAGAAGAGGATGCCACCATTGCTTGTCCTTGACCTTGTTCTTCCTTGGAGTCCGTTGAGAGGTGTGCTCTTGGATTCTCTTTGAACTTGTTCGGTTTGAGATGGGGATGGAGTATCCAGCACTTATCCTTGAGATGACCCTTCTTCTTGCAATAATCACACCACCAAACCTTTCTTTCATCTTGCTTGTAGTGACCTTTGTTCGCAAGTAGAAGTTCTCCTCTTCCACTAAACAATCCGAGTGACCCTTGCTCCCTTTGGACTTGAGAACAAACCTCATCAAGGCTTGGGAGTCTATCTGCACGAAGAATGTGCTTGATGAGGTCATTATACGATGGATGTAAGGTCAATAGGAGGCCAAAAACCTTGTCTTGCTCACGCCTCTCATTGAGAACCGCCGGATCCATTGTACTTGGCCTTAACATCTCAAGTTCCGCCCAAAGTGACCGAAATCTCCCAAGGTGCTTAGTGAACTCCATGTCATCTTGCTTGAGGTTGTTGATGGCTCTTTTAACTTCAAATACTCGGCTGAGATTGGAGACATTCCCATAGACATGTTGGAGAGTTCTCCACAACTCCTTCGCCGTTTCACAATAGGAGTAAGCTTCAAGGATGGAGGCTTCAAGGGACCCCTGGATGATGGCAAGCACGGTTTGGTCTTCTTGGAACCATTTAGCCTCTTCGGCCATGATTTCTTCAGCCCTTTCCTCATCTCCAATGGCAACCTCCTTAATTTCAAGAGACTTCTCCACATGTTTCCACAAACCTCGGCCAAAAAGCGTCGTCTTTGTAGTCCTAGACCATAGGAGATAGTTCTCTCCTTTGAGAGTAACCGGAATCATTAATGGCTTATTGCTTTCCATTTGCACTGATTTTTGACAAAAGGCTTAGTAGATCAAACAAGATGAGAGAATGAAGGAAGAATGAGTGAACAAGAGAGAATGGAGAGGAACGAACGAATGAACAAGAGAGAAAAGGGATTAAGTAGCCCAAGAATGCTCTGATACCATGTTAGAATAAGCGGATTAGAGAATAGAGAATCAGATTAGGGAGATTTAAGGATAAGAATTATGAAGAACAATGAAGAATTATGAGAGAAATGTTGAAATCGATTTCATGGTGTAAAGAGAATAAAGTTGTGTATGTTTACATAGATGGAGGCTACAGCATATATATATAAGAGAGACAATGAGAATGATGGCTAAACCTAAACAATGAGAATGAGCTGTCATCAAATCACAACTCTCAAAGTGGTCCACACCACTCCAACACCACTCCAACGGTCATCTTCTTCCTTCCTCTTTCTTCATATGCACTTCACTCCTTTTTTAATACATGAATGGGCCTTTGCAAGGCCTAGTCCAGCTTCTAAAACACTCACACATTCTCTTACACAAGCCCAAGGCCATTCGGACTTATTCGTGGTGCGACCGTACGGACGGACGGACGTCCGTACGGATGAGAGCTTTATTCTTCTTCTTGATCAATACTCCCCCTCAAGCTTAGCCGCAAAAGGACTTTGGAGACTAAGCTTGGATTGTTCATGATAACCACCTTATTAAAAACCTAGACACGGAAAACCCTATGGGACAAAATCGTTTTTAGGGAAAAAGAGTATGATTACCGTGAACGAGGGGACTTGATCAAGGACGGGTCAGATCAACAAGGCCAAGTTTGTCATGGATGAGATTGCAAACTTGGAGGCTTGCTGCTTTTTTGAAGATATCTGCCAATTGGTCTTCACTTCTTGTATAGCATGGGAGAATCACTCCTTCTTCCATCTTTTCCCGAACCTTGTGACAATCAACTTCAATGTGCTTGGTCCTTTCGTGAAACACCGAGTTGGTAGCTATATGGATGGCTGCTTGGTTGTCGCAATGTAGGGTGATGGGGCGTGTAGATTCAATGCCGAGGTCCTTGAGGAGAGCCTTGAGCCAAGTCAACTCATTGGTGATGTGCTTCATTGCTCGGTATTCCGCTTCTACACTTGAACATGAGACCACCTTTTGCTTCTTGGTCTTCCAAGTGACTAGGTTGCCTCCAACGAACGTGCAATAACCGGTTGTGGACCTCCTATCTCCTCTATCTCCAGCCCAATCTGCATCACAATACCCCACTATCTCCGAGCTTTCATTCTTTCCCATCCAAATACCTTGACCCGGGCTACCTTTGAGATACCTTAGAATCCTTTCCACCAAGCTCCAATGATACACCGTGGGATTTTGCATGTGTTGACTCACCTGATTCACGGCAAAAGAAATATCCGGTCGTGTAATTGTGAGATATATCAACTTACCAACTAGTCTTCGGTATTGAGGTGCATCCGCAAAAGGTTCATCTTCTTTCTCCCCTTTTCGGTTGACCTTGTAGCCATCTTCAAGTGGAGTTTTGGCCGGCTTTGATCCAAGCTTTCCTGTCTCGGTCAACAAATCAAGAGTGTACTTCTTTTGTGAAAGAAAGAGGCCTTCCGGAGAACGACAAACTTCAATCCCTAGGAAGTACTTTAGAGCACCAAGATCTTTAATGTCAAATGATGATTTTAAGAAAGCTTTGGTAGATGCTATACCTTCCGTGTTGTCTCCGGAGATGATCAAGTCATCAACGTAAATGAGTACAACAACAATACCATTGGGACCTTGAAGTGTAAACAAAGTGTGATCGGCCTCAGAACGTTTGAAGCCTCGATCTTTGAGAGTGGAACTAAGATTTTGGTACCAAGCTCTCGGAGATTGCTTAAGGCCATAGATAGCCTTTCTCAACCTTAATACTTTATCGGGAGTTACCGTATCCTCAAGGCTGGGAGGTGGTGTCATGTACACTTCCTCTTCTAGTTCTCCTTGTAAGAAGGCATTCTTCACATCCATTTGTCAAAGTTCCCAAGTGAGATTAGTAGCGAGAGATAACACCACTCTAACCGTATGAAGCTTGGCAACCAGAGCAAATGTATCTGTGTAGTCTTCCCCATAAGTTTGAGTAATACCGCGAGCTACCAATCTTGCTTTGTATCTCTCAATGTCCCCATTGCTTAGATATTTGATGGTAAACACCCACTTGGAGCTCACGGCTTTCTTCCCTGGAGGTAGATCACTCTCATCCCATGTGTGGTTCAATTACATAGCTCCCACTTCATCTCCTACCGCATTCATCAATTCCTCTTTGACTTTAGCTTCTTCATAGGTTTGAGGAATGAAGTGTGAATCAATTTTCCCTAGGAATGCTTGATGATCAGATGGCAAGAGGGCAAGCGAAAAAGTTGCTTGGATTGGCTGGGCCAGCATTATTGTTGTAGAAATCCGGAGGCTTTCTCACCCGTGTACTTCTTCTAAGTACTTAAGGTTCATTCACTACTTCCTCATTGCTTGTAAAGGTTTCATGGGACTTGTCCTCATTTGCTTCATCACAGGGTGAACTAACTTCTGATTCATCCATGGCTTGGGCATGACTCAAGTTCTCATCTTGATGTTCTTCAATCAAGTTCATCTCTTGGTCAGATCTGCCCATTCCTTTGTCCTCATCTTCACCACTGTTTGGTTGGTCTAGTGGTGCATCCCCGACTTTCTTTGATCCATCCGTATCATTTCCAAGGTGATCAAGAAGGAACCTTAGGCTTGCGGATCGATCGGATGGAGAGCTAGAAAGATCTTTTAGCTTCTCCCAATCTTTCACACCATAATACCCACGTTCTTCAATGAACTTTACATCTCTTGACACCATCATTCGGTTGGTGGAAGGATCGTAGCATTTGTAACCCTTTTGAGTAGTCGAGTACCCGAGGAATATACACCTAGTGCTCTTGGCATCTAGCTTGTTTCTTTGTTCCCCTGGCACCAAGACAAAACAAACACACCCAAACACGCGTAAGTGGTCAATAGAGGGTTTTATTTTATTTAGAACTTCAAAGGGAGATAGGTCTTTAAGAATCTGAGTCAGTATCCGGTTGATGAGATAGCATGCTGCCATGACCGCATCTCCCCAAAAGTGTCTTGGTACGTTGGTGTGGAACATCATTGATCTAGCCACTTCCATTAGGTGTCGGTTCTTCCTCTCCGCCACTCCATTTTGTTGTGGTGTGTATGGACAGCTTGTTTGGTGAATGATCCCATGCTTAGCTAGGTGTTCTTGGAATCTATGACTTGTGTATTCTCCTCTATTATATGACCTAAGTACCTTAATATTCACCTTAAATTGATTAGTGACATAGTTTTGAAAATTTATAAATGCATCATACACACGATCCTTAGAAGGCTTGTGTATTCTCCTCTATTATATGACCTAAGTACCTTAATATTCACCTTAAATTGATTAGTGACATAGTTTTGAAAATTTATAAATGCATCATACACACGATCCTTAGAAGGCAACAAGGTGATCCATGTAAATTTCGATTTTTCATCAATGACTGTAACAAAATACTTGTTGTTATCCCTAGATACGCATGGTGATGTCCAAACATCCGAATGAACTAAGTCAAAACAATTTTCATAAATAGTACTTGATTTAGGAAAGACAATCTTGCAATGTTTACCGAGAATACAAGCCTCACAACTACTATGATCAAAAGAAACATTAGGCATCATCAATTCAAGAGCACGAGAATGAGGATGTCCTAACCTAGCATGCCACATTGCATTCAAACAAACTATACTACTACTAGAGTTTAAAGCTATGGAATTAAAAGCATCCGGTGATGAGTTCTCAAGGACATAAAGATCATCTTTGGTGCCTCCTCCTCCGAGTATCTTTCCGGTCTTAATATCCTGAAAATGAACATCATTAGGACCAAAGGTAGCATAGCAATTCAAGTCATTAGTCGCCTTCTTAACCGATAGCAAGTTAGAAGTAAACTTAGGCATATAGAAGGCTTTGGAATCCTTATCAAATAATCTCAAATTCCCTACTCCCTTAACCGATACCTTATCACCATTGGCTATGATTACATTCCCTAAAGCGGGTTCTATATTCCCTAAGAGATTCGGATTGCTAATCATATGGTGTGAAGCACCCGAGTCTACAACTAGAGAAGTAGAAGGAGTAGCGAGTTTATGGGATAGTAGTGAGATACCGGACTCCTTTAGTGAGGCAATGGACCTAATGAGAGCTTCAAGATCAGACTTCTGCACTACATCGCCAAGAGAAGAGGATGCCACCATTGCTTGTCCTTGACCTTGTTCTTCCTTGGAGTCCGTTGAGAGGTGTGCTCTTGGATTCTCTTTGAACTTGTTCGGTTTGAGATGGGGATGGAGTATCCAGCACTTATCCTTGAGATGACCCTTCTTCTTGCAATAATCACACCACCAAACCTTTCTTTCATCTTGCTTGTAGTGACCTTTGTTCGCAAGTAGAAGTTCTCCTCTTCCACTAAACAATCCGAGTGACCCTTGCTCCCTTTGGACTTGAGAACAAACCTCATCAAGGCTTGGGAGTCTATCTGCACGAAGAATGTGCTTGATGAGGTCATTATACGATGGATGTAAGGTCAATAGGAGGCCAAAAACCTTGTCTTGCTCACGCCTCTCATTGAGAACCGCCGGATCCATTGTACTTGGCCTTAACATCTCAAGTTCCGCCCAAAGTGACCGAAATCTCCCAAGGTGCTTAGTGAACTCCATGTCATCTTGCTTGAGGTTGTTGATGGCTCTTTTAACTTCAAATACTCGGCTGAGATTGGAGACATTCCCATAGACATGTTGGAGAGTTCTCCACAACTCCTTCGCCGTTTCACAATAGGAGTAAGCTTCAAGGATGGAGGCTTCAAGGGACCCCTGGATGATGGCAAGCACGGTTTGGTCTTCTTGGAACCATTTAGCCTCTTCGGCCATGATTTCTTCAGCCCTTTCCTCATCTCCAATGGCAACCTCCTTAATTTCAAGAGACTTCTCCACATGTTTCCACAAACCTCGGCCAAAAAGCGTCGTCTTTGTAGTCCTAGACCATAGGAGATAGTTCTCTCCTTTGAGAGTAACCGGAATCATTAATGGCTTATTGCTTTCCATTTGCACTGATTTTTGACAAAAGGCTTAGTAGATCAAACAAGATGAGAGAATGAAGGAAGAATGAGTGAACAAGAGAGAATGGAGAGGAACGAACGAATGAACAAGAGAGAAAAGGGATTAAGTAGCCCAAGAATGCTCTGATACCATGTTAGAATAAGCGGATTAAAGAATAGAGAATAAGATTAGGGAGATTTAAGGAAAAGAATTATGAAGAACAATAAAGAATTATGAGAGAAATGTTGAAATCGATTTCATGGTGTAAAGAGAATAAAGTTGTGTATGTTTACATAGATGGAGGCTACAGCATATATATATAAGAGAGACAATGAGAATGATGGCTAAACCTAAACAATGAGAATGAGCTGTCATCAAATCACAACTCTCAAAGTGGTCCACACCACTCCAACACCACTCCAACGGTCATCTTCTTCCTTCCTCTTTCTTCATATGCACTTCACTCCTTTTTTAATACATGAATGGGCCTTTGCAAGGCCTAGTCCAGCTTCTAAAACACTCACACATTCTCTTTCACAAGCCCAAGGCCATTTGGCCTTATTCGTGGTGCGACCGTACGGACGTCCGGACGTCCGTACGGATGAGAGCTCTTATTCTTCTTCTTGATCAATACTAAGGATGTGAGGAACAACATCAGGGCGGGATGGAAGATTGGGTGGGATACTTTGTTTTCCTGCACAGTCATCAAAAGAAATAACAAGCGCTCGATGAGAATCTCGCGGCTTGCTTAAGTGTGATGGAGATGGGAACATATGATTGATGACATTATGTGGTTTGGAATTGGAAAAAGAAGGTGTGTACCTTTGCTTTCTCCGAGGTGTCTGGTGTGTGAGAGGTGGGAGTTTTTGCTTAAAATCAGCTGGCGGACATAATGCTGCGTCGACTGACGCAATGTCTGAAACTCGAATTTCACCACTTTTTCTGTCGTTTAGCTCTGCAATCCTTGCCTCCAATGTAAAGACATCATTTTCCAGCAGTCTGGCATTAATTGGAGCCTCTTCCTCGAGCCTAGTAGTACTGAAAAGACACTCCTCACTCTAATCCTTAAGTACATCACTCTTTTCAGAGCTCTCAACCAAATCTTCTTGAACAACCAGCTTGCTCATTTGCTTAGTATCATCCAACACTTTGACATACCCAGCAATAATGTCTTGTGAAAGCTCTGTGTTTGGGTCCTCATCAATGGATATCTCTACAGAAAAGGTCTGTCCATCAATGGTAGATCTCCTCCTCAGCTTGTCCATGTTAAAAGCTCATGACTTCATCACCCAAATCAAGCTCTATCTGTCCCTTTCTCACATCAATGATGGCACCAACTGTTGCCAAAAATGATCTTTCGAAGATAAGAGGATCATGAGGTTCTTCAACATATTCCAAAACCACAAAGTCTGTGGAAATCATACAGCCTTCGATCATTAGTGGAACATCCTCTAAGACACCTTCTGGAAACCTTTTGGATCTATCAGCTAAGATGAGAGAGATCTTTGTTGGAACAAAATCGGTCATCCCAAGGCTTTCAGCAACAGAGAGAGGCATCAGGTTAATGCTAGAACCAAGATCACAGAGAGAATGAGGGAACCTCTTAGTTGAGATGGAACAGTCTAGTACAAAGCTTCCTGCATCAGGTAGCTTCTCTGGAATCCTACTCTGAATCATAGCACTGACATGTTCAGAGGTTTTCACCTTCCTCTCTTTCCTTGAGACTGTCCTTTTCAAGAGGATTTCACTGATGTCCCTTGTGAGCAGTGCTGCTTCCTCAGGACTCACACCATTGGTAACCATCCTCTTAGCATACCTCCCGAGAGCTGGTGAAGTCTTGATAGCATCGACAACAGGAAGCTCAACAATCAACTTTTCTATCATTGCTTTGCATTTGCAGTCTTCCACTTCCTTCTTTGTTTTCCTAGAAGGTCGAGGGAAAGGTATCTTGGGCATGTAGACTCTTTCCTCGACAATCCTGGGTGTTTTTGAAAATTTTAACTCAGAATGAGAGGGGTGTCGATCGAAACAAGACTGGTGTAGATCGATACTGCTCATCTGTGTAGTTTCTGAAGGTTGGTGTCGATCGACACTGGTAGTGGTGTCGGTCGATACTGGGTTAATGTTGGTCGACACTGGGTTGGTGTCGGTTGACACTAGATTGGTGTCGGTCGACACTGACGTATCAAGTTCAAAACCACCTCCTGTGGTGATTGCGTTGACGTGTTCATTGTGTGCATGAACCATCTTTCCCTTTACAGTTGCTGAAGTCTGAGCTATTTGAGTGTCCAGCATCTTCTGATGAATGTTGAGAGCCTCGATTTTCCAATTCAAATATGTGTACATGGCGTCCATCTTCCCATTAAAATCAACTGTCATCTTATGTTGTAATTCAAGAATCTGTTCAAGCATGGATTCAACCTTGCTCTCCTGAGTCTTAGGCGGCGGAGTCTGGTAAGATTAACTCCCGTAGGTGCGAGTGTAATCGCTGCTCTGCATCGGTTTCTGGGCAAAGGAATTCGCTCCGAAATCATACTTGAGTCCTCCTTGCTGAGCATTGTTGGTGAAGCCTCGGTTGTTGTTGAATTGATACCGCTAATTCTGAAAACCAGTACCACCAATGTAGTTAACATCATCTGCTTCAACCTCATCTACAATCTCGACATTATCAGCAAAGTGTACAGCTTTCTGCTGCTTGCCCATCAAAAGATTATGCACCGAATCAAGTTTCGCATGCACCTCAGCAATCTGCGAACCATCAATGTTCCCGTTGTGCTTCTTCCGCTCGTAATCTGCATTCGTGGTGCTATTGCTAGACGCCAAGTTCTCAATAAGCACATAAGCATCATCAGGATACCTGGTGTTGAAATTTCCATTGCTTGCAGCGTCTAGAGCAATCTGATATCTCCAATCAATCCCTCTAAAGAAGATACCCAACAACTGGATTTGTGAGAAACCGTGATGAGGACAATCTCTCTGATAAGACCAAAATCGAACCCAAGCAGCCTTGAATGCCTCAGTTGCTCCTTGAGAAAACTGGGAGATCTTGTTCCTGAGTTCCTCGGATCTAGCATCATCATAGAAATTGTTCAGGAATGCAGTCTTAGTCTCCTCCCAAGTAGTCAGAGAACCAGAAGGCAACTGCTTCAACCAGTAAGCTGCATCTCCACCAAGAGAGTATGGGAAGAGCTTACAGAAAAGGAATTCATTGGGCACTCCATTGTACTTGATATTGGTGACCAAATCTTCGAACCTCTCGATATGATCCATGGGATGCTCATGAGAAAGACCATAAAAAGGGTGCTGGCTTACAAGAGTGTAGTATGCAGGCTTCAACTCAAAGTCGTTTCTCTGAAAAGTGGGAATATGAATCGCAGACCGATTTGAATAGAACTGGTCTGGTCTGTTGTATTCCCCAAGTGTTCTAGCCCGATTAACCAGAGCATTCCCAACATTCCCACGCACAGCTGGTGGGATAATCTCATTAACTACCGGTGCAGGGGCAACAACGTTTCCTTCTGCATCAAGCCTATGTCCTTGCTCGTCACACAGGTGACCTTCCTGATCTCTCAAAACTCCAGCTTCATCACGAGGGAGCACAATCGGATTGTTCATCTCCGCTTGTTTCTTTTGCTTTCTGATCGTGCGCTCTAAATCAGCTAGCTCTTTGTTAGATAGATTGGTCAACTGCTTATTCTTGCTTCTTCTGTTCTCTCGATGTTGCATACACCTGAAACACAGAAATCAAATCGCGTAAGTAATAGGAATTAGAACGAGTATCGATCGATACCTGAAGGGTGTCGATCGATGCTCGACAACTTAGTCGAAATTCTAAACCGAAATCTAATGGTGAAATTAGAGTCACCGGCAGCGGCGCCAAAAATTGATATGCTCAAATATAATACCCTAAAGTATCTAAGCAGTAGCTGTAGTATTCTAGGGGTCGAACCACAAAGACTCAAGATTTGCACTCAATGGATTTCGGGATGTGAATTAAGCTAAGTAAAATAGATGTAATTAAAAATAGCAAGGCAAATAGAATTAAGTAGTGAGATCAGTGAGGAAAAAGCTAAGCCTAGGGAAATTCGCAAGTAAATCAGAATTGTCAATCAAATAATATTGTCAGGAATGTAATAAGCACCGTTCTTGAACTTGAAACACAAATGTAAAGTAAACCAACTGTCGTTGCGAAGACTATCTATGTCTAAACCTAGAATTCCAAATTTCTTTGCAAATTCTATAAATTCAAAAAAGCATTAATGATCAAGTTCAATTGTTCACAAAATCCTAAACCAAATTTCTTTGTGAATAGGTCTTTTGCTCACCAAACACTAGTTCAGGAAACTAATCACACTTTCGTGTCAATTAATCAACCTATTATCAGATTCTAGTTCATGACGCTAGAATAAGCATTAATCTCAAGTCTAGGTGAAGAACTCTATAGATTTTCCTAACAATTTATCTAATTTAACAAGCTCTCCCTCAAAGTGGCTAAAAACTCTAAATATAATGCTAAGACACGTTCTGGGCTTAATTGTAAATAATAGAATCTTCTGGGCCAAGTTTCAGACTCTTTAGACTTGTAAAATCACGTGTTTTCCTTTCCTGGAGTCGATGTCGATCGATACTGGGTTGGTGTCGGTCGATACCAGGACTCTGTGCTCGCCAGACTGGACTGTCTTCACGAAAACTGGCATACCTTTTGATCGTACCGTTAGAATGGCCTCAAACAACTTCCAAATGAAAGCTAATTCATTTATCTGTGTTGTATCCAAATTTGAGCTCAATCCAACGGTGGAAAATTATTCAACGAATGCCAAAAAGCTCCAGAATGCTCCAATATCTCCAATTATGCTCCAAACGTGCCAAAACCTGAAAAGACTACAAAAACACTAGAAGGACTCTAAAAACAAGACCTATATCATGACTAAAAACGGGTAAAAACCATGATATATCACATATCCAATTATTTCGCGCGAAAGAGTCATATTACAAACCATCGTCACAGAAGAAAAAAAGGGGAAGTTAGATAACTGTGAAGTGTACGAGACTTCGCCGGTGAAGTCTTCATATAGACTTCCCTTATGAAGTCTCCAACACTCTAGTAACTATAAATCCGAGATTAGAAAAGGGGCAGACGAAGAGACTAAATTGAAATAGAATTTGTAGATGAATAAAGATTATGCTCCAATATCTCCAATTATGCTCCAAACGTGCCAAAACCTGAAAAAACTACAAAAACACTAGAAGGACTCTAAAAACAAGACTTATATCATGGCTAAAAACGGGTAAAAACCATAATATATCACATATCCAATTATTTCGCGCGAAAGAGTCATATTACAAACCATAGTCACAGAAGAAAAAAAGGGGAAGTTAGATAACTGTGAAGTGTACGAGACTTCGCCGGTGAAGTCTTCATATAGACTTCCCTTATGAAGTCTCCAACACTCTAGTAACTATAAATCCGAGATTAGAAAAGGGACAGACGAAGAGACTAAATTGAAATAGAATTTGTAGTAGAATAAAGATTGAAGATGTGAATAGATGGTTGTGGTTCCTAGATCTGCGAATCAAATAAAAGATGAGATTAGATACAGGAAAAAAAAAGAAACAGTTCAGAGAAAGAGTAGGGAGAGGGTGTCGTCGTAGAGAGGGTGTCGTCGTATGGTGATTTTCCGGCGAGAAAGAGTGAGGAGTCGACGTTTTGTCGACGGCGACTGCGAGCAAACCCTGAAAGATAGAGTTTGGGGTTTTCCCGCAGGGAGGAAGAATAACGATAACTTACGACGGTGACGATCGTAGGAGGAGAAAGAGTGTCGGCGTTTAGAGATTTCCGGCCACGTTTGGTGATTCAGAAGAGATAGAGAGCGATGAAGTTTTTTTAATTTTTTAACCCAGATTAACTATTGCAATTTTAGTTTTATCTTGTTTAGTAAATGTAAATTTTATTTTAGTTTTTTTGCAACCCAAAATTTTTAACAAAAGTCTTTTTAGTTTCCGAAATTTTTTGAAATTTTTTGAAAGTTTTCGAAATTAGACTTCTACAATGAAGTCTGATAAATCGGTTACTTACAGACGAAGTCTATTGCAGACTTCGCCAAAGAAGTCTCTCGGAGAAGTCTGCGTGTGAAGTCTGAGCATGAAGTCTATAGTCTGTCATTTTTAGATTTCACGTCCTTAAGATATGTCCGTCTCTTTAGTTTCCATCTATTAATCATTCCACCTCCATAGACGAAGTCGTTTCTTCACTGCTTTTATCTCAGCAACACAAAACTCACAACAACAACAAAAAGACCCGATGGATGCTTACAACCTTCTAGCCGAAGCAAATGAAAGAGACAATGAAAGCAAAACAGATTGGTGTTTTAAAGTCAAGATTCTCCGCGCCTACTCTTACTAAATTCTCAATAAAAGTCACTACTGGTCCTACGTATTAGTAGATGAAGCAGTAAGAGATATTCACTTAGGTTTTATGTTTTTACATGCAGACATGCAGTCACATGGATCTGACAATACAATACTTTGGTGATGCTTTTTCTTATGCAGGGAAATAAGATGGAGTTGATGATTACTCCAGTACATGTACCAACGTTCTCTGGATTGGAAAAGTATGAAGGGCACTGGATTGAAATACAGAAAATAGCAGTGTAGCCAAGATTTGCAGCGTTCCGTGCAACAAACTCTCGCTTCGTACTTACAATTTTGTCTACAAAGACTAGAATCATAAAAATATATCCTTTGAACAACAAGCACTACTTGGATTTTTTAAGTTTGACCCAAATATGTGACATCAAAACCAAAACAAATGTTGTTATAGGTATGCATGCAAATTTATTAAACCATAATTTATCTGCATGTAACTTTATTTAACTGAAGGAGAACACTTATGATGTAGATACTATGGGCATGCTCTGCAACACATGCCCCCTTCGAGAGTGTCCACATGGCCGTGCACATACAAAAAGTGTGTTTCACATCAAAGATGCCATGTAAGTTTAAACCAAACAATAATAACACCATGACGAAACTCACATTATTGTAATTTACAACCACCTTTTATTAATCATAATAGGGACAATATGTTAAAGTGTGCGGCAACCGGCGAACACACTTATAACTTCTGGAATGGCTTTAGGACCAAGAGGGGTGGAGCGGTGATCGTGGTGCTTAAATTATGGAGGATCAATCCGTTCGTGCGTAAATGTGCTATTCACTATAGTTTAACATATCATAATTGATCTCGACAATACTAATCTAATTCACACATGTGATGATGATGACACTTGCCTGGAAGCTGAAGAAAGCTTATCGGACATTTTGTTCAAGATTGAAGAGGTTGAAGATTTGGGAGACGACTTCTTGATGTTTGATATCATAGCTGCAAGATACAGGGCAATTGTCCCTAGATAGGGAATTTATCTATCTAAATCTCTGTTTAAGAACATAAGTTTCAATTATTTTAAACTTTGTTTTAGATTTAGTTGAATCGTAGACTTCTACAAAGAAGTCTACGATAACAAAATCTTACAGACTTCACACGCGAAGTCTACCATGAGACTTCACCTGAGACTCGAAAGGTCTGTAAGCCCTAAACTCTAAAATTCGAATGTTTTTTCACTTTTTGTTAACAAATACTAACATTTGACATCAAAATAGTATAATATATTCAAAATCTAACAATTATACGAAGGATCGCTATTTTATATCAAAAACATATCAAACTAAGTCTAACCCTAAAGATATATGCATGGATTCTTACCCATTGGCAACCTCTAAGCTATATGCCTCACATGGTTTACATTAAATGGCTTAGTTTTATAAAAATTTATTTTTAAACCTATTCGCTTTGATTTAAAATAATTTATCTTTCAAAAATTTTGATCGAAATATTTTTTATCATTTTTATTAAAATTTCATATTTTATTACGGTTCCAGACTTCATGGTCGAAGTCTGCGACTGTTTATGGTATTTTAGAACATAATCAACCTTACATGCTTAAAATTTATGAAAGTTTCAGAAATTTTAATTTATAAAGTTCATATTTTAGATAATCTTATTTTTTTAGAAGAAATTGCATTGAAAATATTTTTTATTATTTTTTAATTTAAATCTAAATTTTAATTACGGTTCAGAGTTCATGGATGTCATGAACGAAGTCTACTGTGAGACTTCGTTCAAGAAGTCTACGCCGCGCGGAGGTTAAAACTGTAATTGCGGTTTCTGTTTTTTTGTTTGCAAATAAGGGGTTAATATAATTTTCATACCCTTAATGTCTAGTTTTGAATTTGTTTCAATTTGGGGTCTAATTCAAACTCAATTTTTGGTATAATTTTAGCAATTCCCCCTATTTTTTTAGAAATTATTGTGGGTAAACATTAAAATTATGTTTCATCTTTGACATCAATATAATTGTTGAGAGAATTACTGTAGAATAAGGGAATTTAATGTAAAATGAATGAAATAATAAAAATCTACTAACCAAAAAAAAAATATTATATATTTGATATTAATATTAGATAAATTATAAGTATTTATTAATCTAATAAATAACTAAAACACCAATTTAAATTTTACTCTATTGTTATTCGTTCTTATTCAAATAAATAAAAGTTAATTTATTTATAATAGTCAATTAGTCTGTTCTAAATTTGAAAAAAAAATATATAATTAAAACTAAAAATATCTAATATTAATCGTAAGAAAGTTGTTATCAAAATCTTCAATTTTAAAATCATATTATACACTCAGATTGGGTTACCAATCAAGGAGTAGTTTTCTAATTAATGTGTGGTTGGCAAAAAAAATCTAAGAAATAGTTAGATATTATTTTGTGAAATAGTTTTAAAAAACTAAATATTTACATGATAAATGTAAGAAATGTTTTTATAAAGAGTCACATAATAATTAATTTTAATAACGTAATATATGAGAAAGATGTTTGATAAAATAATTACATGACTAATTTCAACGTTTGTATGTGAGGCTAAGAAGAGCTCAGATGAAGTAGGTAATAGAGGAGAAGAAGACGATGAAGTTGCTATAGATATATTGGTGTTGAGTAATATCTCAAAACCAACCCGAACAATTTGCATAATAAAATTTTATATTTAAATTATGATACAATGTGTTTTTCAACTTGAAACTGTCACAAAATTTAAATTTTGTACCTGAATTATTATACGTAAGCGAAAACCAATTTTAACTTAAACCGTATTAGTCAACAATTAAGTTTTGATGATAAAGACGACAATATGTGTTTGATGTGGCTACTTATTGGTTTAAAACAACATTGTTTTGGTCCTGGTGCATACATAGACTCAAAAAAACGTCATTTTAAAAAATTTATACTTAGACTCAAAATAACGTATTTTTAATAATTTTAAAAATTATTTAATAAAATTGAATTTTATTTTAAAAATTGCTAAAAATAAAATATACGATGCCGTTTTGAGTCTATGTATGTACCATGAACAAAACTTCGTCGTTTTGAACAAAAAATTGTCACGTCTAATGCATAATGACGTCTAAGTCATAAAAACTTAAAAATTGACTAACATCGTCTAAGTCAAAGTTGATTTCCGCTAACATTTAATAATTAATGTATAAAACTTGAATTTTATAAAAGTTAGGATTGAAAAATACATTACATCGTAATTTATATATGAAATTTCATTCTGAAAATTATTCGGATTGATTTTGGTTGTTTCCCGTCGATATACATTCTTTCACTTATGTGTGCTTGGATTGTTTTTGACATATTTCATTGCCTCAATATGTCCATAAAATCAGCTATTTGACAAAGATATGTCCATAAAATCAGCTATTTCATTGTCGACTATTTCATTGCCTCAATATGTCCATAAAATCAGCTATTTGACAAAGATTAAATATATATCAAAATCCAAATATATTTATTTTCTTTTATGAATTCCCCAAATTCCTTGGTTACATACATATATATATATATATATATATGTGTGTGTGTGTGTGTATATACATATTTTCTTTGTTTTTATATTTCTGTATGCATCTACTTGATTTTTTCTATGTTACGTTTGTTAATCCATCATCCTCTATTGATTTTATAATTTATTTTGATTATTGTTAACACAACTCTAACTCTTATGTCTTGGAAATGAATTAATTTTTAACAATCTGACGTACTTCAGATCAGTGGAGATAATTTAAACTTACCTAACAAATAATACTCCCTATGATTTTAAAGAACAGTACCAATCAGAGCACTATAACATGTAAGCACATGTCAACTTGTTACTCAATCTCCAAAACAATATGTCAAAAGAAAGTAATACATCTCAGTTGGATATGACTTGATGAATTGGATTGAGTCTATGACTTAATTAATCCCCGATCAGCCTAGAGTTATTTAGGGTTTCTTCCCATAAATATTCTTTTTAATTTAACTTCCATGTATTATGAAATGTGTATTATTTAATAATAAAATTTGTCTTTTTGTCTGTGTAGTAGCCAATATCAAATGTGGAACAGCCAACAACAAATAGAGGTGAACCATCTTAATTTGTGTCTTTTTTTATGTTTATGTTATTTTGCTTGCATCCATTATAACAAATCTCAAATGTCACTAAAGAACATAATAGAAGTCAACTCTCGAAACTCAAATCAATCATCATCATACAATAATTTCATTCCATGTGGTCCATTAGCATTTTCTTTTCACTATCTCCCTTTTTCTTTTTTCATTAAAGAAAATTTCAATATAAGTAGCTCTTATATATTAGGCACATCATCAACTAAAACTATCCAGCAATATCTCTCTGGTTTAAAGCTTTTACATTCATTCTAAAGCCATGAAGAAGATCGAGTTAGGGAACCATAACGAGGCGGCTAAGCCGGACTGTATTAAAGCCCTCATTGTTGAATTCATCACCACCTTTCTCTTTGTCTTCGCCGGAGTCGGAACCGCCATGGCCACCGGTAAATTAACATTCATGCTCTTTGACACAGTTTGATATATCTTATTATACCATGTTAATTTCTAACAAACCAAGTCGCTAGCTTAAATTGGTTATTGAAACCGTGATGCACTTCAATTTACAAAAAAATTATTTTTATTCATGATTAAGACACTCTAGTCGGAAACACATTGGTCGGACTTTTCGCGGTCGCGGTGGCTCATGCATTGGTTGTGGCTGTAATGATATCTGCGGGCCATATCTCCGGTGGCCACCTCAACCCTGCCGTTACCCTTGGCCTACTTTTAGGTGGCCACATTACCGTCTTCCGTGCATTCCTCTATTGGATTGATCAGTTGCTGGCTTCGACCGCAGCCTGCTTCCTCCTCAGTTACCTCACCGGAGGAATGGTACAGAATCTAATTAATATACCAAAATTTATTAATTGTCAGTCAACATCTTTTAACGCTACTCAAAGAGATGTTAAGGACTCACAATTCTCTTTCGGCCGGTATGTAGAATCGTCTGAGCGAGCATGATCCAGTGACGTACACTTTCACATGATTCTTTTGTTTCCATAACTTGGTCAACTTTCAATAGCTTATCTATATTTTTATATATTCTCCCATTCATGGTATATACTTTTATCTCACTCATTAATATGCAAGTTCTAAGATTATATCTATATATATATATTTAACTATGCAATAAACCTTAAGTTTGTTATCACTTTCAATTATCTACACTTCAAAGAAAATGATTTATTTTCGACATGTTCGATATATAACGTATTTTGACATTTTTTTTGATAAGGGAACTCCGGTTCACACGTTGGCAAGTGGAGTGAGTTACACTCAAGGGATCATATGGGAGATCATCTTAACATTTTCACTTCTCTTCACTGTCTACGCCACTATGGTGGATCCTAAGAAGGGATCCCTTGATGGGTTAGGTCCACTTCTCACAGGGTTTGTCGTCGGAGCCAACATCCTTGCAGGCGGCGCCTTTTCTGGAGCCTCTATGAACCCTGCTCGGTCTTTTGGTCCCGCTTTGGTCTCTGGAAACTGGACTGACCATTGGGTTTATTGGGTTGGACCGTTGATTGGTGGTGGACTCGCTGGTTTCATCTACGAGAACATCCTTATCGACCGTCCACATGTCCCAGTCGCTGACGATGAGCAACCATTATTAAACTAAATGTGTTTCAATCTGTGCTATGTACGTCATAAACCTTTAAGATGTATCATTTGATCTCATAAATCCTTTCTTTTTTTCCTTTAAGATGTGTCACTTTTAACCTTAATCTATCTATTCCAATTATTGGAAAATAAAAACTATCCGATTATATAAAGTCAAGTAAGCATAGAAGATGATTTACCAAAAGCCATTGCAAGAACAGTGACTGTCTTTGAAATGGTGGAACCTAGTTCTGTCTTGCACAATGATCTCTCTGTCAAAACTTTGGAAATCATCAAAGAAACTTAATGACGTTCCCAATAAATTAAAATGAAGGTTTTTCATAATCCTTATCCGAACATCTTCTTTCAAACTCGATCATACCAAAACGCAATCGCCGCCTTTTTGGTATGCAGTCTCTGCCTCAAGCATATTATTAGATGCAATCACGCCAGGTTCAAGGTTCGTGTAAGTTCTAGATACGTGGAGCAAAGAACTCCATTTGCTGATACTGCGTCTTCTAAGTTGCATGCACGAGCATACAAATCTACTACCTAATGTTCGATCTGAGGCTCCATCCCACACTCATTCCTCACTCAATCAAAGTATCTTTACCCTTCATCTACCCTTCATCTATCTAGCGTTGATCGAAACACAAATGCTAAATATTATAACTTTTCTGATAAAATCAAGGTTGTATTGTATCTTTACCAAAAAGAAAACAAGAAATGGAAAAACTTAAATAAAAAAATTATAATTCTAAATTGTAGAATTTTTTATGTATATATGACGCATAGTTTGTGTAATAATTTGTTTTTGTAATTTTTGTAATAACATTGTATTCAATTGATATTAATGAATGATATTTGTTTAAAAAAAATGAAATAAAGCAAGATGTCAAGAAGTTGAAAACAATTAACATAAAAAATAAAAATAAAAATCTTCGATCCTAATAGGAAGATGTTTGCTCGTGAGTTATTCAACATTTATCTATAAAATGCTAAATACTATTGTCTTTTTTATTAATATATATTGTATTGTGTTTACGTAAAAATCTACGATAGATAATATTTATTTTAAAGGTTCATATTATATTCTACATCGATACAGATAAATTTTAATGTTTGTTATTAGCAATTGGGCTTTCAACTAAATAAATTTTTGAAAATAATATCCATTTTATAAATATTTTAAAATGTCAATTACAAAATGTATAACCCTACATATGACCACACATTTAGACTTTATTCATGTATTAATACCTACAAAAAAATATAAATTTTAGTAGTAACATAAACAAACAAGTATAAGTTATTTGACCAACGGATATAACCACAATTGGTACTAACACTTCTGAAACCCACAAGATTAACAATATGATCCTTCGTTTTCTTCTTTCCGATTGTGAACATCCGTACGATTTAGTATCGTTAATTGTACCAATCAGTGTACTGCACGACAAAATCTGGTAATCTTACCTGAATCCAAACCTAACGGAGAAAATAAAAATAAATAAACAATGGGTTGTGTAGGAAAATTGTAGAAGAACTCTTATAATGAACTTCAGTTTTATTGCTCTTGCTTCGTTTAGCTCTGTCTATGGACTTAAGACGAAAGTTCCATTTTCCGGGAAAGACAAAACAGATCAACTCAGATACGTTGTAAACAAACTGCATACATTAAAAAAAAAAAAAAAAAAACATTCTAATTCGGTATATGTAGAGCCGTAGAGGTATTTTTTTGCTAAGTTATTAAGCATTGATCCAATTATATATAAGATTTAATTATAAAATGGATTGAGCGAAAATTGAGTTTATGTTTAATTTCTTCCCTTCTCAAACATTAAATCACAAAGGTCGTTAGAATTTGACTCCCCGTAAACAACATAAACGACCCCACACGGCCACATACACTATATATATATATATATATATATAGTATGGAAGTCAGTAGAAAGAAGAAACATAAAATGACTCGTTTATATCATTCTTATATTACACCGACACCCAAGATTGTCTCAATCCTTTTTGCCTAGCAACAAATTCTTTTTCTACTCTTTGGTACACATTATTTTGAACACTTTTGAAATCAAAACGAAAAGAGAGAAAGAGAGAGAAGAATGGTAGAGTCTCATGGTTCAGACACAGAATGTTCCTCCACCAAGAAGGGAAAGGAGAAAGCCAAAGGAATAATGGTATATCGTGGTGCCCGCATGAGGAGCTGGGGGAAATGGGTCTCGGAGATTCGAGAGCCTCGTAAGAAATCAAGAATCTGGCTTGGGACTTTCCCAACGGCGGAGATGGCAGCGCGTGCCCACGACGTTGCAGCATTGAGTATCAAAGGAAGCTCCGCAACCCTCAACTTCCCCGAGCTAGCAGATTTTCTGCCACGACCCGTCTCATTTAGCCCACAGGATATCCAGGCCGCAGCCGCCAAAGCAGCTCTTATGGATTTCAAAGCTGTACTGTTCCATCTCCAAGCTGATAAAACAATGTCTTCGCAAACTAGGTGCGAGACTGAGAATATTGAAAAGGGGTCGTCCTCATCCTCATCCTCGTCCCTATCCTCGTCCTTGTCCTCATCCTCGACCTTGTCCTCGTCTTCTATGCTCTCGGAGGAGCTAGGGGAAATCGTGGAGTTGCCGAGTCTTGGCAACAATCTAAAAAACGATTTTGGGCTGTTCGACTCATTGGAGGGGCTGGTGTCGATGCCCCTATGGTTAGATGCTACTACCAAAGAAGATTTTACGTACGGAGATGATTCGGTAATCTTGGAGCCACTTCTCCAAGAAAGCTATTTGTGGAATTACGAGTAAGACTTAATTCATCTAGGAAAAATTTAAAATTTTTGTTTACTGCTCTCTTTTATAATTCGGTTTTTCTTTTCTTTAACCATATATAGATCTCTCCTTTTTTTTTTTTTCGGATATAGATCTCTCCTATATATGTATAATTTGTTTTTGCTTTTGTGCAAACTATGTATGTATAAATTGTTTTTACTTTTGTGCAATCTATTTATGTATATTTTGTTTTTGATTAGTAAACAATTCGGTTTTGGGTACGTAGAGAAGTTATGTAAATAACAATGAGCTTGCATTTACAACAAAAACATGTAACTATGCTAGTGTGTTCACTGCGTCACCACCCGGTTTTGGAACCGCATAATGTATATTTTAATTAGTAATTTTTTGCGTTGTCTCTTTTTCCGACCATTCCTAATTTCCTGGTGAATAATTTGTTTTTTCCTCTTTGTTAGTGATGTAATCATTAATGAGTATTCCTATAGGGGCATGAATATATTTTAGTAAGTAATCATTTAAGAGTATTTGCATCAAGAAGTAATTGTTGTCAACATAGATGTTAAATTCATCATCGGAGACGGTATGCATGAATCATGCTATACAAATCCAACCACGTCGAGAATGTTACAAGCACATGTAACTTGCTATAGAAGAAAATGTAACACTTGAATGTTGAGCATGGTACAATAAATCTTTAAGAAAGTTACAAGCCATGTGCTATCGAACTTTTATCGATATATCACAATATCTATACAGCCCTACGCTAATAATTTACCGTTGAACACTTCACTATTTAACTTCGCTAGATTTCTTATCATCGTTGGCGCATGAACATTGTTTTTTATGAACTACAAACTTAA
The DNA here is from genome assembly GCA_004349715.1 of Crucihimalaya himalaica. NCBI lineage: Eukaryota > Viridiplantae > Streptophyta > Magnoliopsida > Brassicales > Brassicaceae > Crucihimalaya > Crucihimalaya himalaica. Next base: position 993,904 of record SMJT01000052.1, on the reverse strand, counting down.
TTTAAATAAACCTTGGTGATTGGTAATACAATATGGATCGGAGACGTGTGTAACCCAAAAATAAAAACACATCAACAAATCTATAACGAGTTGTCACACAAATATATATATATATATATATATATATATATATATCCATACATGGTAGTATGAGATCTTCCACGAATCATATCGTCCTAGTGTTTGTTTCCTCCTCAGCACCACATTGTGGGTTAGAACTTACCTCTCAATATTTCATTCGCATGAAACCGACCTCAAGAGAAGAAACCAATTGATGCAATTCCCGGACAGCTGTATAAATTACATATCTTTGCTATGATTAATAGAAACTAGTTTAGCAAAAAGTTGTCAATGAATGTTAAGGAAGAAGTCGTTGCCTCGTGGGTTTTAGTGGTTGCCAAATTTGTAAAGGGCAACGTCACGTATGCATGAATCGAGTTTTAAATTCGAGTGCATTATTATTAATTATAAGCTTTTCCTAAGTGTAGAAAGTAAGAAAAAGGACGATAAAGACATTACTTAGGCGCATTTCAAAATTTCATTGGTCGGATTATCTTACTTGGGCGTGTCCCCTCTACTGCGCTACGATTTCCTTTATCGTCATTTTCAGTCCTTTCTTAATAATTTAATTTGATGTTTCATTAATTTTTGTAAGTTTCAAAGGATATATGAAACACCCCAATCCTATGTACCGGATCAACTCTTGGCCATAAAATCTGAGAGTAACACTTACACGGAAGCACCACTATTTTAAACTTTCTCTTGACATTTCTCATCAAGTAAACATTCATCTTTGATAATTGACTGACTTTAACAATTACCTTCATCATACCTTAGCCAACCTTAGGATTCTGTCCACTTGTCCACGTACATCCACATGAATCCCCGTAGCCGTCCACGTACGTCCACAAAAATCCATGTAGCCGTCCACGTACAACTCCCATTTCTTCGAGCTTCCTTCAACAGCTCGCGAACGTGCCATCCTTGGACCAGCTACCTCCGTCTCTTCCAACAAAATCCCCCTTTGTATTTGGTTATTCCACCAACAACCCCACATAACCAAGCACAAAGAGAGAGATGTTCAGAGTTGCACCGCGCCGAACATCAACCGCGTTCTTCACTCCTATGAAGCCCACCGTAGCCACCATCGCCTGTACACGTGATTTCTCGATCATCCTTCTCATCGTCTGTGAACACCATTCAACGGATCCACGAACTTTCATCGACAGATCCCTTGTTTTCCTCGACAGATCTCGACTATCATTGGTTCTTCTTTGACAGATCTCGACAATCTTCCTTTCTACCTCGACGGATATCGACGATGTTTCAGTTTCCCCGACAGATCTCGATGATCTTCATTTTACTTTGATGGATCCCGACGATTCCTCGACAGATTTATACTTTCCTCGAACCGCTGCGACAGATCTTTACTTTCCTCGAACCAATGCAGCAGATCTCGCTGATTCCATGACAGATCCACACGTTTCTCGAACCACTGCGACAGATCTTTATTTTTCCTCGAAGATCTACAATTTCTCTCGACAGAAACTCGTAATCCTCGATGATCCTTTAAGGATCATCGATCCCAACATTACTCTTTCGCGTATTCTCCACCACGAACATAAATCTCACGTAGATTCTCTCAATAATCGATAAACGAACATGAATATTCGATTATACTCGACAGCCGCTGCACTTTCTCGATAAACCCTGACTATTTCTCGATAATCCTTGATGATTATCGACGATCTCTTCAACTTGCTCTACCATTCGTCGGCAGAACTTCACAATGTATTACTTAAGGTTTTTCTTAGTGCGACTAGGGTTTTACATCGCGTTTTCGTGTCTCTCCTTATTAAAGCACGAATCACCCCTTTTTTATATCATTAGGGTTTCACATAAAACCCTAATAATACACTTAATCACTAAACCTTCGTTGGGCCTAACCATTGAGCCCAAACTTGACACTAGATCCACGAATCCACGATGCCGGTCCATTGATCTATGACGCTGGCCCGTGAATCCTTGACGTCGGCCCACGGGTCCACGACGCCGGCCCAAAAAGCTTCGATGAGTTTTGATTCCATCCGTAGATTCCTTACTTTTTTCGGATATTATCCACTTTGTCCCAACGTTATCCGATCATGTCCGATTATTTCCATTTCCGTCCGAACATTCCATTTCTGTCCGAACCAATCTTGTCCGAACGTGACTCGCTCGACCAATCACGCGGATTTATCGGAAATGAGCTTCCAGACTCGTTTTCCCTCGTATATTCGGATTTCCTTCGACCATTCTTCGCATTTCAACACTGATCCTCGGACCATCCTCGAGGATCCTCGATGATTTGAATAGAATCCTTGGACGGGGGTGTTATAATCGTCCCCCACTTAGAATGAATTCGTCCTCGAATTCAACTGTTGGAATCCATTCCAAACCTTTAATTTTCCACCACTTACTTAACCATTGCCTTTTTATATGGTTTCCTTCCCATTGCTTGCAATCTTATTCAAAATTCTATCATAACTTTTACCTTGATACACCTTTCCATTGATAGATCAAAGTTCTTTGAATTGGAATTGCTTTAATTCTCAGTAAACTCTTACCACTTTACTGATTTTAACATATCCTTTTCGATCGCAACCTTCCCTAGGCTCGATCTCAAATAATTTTTCCCTTAGTATTTCTCGAATTGGTTCCATAATTCTCGATCCTAGTCTCTCCAAGACTGAATCGTTCACATTGGATATGTCTTTCCTTAGACAACGTCTACACTCTTCTTAACCTTTACTAGGAAGTTTTCAACACTTTCACTGAAATTGCCTAACCGTTTCCTTGTCAGGACTACATTCGTTGTGGATCCGCTGGTACCTTCTAGCGTTCACAAACGATATGTTGGTACCATCCAACATTCGCCAACGCTCTGTGCCTTCGAAGATTTTCAAATCTCTAGACATAAACGTTTTTACCTTCATCATCTTTTTCACGTGAATGCTTCACACTCATTTAACCTTAGTATCGAAACGTCTTCGAATTCTTAGAAACTTAACCATGTTTCTTCTCGAGAATTCTTTGAATTACCCTCTTCCTTACTTACTTTTCTGGAATCACACTTTGATCCTTTAGTACTCACGGACCTTCCTTGATCCTTCCACATTTATCAAACATTCCTTAGATCGCTTGTCAACCATTGCAAGTGTTTCCGTTACACTTTGTTCTCCAAAAAAAACTAGCAGATTCCTCACAATCCACACTAACATTTCCCCGGATCACGCATGATCCTCACAAACATTCTCGGATCCCTTAAGACCCTCTCATAACTTCTCGGATCACTTCAGATCCTTACACAAAATTGGATCTCTCCCGATCCTTACATTCTCGGTTTTGCCTTAGTCCACCACTAAGTTCTTATCACCATTATGCCTTAGAACTTTCTCTTAGTTCTCGAAGACATTATCAACAACACCTAGTATTGGAATTTCGCGCACTGCGGTTATAACCTTGGCAAGTTCATATTGGCCCAACATTATCGTCTCAGCAAACTCACTAGTTCCCGAGATCGATATACATTCACATCCACGCTTAGGCAAACTTTCACTAGTTTCTAAGGACGCTTTACGTTCTGCCTTGGAACTCGCAAGTTCCTAAGGACTTTTCACATAAGGCGTCAAACTTCCAAAGCGCACCAACAATCCCGCTTATGTCCCAATACTTTTTCATTCGTTACCTCTTACCATCAAGTAACTTAACGTCTACTTCACCCTCTTAAGATCAAACTTTTCTTCTTTCATTTCTGTGTTCCCGTGGTCATAGTTAATAAGTTGCAATCCAACACTTAGATCTCCATAGTCAAAGATGCAAGTCAGTTCCTCTCATATTTCAATTTCGTCAAGTGATTGTACGATCAGCCATACTAAATCAACGAGACCATAATGCACGTCTTACATATTTACCATGACAAGCAAACATGCCAAACATCAAAAACACATAGTAAATGATGTTCGTTAGTCTCTCTTATATTTCAATTTGTTAAGTGATAATCCGAACTTTGCTAATCATCCACAAAAAAATAATGCGCGTCTTACATATTTCCATCAAGAATGATTGTCTGATCAGCCAGACTAAATCACCAAGATATTTCAACATCACCATGAAAAGCAACTTGTACAAACATCAACGACAAGGAACCTAATGTAAGACGACATCTTAGACTTAACCACAATCACACATCTTTGATTTGCGGCTGTTCCTTTAGCCTAATCAATTTTACTCGTTTCTGCTTATTCATCATGTAAACATAACTTTGGGGTTTTCATTGTCCTTTATGATACTCACGAGTTTTTGTCTATTTTCCTTAATAGAAATTCACGGATTTGTTTTTCCTTAACAAAATCCTCATTCTTCCAACGTGAGTGGCCAACTCTCCCGTGGACGAATTCTCGTTCTTGTGAAGTCTCCCTCACTTCACTCTTTCTGACAACTTACTTGTTGTTAACAATTCGGCTTCGGAATCTCCAATTCCTTTCGTGAAACTACAAGTCTCACTTTCAGGAATTCCTTGTCTATTTACTTTTTGGGAATTCTAGATTTCCATCTAGAAGTTCCACTAGATCACTTCCCAAGTAATCCATCATCTGAAAACTGATTTTTACGAATTTCCTTGTTCGCCTCAGTTTACTTCCAAAGAAGTATGTTTTCCTACATCACTTCTCGGAGATACATTTCTTCTAGAACATTACCAACGTCCATGTTAGTTAATCGTACTCCACAGCCTTCCTTGACCGGCAGTTTCCATTACTAACACAGTTCCTTGGACACGGTCTCATCCAAGACTGATATGATCCTTTCCCAAACCTTTTCTGGACAACTTCTTAAGTTCTTGATAACTTTCCATTGTCCTTTAGAAGATTTTTCCAACTTAACTCCTTCGGATTCGATGCGTCCACAACATCCTTAGTGGTTCACCGCCCACAGTCTTTCTGAGACTTAGCGTGATTCAACACTTATCGAATCTTACCTTTCGATTCAAACTAAACGAACTTTTTCCTTTGATCCGTTTAACGAACAACAACGTGATTCTTGTTCAGCCTCGTTCCTTGGCAACTTCCTAAAGCTCCAACTTTGTATGAAAACCTCATTCTCAGCAATCCATTTCCTTAGGAAAGCTTTTCCAACCGTTTGGAGTTCATTCCTTTTTCCTTAAGGAATTTACAACGCTTTTACGGACTACTCGTCCAAGCCTTTACTAGAATGTTAGATACCCATCTAAGCATTCTTAACAATTCAACTTTACTTAGGCGTTCCATTGCCCTTAACATTCACTTTCAAAACAAATTCACTATTCAGCTTGTCTTTAGCCAAATCGTTTCTACACTTTACTCTCATCTCCACTTTGAGTTTTTCATCCTTTGACTAGTCATCATTCCTCCCTTATGATCCTTGACTAGTTCACTTTCCTTAGTCATTATCCAATGACTTCCTTACGTCGTTTCCAACGACTTTGATCAAGAGATGAAAACCAACATTTTACACTTAGTCATTTCCAATGACGTTTATCAATCACTCCCGATGATTGATTCTATTAGGCGAACCAAAATCCATACTTAGTCATTTTCCAATGACTTTAGTCAATCATTTCCGATGATATGACTTAGTTGGTTTCTAACTCCAAAAACGTGTACCACTTCCACTTCTGAAACTTAGCATCCGTCCCACCTAGGACCACTTTCACTCTTGGGTTTCCTTACCCGTTAACCTTTCACTTGATCCTTCTCGGATCTGGTTCCATGAATACGTGCACCAATGCTTGTCCTCAACATTTTTCTCGCATCACCATTGCTTTTCCATAGCAATTACCACGGATTTTACTTGGCAAATTTTCGCTTACCGAATGCCTTTCCTTAGCATATTCCATGTTGCCAATTCTTTTCTTTGCAAGTTTCACCTTAACAATGCTTTTCCTTAGCAATGTTCACTTCCCGAATGTTTTTTCTTAGCATTCTACACGTTGCCTATGCTTTTCTCCCTAGCATATTTCCGTGTCTAATGATGTTCGCTTAGCATTCATCTGGTCTAATCCTTTAAACTTGTCTTTTTACTTTCAATACTTTGTCTTGGAACCAGCAATGCCCTTTCCTTGAGCTAACCACGTTCTGTCCTAGAACCAACTCCGCTCTGATACCAAACTGAAACACCCCAACCCAGTACCATGTACCGGATCAACTCTTGGCCATAAAATCCGAGAGTAACACTTACACGGAAGCACCACTATTTTAAACTTTCTCTTGACATTTATCATCAAGTAAACATTCATCTTTGATAATTGACTAACTTTAACAATTACCTTCATCATACCTTAGCCAACCTTAGGATTCTGTCCACTTGTCCACGTACATCCACATGAATCCCCGTAGCCGTCCACGTACGTCCACATAAATCCTTGTAGCCGTCCACGTACAGCTCCCATTTCTTCGAGCTTCCTTCAACAGCTCGCAAACGTGCCATCCTTGGACCAGCTACCTCCGTCTCTTCCAACAAAATCCCCCTTTGTACTTAGTTATTCAACCAACCACCCCACATTACCAAGCACAAAGAGAGAGATGTTCGGAGTTGCACCGCGCCGAACATCAATCGCGTTCTTCACTCCTATGAAGCCCACCGTAGCCACCATCGCATGTACACGTGATTTCTCGATCATCCTTCTCATCGTCCGTGAACACCATTCAACGGATCCACAAACTTTCATCGACAGATCCCTTGTTTTCCTCGACAGATTTTGACTATCATTGGTTCTTCTTCGATAGATCTCGACGATCTTCCTTTCTACCTCGACGAATATCGACGATCCTTCAGTTTCCCCGACACATCTCGATGATCTTCATTTTACTTCGATGGATCCCGACGATTCCTCGACAGATCTATACTTTCCTCGAACCAATGCAACAGATCTCGCCGTTTCCAAGATAGTTCCACACGTTCCTCGAACCGCTGCGACAGATCTTTACTTTCCTCAAACCAATGCAGCAGATCTCGCTGATTCTACGACAGATCCACATGTTCCTCTAACCGCTGCGACAGATCTCTACTTTTCCTCGAAGATCTACAGTTTTCTCGACAGAAACTCGTAATCCTCGATGATCCTTCAAGGATCATCGATCCCAACGTTACTCTTTCGCGTATTCTCCACTACGAACATAAATCTCACGTAGATCCTCTCAATAATTGATAAACGAACATGAATATTCGATTATACTCGACAACCGCTGCACTTTCTCGATAAACTCTGACTGTTTCTCGATAATCCTTGATGATTATCGACGATCTCTTCAACTTGCTCTACCATTCGTCGGCAGAACTTAACAATGTATTACTTAGGGTTTTTCTTTATGCGACTAGGGTTTTTACATCGCGTTTTCGTGTCTCTCCTTACTAAAGCACGAATCACCCCTTTTTATATCATTAGAGTTTCACATAAAACCCTAATAATACACTTAATCACCAAACCTTCGTTGGGCCTAACTATTGGGCCCAAACTTGACACTAGATCCACGAATCCACGATGCCGGTCCATTGATCTACGATGCTGGCCCGTGAATCCTCGACGTCGGCCCACGGGTCCACGACGCCGGCCCAAGAAGTTTCGATGATTTTTGATTCCATCCGAAGATTCCTTACCTTTTTCGGATATTATCCACTTTGTCTGAACGTTATCCGATCATGTCCGATTATTTCCATTTCCGTCCGAACATTCTATTTCTGTCCGAACCAATCTTGTCTGAACGTAACTCCCTCGACCAATCACGCGAATTTATCGGAAATGAGCTTCCAGACTCGTTTTCACTCGTATATTCGGATTTCCTTCGACCAATCTTCGTATTTTAACACTGATCCTCGGACCATCCTCGTTGGTCCTCGAGGATCCTCGATGATTCGAATAGAATCCTCGGACGCGGGTGTTACAATATATGAATGGTAGGTTGAAGTCAAGAGTCTAGAATGGAGCTCAAATCCTCCATAAAAGCATACTACAAAAATAAAATATGCATCATAACAATAATAAATTGACAGATAAAAAGCCGCAAATAAAATATGCCAATTCAGAATAGATATTTCAAAATTGTGTGCAAATAACTTGGGTGCGGGTTTGATTTTGATTAATAACACAATAATTAATTTGGAGATAAACTTGCACAAAACACCTAACATATAATCATTTTAAGCCATGGATTTAGGTACTTTCACTCTGCCTACACATATGGGTAGACGGGATGAAATACCCGGATCCTAAAAAAAAAAAACAATGAGAGTTTAAACCTGCCTTTGCGAGTTAAAAGGCAGCCAAAAATGAAAACCTAAATATTGAAATTGAAGAACAATATTCAAACGTTTGAAGGCTACAATCCATTTATAAGCCACAGTTCCAAAACCCTATTATCTGAAATACCCAAATATCAATGGTCTTCATAGTCTTGCGTTCCAAAAGAAGGCATTGATAGTAGCTTATCCAGTGAGAACGCTCACCCTCACTACCCGACAAAAAGAAGATCAACACAATAATCATCAAACTACCGAAAATACAATCAAATCAGTCTTTTTTCTTTTTGATAAAATAAAATCACATAGTCTAATGCTTGTTACACATCAATCACATATTTATACTGTCATAATCACATATAACATATTCCACGCTCGTGTTTACTCACCCATTTTCACGACCACTATAAGCCCTCAGTCATTACAATATTCAAACATTACGTTCATATCAATTTCAATACCACATCCACTAAAGCCATCGAGCACATCGTTTGATACTTCATCACAAACCCAATTACTGATGCTTTTTGTCAAATATTATAGAAAAGAATAGTTTATTGAGTTGCCTTGAACATGAGATCTAACATACATATATATAGTGGTTAGCATTAACATATTACTTACATTACATAATGTAAATATTGATAATTCAACTATAATATATAATGGAAAATACGTGTACAATAGGTAATACGGAGATCTAGAATATATTATTCTTTTAGGTTTCATGTACTTCACTTCATAAACGGATATTGATGGTCCACGATACTTTGTCCGCAAAATACACACATTTTAATGATAATTTGCTTATCGCTGACATGTTTTCGACCATTTAATTCTCTTGGGACGTGCTCAATAATGACCGACTGTCTCATCAAGGTAGTCCTTATCGCAAAAACATTCTCAACATCAGTAGGATGGAAAAATCTTGCATCACCAATTGCATACATTTCCATTACACCATGATAATAGTACCCAGTGTATACATGTATTGATATCTCATTACGTTTAAATGCGTTTCGTCAAATCCTAATATGAAATTTAGGTATGTCCGCGGACTGGTTTATCCAAGCCATTCACCTAAGTTTCAGCTAAAATAAGGCTAAAGTTGCGCATTTCTACCTTGCTGTTATTTGTTTCGTATTTGGTAGGATATATCATGTTCCTCATAGCTAAAACCAATTCTAAATATTCTTCTGTGGTGTCTTTATCAGAGGTTATGGACAACTAATCGAAATTATCGAAACAATAAAAATATGATTATAAATAATCAAAAAGGATCTCAAAGATAATTGATAAAGACAAATATGATTAAAAAAAAAATTACCTTTAATTGTAAATGTATATCTTACATTTATATTTATCTTAGTTTAAAAGGCTTAGATCTACTACATCTCTATATAATATGATGTAACCTGTATTATTATTCTTATAAGATTAATAATAATTATTTCTAAACACTTTTTATGTTCTTACTCTTACCAATTTATCAATTTCGTGTACACGATTCGACATATTTCATTATCATGGCCATTACGGCACACAAACAAGTGGTTAGACACATTACAATTATCAAGACCCTTATGCTCGTAACCCATCATTTATGATCTTGACATACATCATTCACAGTTTATTCAACATTACCATTTAATTTGGGGAAATTATATCTCATTCCATCAAAAAAAAAAATTATAGGACATACCACTTCTTCAAAACCTTATCAAATCTACCACTTTTTCAAATTAAAATGAAAAAAATGACCCTAACAATTGTTTAAATAACTATATTGTACTGTCCAACAAAACTGTCTTCAACTGCCTATAGCAAACCAACGGACACGGCCTCTCCCGTTTTATTAAAGCGCTGACGTTTTTTTCCTTTACTCTTCCCTTTCTATTGGTCCACGACATGTTGTTTTCAGAGTTGGAAGACAAACTTATAAGTGATATATTGTCCACCATAAGAATTGTTGTCCATCATGTGTTGAATTTAGTCAATTATGAGTATTCATGGACAACTTGTGGGTAATATATTATCCACCATAAGAATTGTTGTCCATCATGTGTTGAATTCAATCAATTATGAGTATTTGTGGATAACTTGTGGGTAATATATTGTCCATTATAAGAATTGTTGTCTATTATGTGTTGAATTCAGTCACTTATGAGTATTCGTGGACAACTTGTGGGTAATATATTGTCCACCATAAGAATTGTTGTCCATCATGTGTTGAATTCAGTCAATTATGAGTATTAGTAGACAACTTATGAGTAATATATCGTCAACCATAAGAAATATTGTCCATCATGTGTTATTTTTAGTCAATTAAAAATTATAAAAATGTATATTCATGTACAAATTTATGTATATTACAATTGTGTTGGTGGACATATTCATATAGTCATGGACAACTTGTGAGAAATGTTGTTCATTCGGTCAACCAAAACCCTGGGCAGCCAAAGGTAATTTCGTCCGACTTGACCACTTTCTACCACTACAAAGTGGTATTTCTTGTAACCGTATAGAAAAATGGTAAATCTTATAACATCACTTCTCTATTGTAGTAGATTCAACAATAAGCCCTAATATTAATCATTTGGTTATATCTCTTATTGTACCCATTTGATTTAAATTTCTAGTTATCCATTAAGTTGTGAACTGACATAACTCGGATCATAAATTAAAGATAATATTTAATTTCTTTTTCGAACTCTTTAGGAAATATCTTTTTATATGAAATAAACGTTAAATAATAGGACAATACATGGTTAATGAAAAATGAATAATTGCTTGAATGATGAAAATATGCGGAATAAATAATTCTTGAGATTCATTCACGAGAACGATTGACGAGTTTAAGAGTAATTAAGACGATGGCGTACTGTATTTTATAAAGTGATGTGTTATGAAAGAGATTAGTGATGATGGAACCCTGATTGGTATAACAGATGTAAAACAAGTTTAGATCCAACACCTAATACTATACTTTTGATATTAATGCATATATAATTTTCTTTCAAAACTTTTAAAAGGCCCATAATTTCGTATGATGGAAATCTTTAGGAAGATCTGCTTGAATTGCCTAAGTAGAGATGAATATAGAATCTCTCCATCTAAATCAAGAAATCAGAGCCCATAGAAAGAGTTTTGATGGAAATTTTTATTCAACTTTTCAATACATTGATCTCGATCAGTTATAACTTGTCAACTCAAAAATGTGTAGGACTCTTAATAAAATAAGTTAAATTTTATAGATTAAGTTAGTAATTTTGTTATATTGTTTCTAATTTAATAATATAGATGAATTCATAGTTTCATATTTACTAATAAAAACTTCGAAATTTCTAATTTAACTTATTTTATTAAGAGTCCAAACAATTTTGAGTTGAAAAATTTTATACTAAAATTTAAACTTAATTTTGTGTCTCATATTTACTAATATAACATGAATTTTGTAATGGTGACAAAGATTTTTTTTACAATATTAGGTGGAGGGTTCTAATGTGTAAATAATAAGACGAAAACTTGTAATCGATGACAAAAAAAAAAGACGAAAACTTGTAATCAAGTAGTTATTATTAGAGAAAATTACAAGGTGTACCACTAAAATGAGTTAAATTATGGATTCTACTACTTTTCGTTTTCTTTAGCTAAACTACAACTTTTTTCAATCTGAAAAAACCAAATCAACCCTCAAAAAACTGTCCGTGTAACCGATCTCATGCAAACCGAGACGTTGTTTACCCTACAATAAAGTTTCCCGGGCAATCACTTTTCCTTCGTTTTCCTTTTTCTTCGTTTCTCGTAGACTAAACGCTCTCCTCTACACATTTTCCGAGACTAAAACCCTTCTCCCTCAAACTCTCTACGCTCCGCCATTGTTAAAAAGAGCAATAGTCTCTCGTCTGTAAGTGCTCTGCTTCGATTTTTTGTTTTAATTCCCCAATTCATTTGAGATGCTCACCATTAATTCTTGCTAACCAGTAATTCAGATGGCGAACTTGATTTTTCAAGTATCGTCGTGTTAATAATTGCCAAAATTCATATTTCTAGTATGCTGTCAATCCGTTTATCTTCACTGTTCATCCCCGAATTATTGTAAACGATTCTTAAATTTGTCCACTTGATCTACAGTTTTCGGATATTTTTCCTCGAAATCCCTAAAATCGAATGCTAGTATACATTTTGTCTATAATTTTTTCACTTGATATTCTTTGGTTTGTTTCCTAACATTCTTATTTTTGTCCACCTTCATTTGTTATGTCCCAAAATTTGCTTATATCCCCTTTATTTTTTATTTTTTGAACCTGATCTTATTTTTTCCTTTCTCAGTGTTTACAGGTATGTCTTCCCGACGCAAGAAATCGAAAAAGAATATTACTCCTCCTCAAGATGAACCAATGCCAGTTGATGAGCCGATTAACCCTGAATTGCTCCCAAATCGTCTATATGCGACTTACCGCTACCCGCCGAGAGGCCGTATTAACTCCTACTCAAAACCTGAGTTTTTACTCGATCTCGTCCATGCCCTTGAAGGAACAAATGATTATAACTACCTTCTGGCTTCCTGTTTTGGTCCTCTCTTCGAGCTCCTCATAAGAAAATGTTCTCTTTCCGACAAGCTTGTCCACAAGTTATTGTGTCGATATCTACATACTGAAAAGAAGTATGAGTTATGGTTTCTTTTTGGTGGACAACCATTTTGATTTTCTCTTCGGGAATTTGGTATGGTAACAGGATTGCCATGTGGACCATATCCTGACGAATATGCTATTAGGCGTTCTTAGACTCCAAATGATTCGAATAATCCATATTGGAGCACTCGTATTTCTCCTGACAAAAAAATAATTACTATCAAAGAGATTGTTGGGTGGTTTAGGAGGGACAGGAGGTTGCTCGATGATCAGAAGATGCAATCATGGCGCCGCATTCGTCTTGCTTTGGTTGTAATTGTTGAGGGCAGTTTGCTTTGCAACAGCCAACTACTACGTGCTTCGCGACCCATTGTTGAGATGGTTAAGAACTTAGAACTTTTTGAACAGTACCCTTGGGGCCGTGAGTCTTTCCTTTCGACCATAAGGATGGTTAAAGTAAGTAACAGGTGCTCGAGCCTCGCAGAGCTCATCTCAATATTTGATCAGTCTCACACTGCCACACACAGCTTTATTATTGCCTTACAGCTGATGAATTTGCGAGCGATCCCTGCTTTAGAGGAATTTATACCTGAAGATGATGATAACCAGAACCTTTTGGACCAATCAGTTATTGAACTCCCCCCTCTCAAAACTTTCCAAAATTCAAATATTATGGAAATAGAGAAAGTCGTGCCAAATAATCTTCTCTAATTACTTATACTATTTTTTCAGATTTCATTTCATTGAAATCCTAATTTCTGTTTCTTTATGCTTTCAAGTTCCTCATTGAAGCGTATTTACCCTGTGAAGCGCTCTTTATGACGATGTTAATATATGGCATGACGAGGTTGAGGATCCGACTGTAATTTATTTGGAGAGGCTGATAGAAAATTCATTTCTATTCACTCTAGACATTTGGCATGGTGGTGTTAATGTCCATCCAATTATTGAAGCTGATTCTAAATTGTTTTCTAGACAAAAAGATGGTGGTCTTTTGGTTCATAAGTCCAAAAAAGCTCCAAAAGCTAAGGGTATCTTTGGAGGCAAGATTGATTCTCCAAATGTTGTTAAAGGGAAAGATTTTGATAGAAAAGGTAAGGGCAAGGTTGTAGGTATTTCTGAAGATATAAATGCCCTTAAAGTCCTAGATTTTAGTTCCCTCATTTTACGCTTTGATAATAAACTCGCTGCCCACAAAGAAGAAATAGGAGGAATGATTGCTAAAGAAAATGCTGTTCACACTAAGACGATACATGATTTTTTTGCTATAGAGGAGCCTCTCATGAAGGATGAACTTTGTGATGAAATCATTCGTGCCATGCGGAAGTAGGGTGATTTTTCTGTGGACAATCAGCCAGCCAATCCTTCTGATAAATCATCTCCCAAGAGTATCCCGTCTACCCCCAAGAATCATGCTCCTTCTGACCTGATTTCATATTTTAACAATTCTATATGGAAAGAATATGAAGGTGTGCCTAACGTTTTAGACAATCTCTCCAATAAGACAACCAAAAGTCAACCTAATAACGGAAGACAAGACACTAATGGCGTAAGTAATTTCTGTCCACATCTATACTATCTTTTTATTTTAAATTTACCTTACTTTATTCATATATTATCTGTCCGTGCAGAATTCTATTGCTGGTAACGTCGATGAATGATTAGGTTTAGGCGATTGTAGGGAATCATCCTCCCAACATGACTGCGATGATGAAAAATAATCAAAAGATGGACAAGATATGGTATCTTTTATGTGTAGACAAACCACTTATTAAACTGTTATTTTAAGTTATGGTTTTTTCAATTCGTTAATTATTATTTTAATTCGTATTTTTTATAAACCTAACAGATGAACCCCCAAACCCTTGAAGGCAAGGATGATGAAGATCTCGACGATGAAACAAATGATGGAACAAGTATTATAAATTTACAACTTCTGTATCATACAAATTTGAAATTGATATTCGCTTATCAATTTTCATAATTTCTTTTATACGGACAGGATACAAAAGCTGCCCCTGTTGCTGGACCAAACCAAGAGCACTCAAAATGTGTTAACATCCAAGATGGTATCGATTATTCTACAGAGAGTGATAAAGAAGAAACATTTGTTGACGATAAACAATCTCATCAGGAAGATCTAGAGGTTATCCTTTATTTTTGTATATTATCTTCTGCCTTCTACTAATAAGATCACCGTAATTCAAATATCCAAATGTCAATTCTTTAATTTAAAAACTTTAAATGTCAAGTTAAATCTTTATTTAAATTTTTTTGTTTTGCAGGTATCAGAGGATAAAGAACACGAACAGGTTTGTTAAATTGATTCAGGGATTTCCTTAATTTTTAATTACTCTTTTATTTGTTGTCTTCTCAGGGATCTCCTTTTTTATAGGATTCTGAAAGTGATAAACGATGCGAAGAGAACCTTAATGAAGAAGAGAACAACTCATCCAAAGGAGGAGATGAGGAAATGAACGAAGAGGTTTTTACTTTTTTTTCAAAATTATAATTTTACAACTTTAGTTTGTCCATGGATTATTATGTGTATCCAATTTCGTCCATGTGTGTTTCCTATATTTAATCTAGGACCATAATGGACGGAAAAAGAGACGGGTGGTTGCTGAAGAAAACATTTCGCCAGATGATAACCCTTTGCCTGCCAAACGACCTAGAAAATGTCGTACAAGATACGCTGAGCCGACATTGCATAAGGAGGTTCAAGGAACTAGTTCCTTTTTCAGATCGACATAATAAGCTTTATCCCTATTTGCTAACGATTATTCTGGCTTAGAAAAAACACTTTCTTAGCGAGCTCAAGTCTTACAAGCAAAAGTACAGCCCTACCTTTCCTCATATTGTTTTACCATGTTTATTAGCTCTTTATCTTATTTTGTTGACCATTACATTTGAAACAAATTGAAGGCAATATTGATGTGATCATGACCAGCTCAATGACTAAGGAGGATGAAGCACAAACTGAACCGGAGCTTGTACCCGAGGAAGCTAAGGAAGAAACCGAAGAGGACTTAAGCATTCCACCCGGAGCTATGACAAGGTCCAAAGCTAAGAAGTTCCATCAAGCTTTCCACAAGCTAATGACGTCTATCCAGGGTAATCTTGAGTTTGCTAATCCATCCACAGTGGTTGTGATACAAGCAACTTGAGAATTCAACAAGGGAGGTGTTTTGACTTGCACTCTTTTTCCCTTGGGCTTGGTTTTGTCCCATTTGGGTTTTCCAGCCAAGGTTTTTAATGAGGCTTGTCCACAACACTTGAATATAAGGCCCCTTGTTGAAATCCATCCCATACTTCTCTTCTTTTTCGAAAACAAGGAGGAGGAGCCTATCTTTTCTTATTCAAACTTGTTTTAAATTATGTTGTTATTTCCTAGGAGTGTTGCTGTTATTTCCTAGTATTTTCAAACTCTATATGTCTTTTTATCAAAAACATTCCCTAAAACTTTGTTTGATCAAACACTTGCTTAGTGTAATCGGATTTTCATTCTTGCACAATAGCGAGCTCTTGTCTAAGGCAATCGGATCTTGTATCCTTGTCTAAGCCAAGCTATCATCGTTCATCTTCCACTTTCACTCGTTCGTTTCCATTGAAACGTCCATCCTTATCATTGGCCATCGTTCGTTCATTGTTCACCACTGTCCGACTCCCGACATCACTCATCCGGCCGTTCGTCCGTTCGTCCGTTCGTTCGTTCATCTTCCTATCGTTCGATCAATCATTTTCATCGTTCGTTTCCTTCATTAGATCCAGATCCATCTCCTAAAGCCATCCCAAAACGTTCTTACTTCCGCAACTCTAATCATTCGGTGATTTCAAGCCAAACTTCATCCGCAAACACAATACCTCCACAAAGTCGTCCTTGGGCAGTTCGATCCTTTATCCTAGGATCACATCAAGAGGTATCAGAGCAATCTTTGTGACCAGGTTGTGTTTTTCCAATTTGAAATCTCTTCATAGTTCATGTTTCAATTTTTGTCTTTTGGAATTCTACACAATTTGTGACTTTTCAAATAATTTGTTAGAAACTTGTTATTTACGGTTTCTATTTCTTTGATTCACTTTGTTATGTTTTGGTGAATTGTTTTTGAATTTCCAGTGAACAAATAACTCGTTTAAGTGATTGAATATTTCAGGTACCATGGTGGAATCAAGCCATGAAGAAGATGAACCAGCAAATCATAATGAAGAAGCCAACAATCCGAATCAGCTTTTGTTAGATGCTCTCACAGCTAGGCTGACTACAATCATGGACCAAAGGCTTGAGAATTTAAGGGCTGAGGTTGTCCATTCAGAACAAGAAAGATCCAGAAGAAGCCACAATCATTCAGCCACAGAAAATTATTATAGTCATGCATCTCGGTCTAGTGGTTCTAGGAGAAGAAGGCATGATCAAGAAGAAAGGCAACCAAGGTTTACGGATCTTCTTGGTGGTGTTAAACTCAAACTGCCTGAGTTTAAAGGTACTAGCAATCCAGAGGAGTACCTTGAGTGGGAAAAGAAAATCGAGATTGTGTTCGATTGCAAGGAGTACACACAAGAGCAAAAACTAAAACTCGCACCCACGGAGTTTAAGGATTATGCATTGAGTTGGTGGGATAATTTGGTTACAACAAGGAGACGTGTAGGAGACCGTCCTATTGAGACTTGGAACAGCCTGAAGCGTCATCAGCGGAAGAGTTCATTCCCAGCCACTACTATAGAGAACTAACAACAAACTCCGATCTTTAGTACAAGGCACTCGACTAGTGAGGAATATTAACAAAGAGTTGGAAACTCTTATGCTAAGGGCAGATATTCAAGAGGACAGTGAGGCTACCATGGCCAGATTTTTAGGAGGTCTTAATAGAGAGATCCATGACAGACTTGAAGTTCAACATTATGTGGAGTTAGAAGCTGCTACACAAGGCTATCATGTATGAAAAGCAATTAAAGAGAGAAACTACAAAAACAGTTTTGGTGCAGCGCAAGCCTAGCTATCAAAGGATGAAAGATCAAGTTCTACAAGGATCCGAAGTCATTTACTAAGCCTAAGGTTGAAGACCAGAATCTAAAGGGCAAAGAAAAGGGCTTCCACGTCCAAAACCAGAGATATACATGCTTCAATGCAAAGGATTCGACCACTACTCCAATGAGTGTTCTAACAAGCGTCTAATTGTGATTAAGGAGAATGGTGAGCTTGAATCTGAGGAAGAGTATACTGAATCAGAAGAGCAAGTTGAGATGCCAGTCAATGGAGACGTTGTTGGTTACTAGAAGGACTTTGATCTCAAACCAAGGCTGACGAGAATGATAAAAGAGAAAATTTGTTTCACACTCGCTGCATGGTACAAGGCAAAGTGTGCAGTTTAGTCATTGATGGAGGCAGCTGTACCAATGTGGCAAGTGAATCAATGGTGGAGAAGCTTGGTTAACAGTTCAAGGAAACGTCCACAAGCTTATAAGCTACAATGGCTTAATGATGAAGGAGAATTAAAGGTGGAAAACAGTTGTGGTACCTTTTCTCTATTGGAGCTTATGAAGATCAGATTCTTTGTGATATAGTTGCTTATTGATGCTGGACACATACTGTTGGGGAAGCCTTGGCAATCAGAACCGAAAGGTTATGAATGATGGCTACACCAATCGCTACTCTTTTAACTAATAAAGGGAGGAAAACTGTGTTGGCACCTTTGACTCCTCAAGATGTTCACCAAGGATCAGATCAGTCTTAAGAAGAGTAGAGAACAAGCTAAAGCAAAGGCCAAAGCTAAACACCAACCAACCTTCTGATCACTAATTCAGAAGGGAGTCATCTTCCATAATCCTTTTAACTATGTTTTTAAAGGTTGTTTAAATTTGAATGATCCACGTGCGGCATTTGCCTAGCAAATCAAACTTCTTTTGCCAGGAATTCAAGAGATATATTATCCAGATGAGAATCCACAAGGCTTACCACCAATCAGAGGCATTGAACATCAAATTCGATTTCATACCCGGAGCCTCCTTACCAACCAGACGCAGCTTATAGAACCAATCCGTTAGAGACGAAAGAACTTCAGCAACAAAGTTAATGATCTAATGGAGAAGGGTCATATCCCGAGAGAGCATTGATGCTGGACACATACTGTTGGGAAGGCCTTGGGCAAATCAGATCCGAAAGGTTATGCATGATGGCTACACCAATCGCTACTCTTTTAACTATAAAGGGAGGAAACTGTGTTTGGCACTTTGCACTCGCTCAAGATGTTCACCAGGATCAGATCAGCTTTAAGAAGAGTGAGAAACCAAGCTAAAGCCAAAGCCAAAGCATAAACAACCAACCAACCTTCTGAATCACTAATTCACAGGGAGTCATCTTCCTAATCTTTACTTGTTTTTAAAGGTTGTTTAATTTGAATGATCCACTGCCGGCATTGCCTAGCAAAATCAAACTCTTTTGCAGGAATTCAAAGATATATTTCCAGATGAGAATCCACAAGGCTTACCACCGAATCAGAGGCATTGAAACATCAATCGATTTCATACCCCGGAGCCTCCTTACCAAACAGACCAGCTTATAAGAACCAATCCGTTTAGAGACCAAAGAACTTTCAGCAACAAGTTAATGTCTAATGGAATGAAGGGTCATAGTCCGAGAAGAGCATGAGCCCATTGGTAGTTCCCTGTTTTTGCTCGTCCCAAAGAAAAGATGGGAGTTGGAGAATGTGTGTTGATTGCCGAGTACCATCAACAATATCACTGTAAAGTATCGCCATCCTATTCCTAGACTTGATGATATGCTTTGATGAGTTGCATGGTTTAGCATATTTTCTAAAATAGATCTCAAGAGTGGATATCACAGATTAGGATGAAGGAGGTGATGAATGGAAAACGGCATTTAAAACTAAACAAGACTTTATGAATGGTTAGTTATCCATTTGGATTAACTAATGCTCTAGCACATTTCAATGAGTTAATGAATCATGTTCTTAGAGCTTTCATAGGACATTTGTTGTGGTAATACTTTGATGATATCTTAGTATGATAGGCAAAGGACTAGAGTGAGGCAGTTGAGCATTTGAGAATGGTTTTTGAAGATGCTTAGGAAGGAGACCTTGTATGCCAATACTTAAGAAATGTACTTTTGAAACGGAATTACCTTGTCTTTTAGGTTTGTTGTAGTAACAGATGGTATAAAGGTTGATGAGGAGAAAATCAAAGCAATCAAAGAATGGCCAAGTCCACAAACTGTTGGAGAGTAGAGAAGCTTCTACTGGTCTAGCCGGTTTTTTTTACGACGAATGATTATGATGTCAAAGACACTTTAGCACTCTAGGCACTCCACTTATCGGAAGTAACAAGAAGAATGTCGGATTCTAATGGAGCAAGCTCAAGAGAATGCATTCAAAGTTGAAGTGACAAACTCACTCTTCACTGGTCTATCTCTCCTCTAACTTTACTAAACCTTTTGAAATAGAATGCGATGCTTCATAGGGATGTGGTATTGAGTGCTTAGTTCTTATGCCAGGAGAAAGGCCAATTGCCTACTTCAGTGAGAAACTTGGAAGGTGCTACACTCAACTATCCAATTTATGAACAAAGAATCTCTAATGCGTTGGTGAGAGCTCTCCAACTTGGCTAACACTACCTATTGGTCTAAAGAGTTCGTCATACACACTGATCACGGATCCCATCAAGCACTTAAAAGGACAGCACAAGCTTAACAAGAAGACATGCTAGATGGATTGAATTATTGAGACTTTTCCATACGTGATCAAGTAATAAAAAGGTAAAGGACAATGTAGTCCCGTAGCATTGTCTCGGAGTATGTTCTCTTACCACTCTTGAACTTAAGCTACTAGGCTTTGAGATCATAAGGAATTTAATGGCCCTGATAGTTGATTTTTAAGATAATTTATGCTTCTTGTGGAAGTTTTGAAGTTGGAATAAATATTATGAGGCCGATGGAATTGCTTTTTCTTTGAGAATAGGATTGTGCGTACCTAAATTCATCTTTGAGAGATCTTGTTTGTCATGGAAGCTCATGAAGGTGGATTAATGGGACATTTCTGCGTGTAAACACCTTATGTGTTTTTCGCACTCAGAACACTATCTATTGGCCGATATTGAGAAACGTTTTAGTAAGAAAAACAGGTTGAAAGATGAGCAACTTGATAAACGAGTCTGAAGCTCCACAATGCAACAATCACTGGTCCTGTATAACTCTTTACCCATTTCGCTAGCATTTTTGGCATGACATTTCTATGGATTTGTGTTTTGGTATTGCCTAGGACTAGACTGGTCGAGATTCAATCTTTGTTGTGGTGGACATGATTCTTCTAACATGGCACATTTTATACCATGTAACAAGACTAGTGATGCTATGAATGTTGCTAAGGTTGTTTCTTTAGGAGAATTGTTAGCTTGCTATGGCATGCTAGGACTATTGGCTTCTTGATAGAGATACTACAGTTTTTAGTTCTTTGAGAGACTTCTTTGGTCTAAGCTAAGGTACAAGTTGTTATTCTCTACTACATGCATCCGCAATCTGATGGCAAACCGAGGTGTGTTAATAGAACCACTAATCTGCCTTGTTACGTGACTTGATTAAAGAAAGTATTAAAGACTTGGGGAAGACATGTTTGCCTTCATGTAGATTGCTAGATATAATCATGCAAACATTCTGCTATAGTTTCTCGTTTTGGAGCTGTGTATATGGTTCAATCCCATATCTCTTTGATTTAATGCTTTACCCTGTAGAGTGAAAGGACTAGCTTGGATGGAAGGGAAGAAGCTGAAATTGTTAACAGACTGCATGAGAAGGCACGGACAATATTGAGCACAAGACACCAATAGGCTGTATGAACAACAGCTAACAAGGGAAAAAGAGTGATGTTTAAGGAAGAGTGATGTAGATCAACTCCTATCCTCACGTGTGCTGCGCCACGCAGAAGCCACGAGGAATCCGGCACCGTACACGGCACAGAGCATACGAGCAACCTTCTGTCACTCTCGACCAAGCGTAGACGCATTTGCTCCGTTGCCATCTTGAGAGATCCCTCAAGCAAATTTGAATTTCCAGTACAGATCCACTGGAGGAAGCTTTTGGAGAAGAACCGATCCAATACACCGACGACCGAAGAGCATCCCCCTCTGTTTGCTACACTAAAATCCACCCGGAGCTGACCACCGAAGAAAGCAGCTCCGTCGTTTGGAGAAAGTCCTTGAGATTCAAAAAACCGTTGTTTTTTTTGCAAAAAAAGACCTCACTATATGAGGTTCCATCGAGCAAGAACTTCACAAATCCCGACAAGATTCAGAGATCTTCGACGCACGCCTCGAGACAGACAGTTTCCGGCAACGCGGAACACACTCGAATGACAAACCAGAGATCCTCACTGACAGAACTTGAAGACTTCCGTGCATGTTTTTCGAACATCAGATCCAAGACTACACAACGTTTTGAGTGCCCAAAACAGCAACCAATCTCGACTCCACGTGGAAACGACCAAGGGAAAACTTTTCCTTTTTCGACATTATTGTCTAGAAGCGCTACATCATCTTCGATCCTAGGCCCGTCCATCTCGAAGAAAAGATCCGCAGAGTCCATTCCCTTGAAGTGTTTTGAGATCCTTCTCGAAAAGTCAATGAAGAATCGCGTCCCAACGGCTAGCCAATCTCGACGACGCGTCCTCCTTGAATTCTCGAATATTTTGTTTCCTTTCTTTGCTGTATTTTCTCGACCGTTGGAGGTCTTCTCATTCTGGCCTATACTAAGCTCTTTGCGTTGTTTCATTTCAGAATCACCGAATAATTTATCAATTAAGAAATCAAGTTTGTTTTTGCTTCAAGTCCTTTTGAACCAATCAACCGTTTTTGCGAGGATTCTATGTTAGTTTGGTGATCAAACTCCTAGGTTTTTCGTGTAGAGTCTCAATCCTCGCGAGAAGATACCAATTGGATGTCTTTCTCTACACCTCGGTGTTGTGGAATCAACATCACTATCCTTCACCACCACGTTCAACGCTTCCGCCAACGTTTCAAGTTTGAAATCCGTGAGTCACACCGAGGTGGAATCCGAGGTTTGCATCATTGGTATCAGAGCTTAAACGCTCCTATCTTTACCAGGTTATTTCGTTCCTTTCTTGTTTTTCAATTCAGTTTTCGATTTCTTACAAAAAAAACCATAAAAATCAATTTTCGTTTGTTTTGTTGTTTCAATTTTATAAAATCAAAAACAAATCATAAAAATCATTTACTTTCTGTTTTAGTTCGTATAATCAATCTAAAAACCATAAAAATTGTGTTCGTTAATTCAGAAATTCATTTGCTATTCGTAGTTTGAAGTTTCTTGCAAGTTGTTTCTGTTTTCGTCTGTTTTGTTGTTTCAGCTTTATAAAATCGAAGAAAAATCATGAAAATTAATTTCTTGCTGTTTTAGTTCGTGGATACATTAGAGAACTCAGGAAAATTGTTCACTTTAATTCGAAAATTCATTTGGCATTTTTGATTTGAAGTCTATTGCAATTCGTTTTAGTTTTTCGATAATCACCTTGCCTTGATCGGATATCTACTGATTTCTCGAAGTTTGTTTGAATTGTTGCAAGGTACAATGGGAGACGAGAACCATGTGACACTGGAGACCATCATGGCAACCCTAACCACCATGAACGCTAACATGACAGCAATGTCAACGAGGCTAGACCGACTAGAGCAACCGGTTCCAAATGAACAACAGCCCATCGGTCCGATAAGAAATGTGCCACCACCTGTTCGGAGAGGCAACTATAATCTTGATCCAGAAGAGGATCCACCAGACCCAGGGCAAAAACGTCACAGACCAGATCCTATCCACGCTGCCTTTGACGTTTTGAATCGAAGGAACCATGGAGATCGAAACCGTTGTCGTGAAGATGAAAGTAGCTAGCCACAAGAAGTGAAGCTCACCGCACCTACCTTTTCTGGAAAGATATATCCATCCGCCTACTTGGAGTGGGAGAGCCGAATGGAGCATCTCTTTACCTACTACTCATACTCGGAGCCAAAGAAGATGGCTTTAGCAATCGCAAGTTTAACCGACTATGCCTTAGCATGGTGGGATCGAGAAGTAGCTGAAAAGAGGAGGCTTAGATACCCTCAAATCACACGATGGATTGACATGAAGTTTGAACTTCGCAAAAGGTATGTACCTCCACATTTCCATCGAGAATTACTAAGGAAGTTTCGTTCTTTATTTCAGGGAACACGAAGTGTAGAGGAGTACTTCAAAGAATTTGAACTCCTAAGAAGCCGGCTAGAGTTAGAAGAGACGGAGGAGTCTCTCATGTCCCAATTTGTAGAAGGACTACAAGACCGGATACAAAGGAATGGTTGGAAAACACCCATATCACTCCTTACAAGAAGTTGTTCATTTTGCCATCCAACGTGAACAACATATCAAGAAGAAGTCGACATCTCGGACCAGAACCAGCAACCACACGTTGGCCCACCCAACACCACCTCAAGTTCAACCCTCTCAAGTCCTAGACAAAGGAAAGACCGTTGCCATTGAATCACGCTACAAGTCTAGCGAATACCGTGGTGACCAAGGTAAGTCTTCTACCTCTCAAAGGACACATAATCTGACGTTCAAATGTCTAAGGTCGGGGACACATCGCAAGGGATGCCCCAACACAGCGAGTCATGGTGATCACACCCGACGGATATATGACTCACAAGATGAAGTGGAGCCAATGAGCATGGATGACGAAACACCTATCCGGATGGAAGGCGAGTTTACTAGTTACTCGAAGAGTTCTTTCAGCCCAACACCGTGGATGAGCCCGAGCAAAGAGACAATCTGTTCCACTCACGATGCACTATCAAGGATAAGGTATGTCACATGATCGTGGATAGTGGTTCATGCACTAACATTGCTAGTATCTCTCTTGTTGAAAAGTTAGGACCTGGAAATCACCAATCACCAAGGCCGTATAAGCTTCAATGGCTAATGACGATGAGAAAATCGAAGTGACTAAACAAGTCAAGGTGCCTTTTTCCATCGGTGAATATCACGACAAGGTCCTATTTGATGTTGTACAATGCAAGCTGGGCATTTTTACTTGGTAGACCATGGCAATATGATCGTGAAGTCACTCACAATGGCCGCACAACCGATACTCCTTTTGCATCAACAATCGCAAATTCACACTTGCCCCTTTAGAACAAAAGGAAATCCGTGCAATGCAAGCCAAGGCTAAGGTATGTGCCTCAACTAAGTTCAGTTTCTTTGCTGTTCAAGTTAATTATTTACCTCAAGAAACGGATATAATGCACTTGTCTTCGCCAAAGGTTCCATTTTCAGTGTTTGGAGCTAAGGAGCATTTTCAACAAAAAATGGACGTGACAAGACATGTTCCTACTCTGGAGCTGATGAGCTAGAGGAGCTTACCATTCCATGCTGATACAAGCCAAACTACCGGATCCCCCAATTTCGCGAAAAATCGAAGATCTCGAAGGTAAGGCCTTAGAATCGCAAATTCGCATGAGAGCTAACTTGCTTTCTCTTGGTGCAGGAAAAATAGTTTCGTGGTCGAAACCTTTTCAAGGGGAGGGGATGATGTAAGATCGACTTCTATCCTCAGGTGCCCCACGCAAACCACGAGGAATCCACGTACCGGCCACGAGCATACGAGGCAACCTTCTGAATCTACGACCAGACGAGGATTTCTACCGTGCCATCTTGAAGAATCCTCGAGAAAGTGACCATTTCCATACAATCCATCGAGGAACTTTGGAAGAAGAACGATCCAAACCACCCGACACGAAGAGCATCCACCCGCGGACACTAAATCCACCCGGAGCTGACCACCGAGAAACCAGCCGTTCTTTGAGAATCCTTGAAGATTCACCGTGCAAGACCTCAATATATGTTCCATCGAGCAAAAACTTCACAATCCACGACAAGATTTTAGAGATCTTCCGACGCACCCTCGAGACAGACCGTTCCGGCAACGAACACCTCGAAGACAAACCGAAGATCCTCCTGACAAACTTGAAGACTTTCGCCATTTTTTGAACATCAATCCAAGACTACACCACGTTTTGAAGTACCCAAAACAGGAACAAATGAACTCCACGTGGAAACGACAAAGGGAAAACATTCCTTTTTCGACATTATTTCTAGAAGCGCACATCCATCTTTCGATCCAGGCCCTCCATCTCGAAGAAAAGATCCCAGACGTCCATTCCTTGAAGATGTTTGAGATCCTTCCCTCAAAAATCAATGAAGAATTGCGTCCCAACGGCTAGCAATTCTCGAACGCGTCCTCCTTGATTCTCGAATATTTTTGTTTCCTTTCTTGTATTTTCTGACCGTTGGAGGTCTTCTCATTTCCGACCTATATAAGCTCTTTCATTGTTTCATTTCAGAATCAACCGAATAATTTATCAATAAGAAATCAAGTTGTTTTTTGCTTCAAGTCTTTGAACCAAATCACGTTTTTGCGAGATTCTAGTTAGTTTGTGGAATCAAACTCTAGGTTTTTCGTGTAGAGTCTTCAATCCTCGCAAGGAAGAGCCCTTGGATTGTCTTCTCTAACCCTCGGTGTTGTGGAATCAACATCACTATCCTTCACCACCACGTTCAACGCTTCCGCCAACGTTTCAAGTTTGAATCTGTGAGTCACACGCGAGGTGGAATCCGAGATTTGCATCAGAAGGAGATTTGGTTTGGGTACACTTGCGAAAAGAGAGGTTTACTAAATGAAAGAAAATCCAAATTGATGCCTCAGACCGATGGACCATTCAAAATCATTAAGAAGATCACAAATAATGCATATCAATTGGATCTCCAAGGTAAGTACACCGTGCGTTCTAGTTTTAATATTACTGACTTCTTCCTTATTTTGCAGATGAGCCAGATTTGAGGTCAAATCCTTTTCAAGTGGCAATATTGATGTGATCATGACCAGCTCAATGACTAAGGAGGATGAAGCACAAACTGAACCGGAGCTTGTACCCGAGGAAGCTAAGGAAGAAACCGAAGAGGACTTAAGCATTCCACCCGGAGCTATGACAAGGTCCAAAGCTAAGAAGTTCCATCAAGCTTTCCACAAGCTAATGACGTCTATCCAGGGTAATCTTGTGTTTGCTAAATCTCCACACTGGTTGTGATACAAGCAACTTGAGAATTCAACAAGGGAGGTGTTGTGACTTGCACTCTTTTTCCCTTGGGCTTGGTTTTGTCCCATTTGGGTTTTCCAGCCAAGGTTTTTAATGAGGCTTGTCCACAACACTTGAATATAAGGCCCCTTGTTGAAATCCAGCCCATACTTCTCTTCTTTTTCGAAAACAAGGAGGAGGAGCCTATCTTTTCTTATTCAAACTTGTTTTAAATTATGTTGTTATGTCCTAGGAGTGTTGTTGTTATTTCCTAGTATTTTCAAACTCTATATGTATTCCCCCATGTCATCTCTTTCATTTTATCAAACATCTTTTTATCAAAAACATTCCCTAAAACTTTGTTTGATCAAACACTTGCTTAGTGTAATCGGATTTTCATCCTTGCACAATAGCGAGCTCTTGTCTAAGGCAATCGGATCTTGTATCCTTGTCTAAGCCAAGCTATAATCGTTCATCTTCCACTTTCACTCGTTCGTTTCCATTTAAACGTCCATCCTTATCATTCGCCATCGTTCATTCATTGTTCACCACCATCCGACTCCCGACATCACTCATCCGGCCGTTCGTCCGTTTGTTCGTTCATCTTCCTATCGTTCGATCAATCATTTTCATCGTTTGTTTCCTTCATTAGATCCAGATCCATCTCCTAAAGCCATCCCAAAACGTTCTTACTTCCGCAACTCTAATCATTCGGTGATTTCAAGCCAAACTTCATCCGCAAACACAATACCTCCACAAAGTCGTCCTTGGGCAGTTCGATCCTTTATCCTAGGATCACATCAAATATATTATTGATGGTCATTTTGTCCCTAAAGGATTTTTCAAGGATCTATACTATCTACAGAAATGGTTCAATTGTAAGTCATTTTTTCTCTTTTTTTAACTTTTTCGTATAATTACGTGTTCATTTTTTTAGTTTATTTTCATTTTTTAAACTTGTTATGCAGCACATTGAACCACTTTTCAGTCTCCTTTTTTGAAAATTTGGTGATTATTTGGCCGAAAAACGTGTGTCCATTCTTGACAGCTGGTTCATTCGGTCATTGCGCAACGACTATGCTAAATTCAAGAAAGGTAAATCCAAAACAGTCTGGATCTGGAATAGTACGATGAAGAATTATGTTCGAGGAATGATCCTTGGTCGTTTCAACAAGCTCACATGGTTTACGGACGTGGACACAATCTACGCCCCAATGAATTGGGGTAAAGAACACTAGATTGTGCTCGTCATTGACTTCAAAAGTGCCAAAATCTCCATTAGGATTTTTATGTTCGAGGAAACGAGGAGAAGGATGTTGGGAAATTCATGAAGCCTCTAGTGGACATATTACCATCGCTTATAAGGGATTTAGTCCCTCAAGAAGGTGAGGATTAATTATCCCTTGCCCACATCTTTCAGTTTCGAGAGGCTTGTTTGGGTGTCTCAGAATGAGCGTACAGGCGACTGCGGTCCTTTGGAGGTGAAGTTTATAGAGCTTCATTCTCAGGGTCTTGGGCTCCACGGTATTAGGGATGACATGGTTGATAATTTCCTGTTACAATATGCAATTGATATTTATGAAGAGTTCATCCAGTCCCTTTGTTCTTGATTCCTCTGTTTAACTATTTCCAAGGCTGAACTTGTCTAATTACTTTGTTGTTATATTTCCCTTTATTTTGTTAAGTACCTAAAATCTTTTTATATTTTAAAAACTGTTATAACTCGTCCTCTATATTTTGTTTTAGAAGTTTGTCTTTCATCGTTTGTGTCTATCATTTTATTATTTTCTAATGTATATACAAAGCATTGTCTATCAATATTCTTCAAACAATTTATAGATGATACGACTAATCCATTTAATATTGGTTTGGTCCATATGACAAGTCCTAAACTCTCTAATACATTATTTAATAATGGTCTTTTGGTTGACAGCATTTATGACTTCTCGAACACGCCCTTATAGCTCCAATTGTAAACCCTAGCGGTATTAATTTATTTCTTCTCTTACTAGGTGCCCCCATGTCTTGTTCCGTCAATCAATCATTTATTGTAAAGAACAAATATTGTTTTTTAAGTTTATACCTAAACCCGATTTTTTTCCAAATATTTCGTCTCCTTCCCCATATATTCATATATTTATTCCTTTATCATATGTCATTGTTTTGTTTAAAATCATTATTTTCATTCTTCATTTCCATCCATTGATCTATTTTACTGAGAAATATGAGTTATAGTTACAGCCAGCCTTCCACATCTCCGCCTGAATCTGTCGAATCCCAGAAATCCAGGGACCAGACAACTTGTTTTGGTATTCCTCGTCAGTATTATTGTGGCAAATATCTCCTCATTAAGGTTGCCACTATGGTGAACAACCCCGAGAGGATTTTCTACACCTGCTCCGAAGCAGAGGTTAACACAACACATTTTTCTCACAAATTCATATATAGTTACCAATTTGATGACATGCTTTCATTAGTTTGTATTGTATATGTTAAGGATGGTGTCACAATTTTAAGTGGTGGGATGAAGCGATGTTTCATGAGTTGAAAGATGTTAAATGTGAGTCGAGCAATGTAACCCCAACATTTATTATTTTACACTTGGTCCTGATAATCAACGTGTTGACACTGGTATGATGTGGGCCAAAGTATTTGGCCACAACGCCTATTTAGGCCGGTTTGGACTACAGATGACCTCCATTGAAGAACGACTTGAGGATATTACCGTATTTCTGGAGAATCTTTCTACTCGTCATAATCCTCCTCCAAAGAAAAATAGTCTTCATGTTGGTCAGCGGTTCGTTACCTTCACAATCGTATCAGCTGTAGTCCTTGTTGTCTCATCCCACATAATAACTTGGTTACGCTAGTTATCCTTTGCTATATCTATGTCTATTTTGGCTTTTTTTTTCACGACCATGGACGTATTTTGGCTTCTGTCCACCAGCTGTATCTCTATCAAAATATTGTCTACGCACGTTATATTCGGAATATTTTATGATTAATGAACTATATTGCATGCATCTGACAAGGTGATATGTCCACCGGTTGATTTACTAGCTTGAATTTGTCCATGGTATATGTAAGTAGAAGGACGTAGAACTGTCCATGATCTACGTAGTTAGGTTATGTTTACAAGTGATTCTATTTCAATTCTGGTACCGATATCAGTACAGCTAAACCTTGTCCATGCACAACATTAATATATCAAATTATTAATCAGCTATATAAAATTGTTGAACACCAGAAATAATGCCCATTAAAAATCATGTCTACTGAAAAACATGTCCTTGAGGAGAAGACTTAGTTACACATGTCTATAAAAATGTTATTTTCAAATTGCAAAACTATGTCTATGAATAACTGACGCCTCATATATAATATTCACTAAACTTTTCTAAATATATTAAAGTCAATGAACCAAGTATTTCGTATATCGAGGACTGACGCTCTCTTTGTAAACGGTAAAAGGTAATTATTGTATCTTGTGTCAGTAAACATGTCATAAACTCATTATGCCGTTTGCTTTTTGGTGTCAATCACTTTTTCATATTTGTATGTCACTGGGGGCATACATAAACACGCTGAATAATAACCATATTTTAGATTTTTAGTTATATTTTAATTTTGTAACTCAGATAATTGATTTAAGTAGGGGTCGTCGGGGTGTAGGCCCCTGTAAACTTTGCGTTAAGTTTGTAACCATCCGGTTAACTATACCGGATATGTAGTCCCATATAAAGTATCAACTCGAGTTGTAACCCCACCGAAAATTTGAATCGATATAAAACCCCATGTTGTTGACTTTTTAGTTAACCATGTGCCACTGTGCAGCTGACGTGACATGACAGGATTCAAACTTGGATGGAGAACCTTGATGCGAAAACACATAAACAACTGGGACACATTATTATTTTGTGTTATAAGGGATAAAACTTTAATATATCTTAGTGAGTCTGTTTTTTGTGTTATAGGGTTTTATTTGTCACGTTAGCTGCACAGTGGCGTATGGTCAACCTAAAAGTCAACAAGATGGGGTCTTACATCGATTTAAACTTTCGGTGGGGTTACAACTCGAGATGATATTTTATATGGGGATACACATCCGGTTTAGTAAACCGGGTGGTTATAGACTTAACACATATTTTATAGGGGACTACACCTCGACGACCCATTATAGTAGCTAAGAATGAGTTAGAAATGATCTCTCATTTTCACATATGTGGACAAGTATCTTAAATTCTAAATTTATTATGCCCTCTCACATCCATTTACTTCGCTCCCACAATTAAAAACTAATTTACCATAATGTTATTTCTTCATTTAACCACAGGCTTGTAGACTTTATATATATCATGTTTCTCAGTGGAATAATCGTTATAATTTTGTGTCAATATGCCTTGTATATCTAGAGGAAATACTACTTTTTTACTTTTATCCCTTCCAAAACATCTTCTTAATCATATTGTTAGCCTAGTAGCCAAATCCAGATTTTACCATCTTGGTCCCCTTAATTTATCATGTAAAGAAGGAAAGAATCTTGCTTTCAACAAAGATGTCCTTAGGGTAACATCCTTTCTTCTATTGGAGGACCACCCTCATGCCATAAACAAAGGACGTGTGTTTAAATCATTTTTTTTAGGTGTGTCGAAGCTGCCAACCCTCGTGCATGATACTTAGAGAGCTTTAGGCTTGTGGGTAAAGAATGGAACCATGGTGATGCAGTTATTTTGCTTACCTCACAATTTCGTTTTTTATCCCAATGAAAGGTTACCACCTAAGATTTGTTTAGCTCTATCTTTCATTCTCATATCTTCTGCTAACATAGATAATGGTATAAAATTCATGAATATATTCAAAAATAGTCTTCACCATTACGAAGACCCCCTTGAAGTTTTCCAAGTAGTAATTTACGACATATTTGCCATAGACACAGCGTTGGACCATTTCCCTGACACCTTGAAAATTGTATGCGTTCTCTCCCCTTCGTTGCTACTGTTCGTGTTAAATGCAGCTTCGATGAACGCTGCCCTTGATGTTTCTCTTCTTGGATTTGTCGCCGATTTGTTAGGATGTTTCTCTTTTGATTATTTAAATTTTCTATTTTTGTTTTAGTGTAATATCATATATGTTATATTTCTTGTCCACTATTTAAGGATCCAGTTTACAGCCTGTAAACATGATTCACATGATTCACATTGCCAGTGTTATCATGTCCAAAACATCAACATTTTTTTCCAAGATCTTAAAATAATGTAAACATTATACATAACCCGAAAATACCACCCCACTAGACATTAAATTGGGTTTTTGCATGTGGCTCTATTGTGTCCATTTAGTCCGCATGTAACACACCTGTTCGGCCTCGTCTGCTTTCGTCCACGCTCCTGTCAACGTTTAAAACTTATTTAAAGAGGTATCTAAATTACTGTAGACAAAATTCATCTAAAATTCAAGGAAATTATGCTTACTCGTTCCTCTCCTTGAGATAGAATCCTTACTGAACGAGGCCTCCCCGACCCTCTTTTAGTCTTCGGTGGGTTCAAGCAAAGTGAGGTCAAAGAATCAGGCACCTCTGTGTCATTCTCCCGTGCTAGTGGCACAATATTCTCCTCCCATAGTTTTCTCCATTCTTCAACTGTCCAAAACTTGCCCACTAGAGAATATATATCCCCGTCTTTTATCCCTATTGCAGCCAAGACATGACAACACATAACCATTAGAAACTCTGCACGTACAAGTTTTTTTCTCTAGGTCTACCGTAAAAACACATCCATCACCACCATTTACTTGGTAAACGCTCTGGCTTGAAGCTCTAACGCCACAATTTGTTGCGTCCTTAAGATGATCAATTGGTAGACCTTCAATTTCTGGTGTACATCTATTTGTAGTCTTACATGCATCCTCATGCCTTTTGCAGAACCATCTCATCAACATTGTTCGAATGAATTCAGTCATTGTGACGATGGGATAGTCTATTGTTTTTTGAAAAGCTGCATTTAAAGACTCTGAAATGTTGTTATTCATCAAATTATACCTCATAGCTGGGAAGTAAGCAAGTGTCCAATGCGGCAGAACAATTTCTAAAAGATAATTAGCACATCTCATGTTTCTCTTTTGGATCTTTTAAAACCAAAAAATTGAAATCTTCAGCTGTGTATGCCCTTGCTGCATTAGAAACCATAGCCGGCAAGCCCTCACACTCAAAATGATATTTAACACTTCTGACTACACAGTGCAAGTCGCATGGTGTGCAAGCGGGTACACCTTTTTCAATCCCGCATATATTGCTTTATGTCTATCAGAAACGAAGAAAAGTTGTTCATCATCCGTGAAAAATTGATGTAATTGCTAAAAAACCATGCCCATCATGCTGTGTTTTCGCCGTCTATAACCCCAAATGCCAAGGGAAATATTTGGTAGTTTCCATCTTGTCTGCTAGCTGCAACAAGGCAGCTTTGATAATTTCCTTTCGTTTGTGTCCTGTCTATAACAATTACCTTCCTCAAGTACTTAAAACAGCCACCGATGCTCCAAATGAAAAGAATACATACTTAAACAAGGTGGATCTTTCCTTGTTTATAGGTGTCTTCACCGTGGACAACGTTCCCAGATTTGTGCTTTTTAGAAGGTATAGGTACGTAGAAAAAAAACTTGTAACCATATTCTTGTCACCTCGAGCTCTTTGCATTGCAAGCTCTTTGGCATACAACGCTTTCATGTACAAAATTGTTACATTGTTACATTGTAGCCTGAGGACCTCGCTTCCCATGGACATACTTTGATTTAAGAAGATCAGCTAGTATTGTCGTCGTTACCTTATTCCTGTACTAAGATCTTGATCCCACATCACATGAATGTTTCAATGTTACCCTTCTTGTTTCCAGGTTTTCAGAATTTTCGTGATTCTTCGCAAATACTCTCCAAGACAATTTCTATCGCTGCATATGGCTATAACTCGTCCCTTATCTGAAGTGCTTATCCTAAAGTTGAATAGCTTTTTTAGAGAATATACTGACAATGCTTTATAGAGCTCATTTGTGTCCTTGAAGACTCTACCTACATATATTGCATCTCCTGCTTTTTTCAGATTCATTTTTGCCGTGTCACATAGTAAAGGCATTGCGTTATCGTGGAATGGTTGTGCATCGCTGAACATTTCATCATTGTTTACCCATCCATTGCTGCATTGTCCGACTTCTGATGACACACTGTCAAGCAACGCTCCATCCATTTTTTCGTTACTAACTGTCTGTACCCGTGGAAATCTTTCATCAAGTACATCTTCACGATTTATACGTTTTCATTAAAAGTTTCGTCCACGCCCTGAATTGTGTTCGTCAACCCAAGGCTGAAACCCAACCCAGACGCTTTCACCATTTCCATCCACCTTGTCGTTCACACTAACATGATCATAGATGTCCACCTTCTGAAGCTCGGTGTTACTTCTAAGGGCCAAGTTTTTCTCCATCACTTGTCTATGTTCTACTGTTGTGACATTTTCTTTTACATCTCCATCAAATCCTGTTTTCGCCAAATAGTTACTGCCAGGGACTGTAAGCATGCCTCGTTCACCATTCGTATTCATCCCAATTAGCCTGCAACATTCTTTATAAGGATCCCACTCGGTAGGATAATCTATGTCTATTAGTTCCGTCATTTTGTCAAAATCGTACTCCGAACACTCATAATCGCTATCATTATCATCAACTTCCACCTTTTCAGCACTCCTCGAATTGATGTGGGCAACGATGGTATCGTCCACAACTTGTAAGAATTCAGGATCATCTAATACCAACTGTTGTTCTCCGCTGTTCTGAACCCCTTCTACCTTTTTACACATACTCATTTGTAAATTTATATGAACGTTTGATCGGTGGACAGTCTTTGCTTTTGCCACTTCATTTACCACCTCATGCGTTCCTACTAATGACCATGGTTTCCCCCTTCTATCCTTCGTCCTATTCACATCACTGACCAACCGATTATCGTTGTCAGAACATTTCCTCCAGCAGACACCATGATTTGAACTCATTATCGTTAACCTGTTCTTTCCAGAGTTCTCCCTTTTCCTTCACGGTTAAATACATTTTCAGGCTTTTTTCGTCTCTTTTTTGCTTATATCTCGCCAAACTACATGCGTTGTCTATCTCTACGGGAGGCATTCTTACTTGTGTGAAAACTTCCTCATCGCCCTTACACCAATAACGTAGGTGGACAGAATGTTTTTCTGTTGATATCCCAAACGCCTCTGCTACTTTTTTGACAAATTCTCTGAAATTATTATATGCACTCAGCTCTACCCATTTCACATATTTCTCTTTAAAATTCGGAAGTGCCACTTCCCAAATTCAAGACATTCCCAATCTCCTGCTATTATCATCACAAAATCGTCCATTTCTTCTATTTGTCCTCCTGCAAATACATGTACATTCGTCAGAAATTTAAAAAGTTTAAATTTTTACTGGTCCAACCACATCTACACATGCATTTACTTCCAACTTGAAACATCATTAAAAACCAAATTTCAAAACTTTACATTACCTTCAAAACTTTACACTATCTCCAACATGTAACCTTCACTTTCGTCCACCTTTTTTTTCTATCACCTTTTGTTTTTTTATTCAACCTTTTTTTTTTGTTATGCTCTCTTACTTTCCCCTAAATAAACTACATTACATTTTCATAAGACAAATATTTGCATTTTCAATAAAAATTGCTCTCTCATTAATTTCCTGTCTTGTCGTATCTGCTCACTTTTCCTCCATTTTTCCCCCTTACTTTCAAACCTTCTGCTTCTTTTCATCTCATTATTATACCTTCATCATGCATTCTTATAAATCTTGTACTGTATGTGCTATTATCATTTATCGTAGACAAAATTCTTCACATTTATTTAATTCTATAATTTTTTTTTGTTCAAAACATTTCTTAATTCTAACATTATTCTTCTACAAAACACCAAAAATTTATGTCCACATCCAAATAGACTCTATAACTAATCAATAATTTGTTTACAATATATATTTTATTCTACCGAAAAATTAACACAAAACTTTACAATCGTCCACTTTATGTTCTCCTTCTTTTCTTCATATTCACGTCCGCACATTTAGCCATTTTATTTAACTAACACACAGTTTCGTTTCTTTCTCTCTCATGTCCGTAATTGTTGAGTCATCTCCCATAACTTGGAAACACAGAGGCATTTTCGTCCCAAATATACACTCTCTACTATCGAAAATTGGTAGTTTTTATAACCGTACGACAAAATGGTATTTTCCATAATTTTCAGATGCTCTCTTGGTACTCTCGAAAATATTCTTTTTAATTTTTCTCATTTTCCCGGTCTAACTACTTACTTTTTACTTCCCATAAACGTCATAGTTTAAACAAGACACTCAAAAACGAATCAATACCGCATTCCACACATATTCTAGATTGTTAAAAAGTATCTGAATTTTTTCCCCATTAAAAATTGTTGTTCAATAACAAATAACGATTCTTCATTTGAGTCAGTCAAGTAATGAAAAGCGATTCTCGGTGCCTATCAAGTTTTCTATTGTTAATCGTGGCATCGAACAAGTCGCTGCAGTCATTATCAAATCCAAATATCTTATTTAAAAAAAAAAAAGAATTGTTGTTCAATTTTGGTTATTCACAACAAATTAAAATCGTACATTTAATTATCTTAAATTCTTTACAAAATATAAAATGTGTATTCATATAACATATCTAAAAATTTTGAACTTTAGATTATAAAATACAGACCATCAAACGTGCAATCTTACAGTTCAATCATTAAAATATAAAAATTTACATCCATATACATCAATCATCTAGTTTGTGGTTGTGAAAGAAGAGGGAGCGTTGAGATCTCGACAGTGAAAAGAAATTGATTAACTAATTAATTATGATTATAAACTTCAACATAAATTAGTTCTGATTATAAAGTTCAACATAAATTGGTGATCAGAGAGAAACGACGTCCCATAGTTAACTCTCGAGAATGTTTCTTTTGTTGTCTTGTGGAAACGATTGATGGATTTGTAAAAATCTCATCACCTAAATCTGTTAAGAAAACTATTTCTGTCATAATAA
This sequence comes from Crucihimalaya himalaica, assembly GCA_004349715.1. Taxonomy (NCBI): domain Eukaryota; kingdom Viridiplantae; phylum Streptophyta; class Magnoliopsida; order Brassicales; family Brassicaceae; genus Crucihimalaya; species Crucihimalaya himalaica. The sequence goes on along the minus strand of SMJT01000052.1, from coordinate 956,735 downwards.
ACAAAAACGTATTGAACTATAACACATTATTGCTATTATACAAAGCAGAAAAATAACATCCAATAATCATGATGTAAATTTCTTGGTTTTATAAGCATAAATTACTCTAAATGAATATGTATATTTTCGGGGGAATTGCTAAAATTAGACTAAAAATTGAGTTTGAATGCAAAACTAGACCCCAAATTGAAACAAATGCAAAACTAGAACTTTTAGGTATGAAAATTACATTAACCCCCTTATTTGCAAAAAAAAAATAGAAACCGCAATTACAGTTCTAACCTCCGCGCGGCGTAGACTTCTTGAACAAAGTCTCACAGTAGACTTCGTTCATGACATCCATGAAGTCTGAACCGTTAAACTTTAGATTTAAATCAGGAAAATAATAAAAAATATTTTTAATACAATTTCTTTTAAAGAAAACAAGATTATCTAAAATATGAACTTTGTAAATTAAAATTTCAGAAACTTTCATAAATTTTAAGCATGTAAGGTTGATTATGTTCTAAAATACCATGAACAGTCGCAGACTTCGACCATGAAGTCTGGAACCGTAATTAGATGTGAAATTTTAATAAAAAATGATAAAAAATATTTTGATAAAACTTTTTGAAAGATAAATTATTTTAAATCAAATCGAATAGGTTTAAAAATAAAATTTCATAAAACTAAGCCATTTGATGTAAATCATATGAGGCATATAGGTTAGAGGTTGCCAATGGGTAAGAATCCATGCATATATCTTTAGGGTTAGACTTAGTTTGATATATTTTGATATAAAATGGCGATCCTTCGTATAGTTGTAAGATTTTGAATATATTATACTATTTTGATGTCAAATGTTAGTATTTGTTAACAAAGAGTGAAAAAAACATTCAAATTTTAGAGTTTAGGGCTTACAGACTTCTCTGGGTAAAAAATTAAAAAATCTCCATCGCTCTGTTTCTCTTCCGAATCACCAAACGTCGCCGAAAATCTCTAAACGCTGACACACTTTCTCCTCTTTCGCCGTAAGTTATTGGTATTCTTCTTCCCTGCGGGAAAACTCCACACTCTAATCCCATCTTTTATTTGATTCGCAGATCTGGGACTCGCAACCGTCGGTGAAGAGAGCATTGATTCTAGATGACGATGAAGATGAAGATGAAGATGAAGATAAAGATGAAGATGAAGATGAAGATGAAGATGAAGATGAAGATGAAGATGAAGATGAAGATGAAGATGAAGATGAAGATGAAGATGAAGATGAAGATGAAGATGAAGATGAAGATGAAGATGAAGACGTAGATGAAACTCACACTTTAACCCAGACCCTGAGATGTCAATGCAAAATTTTGTCAATGTGATGCACGAAAAGATTGTGTTTTGTTGTCTAAGAGGACGAGCGTTGATTGGAACTCGGGTGGAAAGTTTTATCTTGAGTCAAATGGTGAAAAGATGAAAGGCATTGCTCAAGTCTACATAACTAGGGTGGACCGTTTTATCTTTTCACTATTTGGCTCAAGATAAAACTTTCCACCCGAGCTCCAATCAACCCTCGTCCTCTTAGACAACAAAACACAATCTTTTTGTGCATTATCGTACTCCTTCACTAGGTTGAAATTTTTTTGCATTGACATCTCAGGGTCAGAGTTAGTAAGTGTGAGTTTCATCTTCATCTTCATCCTCATCATCATCTTCTTCATAGACAACAAAACACAATCGTTTCGTGCCGGAAGATCAAAGAGCACCTGATCTTTTGGATTTCTATGAACCTTTAATTTATTTATTTTTAATTTCTTTTGAAATGGATTGGAACTTTATTTCTTTAGTTTTATGTTAATTATCTTGAATTTCTCTTATTATGTTAATTATCTTCCGGAATCTTTGATTTCTTATTATGTTAATTATCTTTAATTTCTCTTATTATGTTAATTATTATTGGAACCTTGATTTGGTAAATCAAATACAAAGTTCGAAAACTGCAAAAATACAAAAAGAACTGGTCATACCTATATAAGTAAAAGTTTGAAAATAAGACTTTGGGTAGACGATCCATATCCCTCTGAAAATTTTCATATCACAACTGTTCCCCACGAACTTTTGCCCTAGTGCCAAATCCTCAAAAATTGAAAGTTCAAAACTTATTTCCCCTCGTAATGAAAGTTCGAAACTTATTTCCCCCCAAAATAAAAGTTTGAGGCTTTATACCCCATAATCCGGATTAGACTCGGTTTACTGTATCCCCAAATCATTCTTAACCAGCTAATTGGTTTGTAAACCAAGTTTATACCCGATTTCAACTGATGGAATTCTTCGGTTCGGTTCTGCATCTTCTTCTTCAAGAACTTCTTATTCTTCTTCTTCATCTGGGCGATATAAGGTTATCTCCTTCGCATTAAACATCTGACGTTCATACCACCATGGGAGATTTATGCTCTGGATTGAGATGCAATGGGGTATAAACCTTTAAACTTCTAGGGTTTTCGATTGCTTATTTGTTTCCATTGTTAAATTAATCTAGCCATAGAGCGACAAGATCTGGAAAGTTTCAAAATCGAGAACCCAAAATTCAAATTGGAAACGAGAAAAGAGGGCAAGAACAAAACTCAGATTTCAAGAAAAAAACAAATTAAGGATGCCTATTTCTCGGCGGTGGTTCATGCGAAAGAGATAGCCGGAAAGACGCAGCCCATCGCCTATTTCTCGGTGGCTCCACCTTCGTCGACACTGTCGAAAGTTGAAATCTCAAATCGATGCCATTAATCATACGAGATGATTTTGGGCAACAAAATTTCGATGAAAAAGCAGTGAATCTTCCAAATCTCCAGAGCGTTTTCCGCCGTAATCTCGACTCCACTGTTCTATGCTTATGAATTGTGTAGAATAAGTTCAAAAACAGGATTGATGATAGAAGATTGAGTGATAAATCCATGTATAAAGAAGCAGACCAGCCATTAAAAGTGTGCAAATCTGTGAACAAAAGCTTAATGAATAGAGTAGCTTAATTTTGAGATACATGACTGGATCATCAAAGAACATTGACAATTCATTGAAGATGACCACATATATAATTAATAATGCAGTGGCGAATTACACATGAATCTGAGTGGTAGAGATTCTAAAATCAAAACTTGTGTTTCAGATCCTAAAGGTGGAGACCATTACGTAAATTTCACAAAAACAATTAGTAAAACGTGAGAATTGGAACCAAATGTTGAGAGCTGATTGTAAAAACGTGATTCAATTAGACGAATCACAAGATCGGATAAAAAGATACACAAAACAGATCAAACAAAGGAAGCTACGATCGACCACAAATTCGTATAGAGGCCTAGCTTAGATTTGTCGAAACAGCTCGGAAATAAAAGAGAACGAAGAAGGAGATCTACTGATAAAAAAAAAATTGTGAATTGGGTTCGGGTTGGGTTAAATTTTGGTTTAGTATTGGCTTTAGGTGGTACAGTTTGCAAACTGATCAAATCAAATAATAAACCGTAGTAACCAATATTCGGGGCCGTGTAATTAGATCAGAAACTTTAATTTCATGGGAAAGTAGACAGAAGGCAAAAGTTAGTGGGGAACGGTTGTGATATGGAAATTATCGGGTGGAAATAGATTGTCTACCCTAAGACTTTAAAAGTAGACTTCACCTAGAGAATTCGTATTCATACAGAAAACCCAATTAGAGACTTCTCCAGGAGACTTCCAGCACAGACTTCCTCTATAGGAAGTTTTATAACTCATCTGCATACCCATATTTATTCTTCATTGCAGATCTAATCATCTTCGGCGTTACTCCATCGATTGTTCCCCATTTGGTAGACTTCTTTGTAGAAGTCTGTAAGATTTTGTTATCGTAGACTTCTTTGTAGAACATAATCAACCTTAATTTTATGAAAGTTTCTGAAATTTTAATTCATAAAGTTCATATTTGGAATAATCTTATTTTCTTTAGAAGAAATTGCATTGAAATTATTTTTCCTAATTTACATCTAAGGTTTAATTATGGTTCAGACTTCGACCATGAAGTTTGGAACCGTAATTAAATGTAAAATTTTAATAAAAATGATTAAAAAATATTTCGATAAAAGTTTTTGAAAGATAAATTATTTTAAATCAAATCGAATAGGTTTAAAAATAAAATTTCATCAAACTAAGCCATTTGATGTAAACCATGTGAGGCATATAGGTTAGAGGTTGCCAATGGGTAAGAATCCATGCATATATCTTTAGGGTTAGACTTAGTTTGATATGTTTTTGATATAAAATGGCGATCCTTCGTATAGTTGTTATATTTTGAATATATTATACTATTTTGATGTCAAATGTTAGTATTAGTTAACAAAGAGTGAAATAAACATTCGAATTTTAGAGTTTAGGGCTTACAGACTTCTCGAGTATTGGGTGAAGTCTCACAATAGACTTCGCGTGTGAAGTCTGTAAGATTTTGTTATCGTAGACTTCTTTGTAGAGGTCTGAAATTCAAATAAATCAAAAACAAAGTTTAAAATAATTGAAACTTATGTTCTTAAACAGAGATTTAGATAGATAAATTCTCTATCTAAGGACAATTGCCCTGTATCTTGCTATCATATCAAACATCAAGAAGTTGTCTCTCAAATCTTCAACCTCTTCCATCGCTGGGTTGAACAAAATGTCAGATAAGCCTTCTTCAGTTTCCAGCCAAGTGTCATCATCATCAACTGTGGGAACTAGATTAGTATTGTCGAGATCAATTACGATATGTTAAACTGTAGTGAATAACACACTTACGCGAGAACGGATTGATCCTCCATAATATAAGCACCACGATCATCGCTCCACCCCTCTTGGTCCTAAAGGCATTCCAGATGTTGTAAGCGTGTTCACCGATTGCCACACACTTTAACATATTGTCCCTATTATGATTACTAAAAGGTGGTTGTAAATTACAATAGTGTGAGTTTCGTCATGGTTGAAACTTACATGGCATCTTTGATGTGAAACACATTATTTGTATGTGCACGGCCATGTGGATTCTCTTGAAGGGGGCATGTGTTGCAGAGCATGCCCATAGTATCTACATCATAAGTGTTCTCTTTCAGTTAAATAAAGTTACATGCATATAAATTATGGTTTAACAAATTTGCATGCATACCTATAGCAACGTTTGTTTTAGTTTTGATGTCACGTATTTGGGTCAAACTTAAAAAATCCAAGTAGTGCTTGTTGTTCAAAGGATTGATTTGTATGATTCCAGTCTTTGTAGACAGGATTGTAAGTACAAAGCACGAGTTTGTTGCACGGAACGCTGTGAATCTTGGCTGTACTGCTACTTTCTATATTTCAATCCAGTGCCCTTCATACTTCTCCAATCCAGAGAACGTTGGCACATGTACTGGAGTAATCACCAACTCCATCTTAGTTCCCGCATAAAAAAAAGCATTACCAAAGTATTGTATTGTCAGATCCATGTGACTGCATGTCTGCATGTAAGTGAATATCTCTTACCGCTTCATCTACTAATACGTAGGACTAATAGGGACCTTCATTGAGAACGTAGTAAGAGTAGGCGCGGAGAATCTTGACTTTAAAACACCAATCTGTTTTGCTTCCATTGGCTCTTTCATTTGCTTCGGCTAGAAGGTTGTAAGCATCCATCGGGTTTTTTTTTCTTATTGTGAGTTTTGTGTTGCTGAGATTAAAGCAGTGAAGAAACGACTTCGTCTATGGAGGTGGAATGACTAATAGATGGGAAACTAAAAAGACAGACTAATCTTAAGGACGTGACTTTAAAAAAAAATGCAGCGTTTCTGGTTCTTTAATGATTTGTTTTAAGGGTTACAGACTTCTTCAGTAATATATGTATGCAAAGTCTGTAAGCAAAGTCTCCAAGTGAAGTCTGAAATGACCGAATATAGACTTCAACCGCAGACTTCATACGCAGACTTCTTCGAGAGACTTCTTTGGTGGGTCTTTAAGTATGCGATTTATCTAATTTCGAAAAATTTCAAAAATTTCTGAAAAATTTTGGAAACTGAAACGACGTTTAGGTTAAAATTTGGGGGGGGGGACGGAAATAAAAAACATATTGGGGGTAAATTTTGGGGGAAAATTCTCCAATCGGTGGATTTTCTATATGAAGACTTCACCGGCGAAGTCTCGTACACTTCACAGTTATCTAACTTCCCGTTTTTTCTTCTGTGACATAGGTTTGTAATATGGCTCTTTTGCGCGAAATAACTGAATATGAACCGAAGGAGGATATTCACCATATGCCAGAGTTTCCACCCAGGCATTTCACCAAAGACGCTAAGCTGCAGCCTGAAAATAGTATAGGCTACTACAGCGGAACACCTAAGCTTCTTGTAGCTATCAAGGGTGCACTAACTCGTGATGAATGGGAGAGGATTTGGACTTCCCCTCTGGGTGTCTTCCTAATGTACCACAAACAACAGATCACATGGGCATCAAGGTTGGTCCACTATATGCTCGGTTTCCAACTTGTATGCTTCAAGAAGCATGAGATTTGGTGTCTAGTTGGTGAAGTCCCAGTGAGATTCTCTATAAATGAGTTTGAACACATCAGTGGCCTCAACTGCGAATATGTTGAAAACCATATGACTCTGGAACCTGAGGCTAAGATCACAGATGAGCTGAGAGAATTTTGGGTAAAGCTTGGAGTCAATGTGTTGGTTGGACCAAGCTATGAGACTTGGTATCAGCGTGTAGACGTTGTGCTCACTGGGATCCGGAAGATCGCGTGAGGTTGGGCTATCTAGCCATCCTTGCCAGCTGCATTGATGCTCACCCTCACCATCAAAGCATCAATGTAAACCTTGCTAGGCTGGTGATGGATCTGGACAAGTTTGCTGCATACCCTTGGGGATGAGTAGCTTTCAAGATTTTTTATTTCGTCGGTGAAGGCTGCGGATATCTCCAGGACTTATCACATCAGCGGGTTTGTCCAAGCATTGCAGTCTTGGGTTTACTTTGCCCTACCAGACTTTGCAAAAGAGGTCAGAGATCCTCTCCCCGGTGACCCAATGCCACCTCTTCTAGCTTACAAAGGATAAAGAGGGAGGAAAAACCTCAGAAATGGCATCTTTAAGCAAGTATATTATCTGATGGATCTGAACAAGTTTGCTGCATACTCTTCACACATGAAGTCTGTTATTATATTATCTGATCTCCCTCTCTTCATATTTATGTTTGTAGACCAGAATCTGCAGCTATGTAGGCAAAGCATTTGAGGAGATGTTCCCACGGTGGGATGATGATGAGGAGGATGAGAGAATTGTCAACATTGTGAAAGCAATGTATGGACGATTCTCAATGAATCCTTGCTACCTCCTGGGGCGTTTGATCTCTTCACAGGAGAGCAACCAGAGTTCTGCAAATCTAATAAGATGTGGGGTGCAGCTGTGGATGAAATCTACACCTCACTTAACATCAAGGATATGCATTAGGTTGCGAAAATGATTGATGTTCATAAGAGACACATCGTTATTTGGAATAACGATCTAACTGTCTGCAAGGATGAGGAGATTGAAGCTGCATTACATCCTGTTTGCGATATAATGGCTTATCTTATGAACCTTCTTTCTCCTGCAGATCAAAAAGATAAGTACCCTTATGTTCCCTACAGATACGAGCGGGTTTCACAGACGAGAGTTCCTAAAAACCATCAGAGCGGTGACTGTGGAGTGTATTGCCTGAAGTACATCGAGTGTCATGCGCTTGGCATACCATATGATCCAATCCTCTTGTCTGATAAGAATATCAAGTTCATAAGGGAGAAGCTGACTATAGAAATATACGATGAGCTCGGCATAACGGGGACTGAGAAGCACGGTTACGAAGGTTTGGATGTATATGACTGAGAAGCGTGGTTAACCGTATATTTTTTATAATTTAACTGGATATTTTGTATAAATCTTGTTAAATGAAATACAACCACAAAAATGTCCAGAATCTTGTATAAATTTTGTTAAATGAAATACACGTACGAAAATACAAAATCTTGTTAAATGAAATACACCCAGTTAGAGACTTCTATAGGAGACTTCAATCACAGAATTCTACTCGAGACTTCATCTTCGTACTGAACACCCGCTTAGAGACTTCTGTAGGAGACTTCAATCGCAGACATCTACTGCAGAGTTCATCTTCGTACTGAACACCCAGTTAGAGACTTCTGTAGGAGACTTCAATCGCAAACTTCTCATTTAGACTTCTTTATTCCAAATAAAAAGCATGCAAAACGAAGCAGACCTTTGTAAAACGTCGCTTCTTATCATTATTACTCTTCTTCAAAACACGAAACCTACTTCTTTGAATCACTATATTACTGAGTAGATCTAAAAACTTACAATTTCATCTATTGCTATCTAAGGAAATCTCAAATCTCTTAAAAAAAAATATCGTACACACTAACAGTCATCAAAAGAGGTGTGAAAAACCTCTTGAAGAATCCGCATGCTCACTTCACGGCAGGTAATCTATATAGAGCTTCACCAAAATTAAATTTCATGGAACCTTCTAATTTCTTACCAAATTCTTTTAGGACCTGTGACCGATGACATATTCTATTGGGAGGGTACGCTATTTGGCCATATTGGCACCCCTTATGAGGGAGGGGTTTTCAAAGTGATTGTTCATTATCTGCCACACTACCCGCTGAAACCCCCACATGTAAGTTTTGATCATATTCCAGTTACACAAATAGAACTTAGGTAACGCGCACATGTTTAATAGTTAGTAAAACACATAGGGAAAATTAGTAATAGAATATGTCATTTTCATGTAATTGGAAATTCCTTAAATATCGTGACGGTTTGGTTAATGTAGGTTGGTTTAAACACCGCGATCTACCACCCTAATGTGGATCGCGGGAGTATCTACTTGAAGATGCTCCTACCTGAGCATTGGAGCCCTGAATACAACATAATCACAGTATTTGAGGCTCTTGTAAAGATGTTGACTGAGCCAGAGTTGGGTGAAGGAGATAAGTTTGTAGATTACATTGCTCAAGTCTACATAACCTATCGGGACCGTTTCAATGAGAAGGCACGAGAAATGTCTGAAACTTTTGCCGGAGGATCAAAGAGCACCTGATCCTTTGGATTTCTATGAAACGGAGGGGNTATGTAAATTATATCTTCGAACCTTTAGTTTATTTATTTTAATTTCTTTTGATATGGTTTGGAACTTTATTTCTCTTATTATGTTAATTATCTATCGGAACCTTTAATTTATTTATGTTAATTATCTTTAATTTCTCTTATATAAGTAAAGAAGTTTTAGACTTCATCTTCGTAAAAATACAAAAAAAGAACTGGTCATACAATTAAAACCGCAATACTCGATAAATTAAAACCGCAAAAACACAAAAAAGTTTTAGACAACAAAAATATAAAAAGCATAATTATATAAGCAAAAAAGTTTTAGAATTCATCTTCGTACAGAACCCTAGTTTTAGACTTCAATGGAAGACTTCATCTACAGACTTCCACAGGAGACTTCATCTGCGTCCTGAACATCTAGTTATAGACTTCTACGAGAGACTTCAAGTACAGGCTTCTTCTGGAGACTTCGTATGCATCCTGAACTCTTAGTTAAAGACTTCTATGGGAGACTTCAACAGCAGACTTCTACTTTCCTTCAACAGCAGACTTCTACTTTCCTTCAACAGCAGACTTCTACTTTCCTTCAACCTTGAAACTCTACGTAACATAAAAAATGAGTCCCCTTAAAAACAGAGTCCCCTCACAAACAGACTGTTAGTCTAAATTCTAGAACTTCTAAATTCAACAATGGAGGTTGGTTTTCTTCAACATTTGTTGGCTCACCAAACCTCATCTTCTCCTATAGATAGTTGATTAAACTCATCTCCAAAATTATCCCTGAAACACACAAAAAAAAAACACAGAGAAAGAAGAAGAAAGGAGAAGAAAGGCGTGAGGGAGAAGAAAAAAAAAATATTCCTTTTCCTTTATAAGAAATTAAGAGTAATTTCTTGAGTGTATTTGGGATCGGGTGAGAGTTGATAGCGGTATACTAATTTCTTCCGATATTAATAAAAAGATTTGTAGCAGGTCCGGAGACGTAGGCAAATTTGGCCGAACTCCGTTAACAAATTGAGTTTGTCTTATGGTTCTCATATTTCTGATTTATCAGAAATTCGGCGTAATTTCCTAACAACTGGTATCAGAGCCTTGTTCGTGATTTGTTTTTTTGGAATTCTCAGTATGCTCTGTGGTTGCAGCATAGACTGATCTTCCACATCAGAAACAATTTCTCAAAAAAAAAAAAATTTGCGAGAGTGCTATTCACGTGAATAGTAAAATTTGTCGTCAATATCGGTTTGTCGACGGAGGTGTTCAAATACACGGTGGTTCGCAAAATAATCAGAAACGATGAGAGGCGAAGATGGTTCAGCACACGGTATCGGAAAATTTGACGGTACAGATTATGCATTATGGAGAATGCAAATTGAAGATTATCTGTACGGAAGGAAGCTTCATCAACCACTAAGTAAGAAACCTGAGAAGATGGATCAAGAAGAGTGGAATCTCCTTGATCGGCAGATTCTAGGTGTTATCAGGTTAACACTGTCGAAAAATGTTGCTCACAACGTTGTGAAGGAGAAGACCACTGAAGGTCTCATGAAAGTTCTCTCAGATATGTATGAGAAACCTTCAGCTAATAATAAGGAGTTTCTCATGAAAAAACTATTCCACTTGAAGATGGAAGAAGGTGGCCATGTTGCAACACATGTAAATGAATTCAACACGATTGTCAATCAATTGTCTTCCGTTGAAATCGAGTTTGAAGATGAAGTACGAGCACTGATTCTGTTAGCATCTCTGCCAAACAGCTGGGGGCCAATGAGGGCAGCGGTTAGTAATTTTGTGGGTACTTAAAAGCTTAAATTCAATGATGTTCGAGATCGTATCCTTTCTGAAGAAGTTCGTAGGATAGATACTGGGGAAACATCAACAAGCTCTGATTTCAACGTGGAAAACAGAGGTAGAAGCCAGGACAGAAACAACCGGAGCAGGGGCAGATCGAAGTCAAGGAATGGAAGGGGTCATTCCAAATTCAAGCAGTCTACTGAATGTTGGAATTGTGGAAAGACAGGGCACATCAAAAAGAATTGTTGGGCACCACCAAAGAAGGAAGACAACAATGGAGGAAGAGCCAATGTAGTTACTGATGCATTGGTAGTATCTGTCGATTCTCCAAGAAAGAGTGAAAATCATGATGTAGATGTAAACAACGCTAAAGCATTGATTTCCTATGTTTATAGCCCAATCGATTCTTGGGTTCTTGATTCGGGAGTGTCATTCCACACTACATCACACCACAACATTATGGAGAATTATGTTGCGGGAAGTTATGGAAAGGTATATCTAGCTGATGGTTTACCTTTGGATATCGTTGGTATTGGAGATATCAATTTGAAGATGTCAGATGGACGAGTGTGGAAGATCACAAAGGTTAGACATGTGACAAAGCTGATGCGAAATCTTATCTCAGTAGGACAACTTGATGATACCGGGCACAATGTCAACTTTGGTGGTGGAGAATGGAAAGTAAAGAAAGGCTCTATGGTGGTTGCTAGAGGTCATAAAAGAGGCACTCTATATATGATGATGAGTCATCAAGACACAGTTGATGTTGTCAAGAATGCCAAACAAACTAAGTTGTGGCATTGTAGGTTGGGACACATGAGTGAAAAAGGCATGAAGCTTATGGTATCAAATGGCGTGCTTCCAGATATAAAGACGGTTGATCATGAGACGTGTGAAAGTTGCATCCTTGGAAAACAGAAACGGGTTAGTTTCTCAAAAGAAGGAAGAGAGCCAAAATCTGAGAAGTTGGAACTAGTGCACACTGATGTATGGGGACCCGCTCCTGTCGCAACATTGGGAGGTCATACTACTATGTGACCTTTATTGATGACTCCACAAGGAAGGTATGGGTCTACTTCATGAAGAATAAATATGAAGTGTTTTCGGTTTTCAAAAGATGGAAAACCATGGTTGAGATTGAGACGAATCTCAAGTTAAAGTTTCTAAGGTCTGATAACGGTGGAGAATATACCAGCGAGGAGTTCAGAAGATACAGCGCTGATAATGGGATCAAGATGCAGAATACTATTCCTGGAACGCCTCAACAAAATGGAATAGCAGAAAGTATGAACCGGACCCTGAATGAACGTGCAAGGAGCATGAGATTACATTGTGGATTGCCCAAGACATTCTGGGCAGATGCAATCAATACCGCAGCCTTCTTAATAAACAGAGGACCGTCTGTTCCATTGGGATTCAGGATCCCTGAAGAAGTTTGGAGCGACAAGAAAGTAAATCATACTTTTCTAAAAGTATTTGGTTGCTTAGCTTATGTTCACGTTGATGATGCTGCAAGAAGTAAACTTGATGCAAAATCTAAGAAGTGTTACTTCATTGGTTATGGTGACACGGAGTTTGGTTACCGGTTTTGGGATGATGAAAATCGGAAGATCATCCGCAGCAAGAATGTTGTGTTCAACGAAGAAGCATTGTACACGGATAAGTTAAAAGGAAGCTCAGAAACGAAGGAGTCTAGAGCTATTGATCTGGGAGGTACTCTGGCACCAGAATTGCAACTGGATACTACAACAGTAGGAGAACATGTTGTTCAAGAAGAAGACAACGAGGCAAATGAGCATGATGATTCTGAAGAGGTCCCACATACACCAGTCACAGAGTTACGACGGTCAAGCAGAATCATCAAGCCTACAGTAAGATATTCTCCATCACTCAACTATATTCTGCTCACAGATAGTGGTGAGCCTGAATGTTATGAGGAAGCAATGCAAGTTGATGAATCCATTAAGTGGGAGCTTGCAATGAATGATGAGATGGACTCGTTGATGTCCAATCATACGTGGGAGTTAGCTGAACTGCCAAAGGAGAAAAAAGCATTGCATTACAAGTGGGTCTACCGAATAAAAGAAGAACATGATCGAAGAAACCGTTATAAAGCAAGACTTGTTGTGAAAGGGTTCCAACAAAAAGAAGGCATTGACTACACAGAAATATTTTCTCCTGTAGTCAAGTTGGTGACCATCTGAACTGTTCTTGGGCTGGTAGCAAAGGAAGATTTACATCTTCAACAGATGGATGTGAAGACAGCATTCTTTCACGGTGATTTAGATGAAGAAATCTACATGAAGCAACCCGAAGGCTTTGAGGTCAAAGGAAAGGAGAAGCTAGTATGTAAGCTTCAAAGGAGTTTGTATGGCTTGAAACAAGCTCCAAGACAGTGGTATAAAAGGTTTGACAGTTTTATAAAAGGTGCTGGTTTCTTGAGGTGTGAGGCTGACCACTGTTGTTACTTCAAGAAGCTTGAAGGGTCCTACTTGATACTGCTTTTGTATGTTGATGACATGTTGATAGTGGGAGCAGACTTGCAAGAGATCAATAACTTGAAGACAAAACTCTCAGAAGAGTTTGCGATGAAAGACCTGGGAGAAGCAAAACAAATTCTTGGGATGAGAATTAGTAGAAGCAAGGAAGGTCTTAAGTTATCACAAGAGGAGTATGTGAAGAAAATCCTCAAGAGGTTTAACATGGATGACGCGAAGCCAGTCAGTACTCCACTGACAAGTCACTTTCGGTTATCCAGAGATCAGTCCCCAGTGACTTAAGAAGAGATGGCATATATGGATAAAGTTCCATATGCTTCTGCTATTGGTAGCCTAATGTACGTGATGGTATGTACAAGGCCAGACATTGCACATGCAGTGGGAGTCGTTAGCAGATATATGAGCAATCCAGGCAAGGAACATTGGGAGGCTGTTAAATGGATTCTCAGGTATCTGAAAGGGAATCCAAGTTTATCGCTATGTTTCATGAAGTCTGAGATGAGATTACAGGGATATGTTGATGCTGACAATGGAGGTGACACTAACAATAGGAAGAGCACATCCGGGTATGTCTACACTTTTGGTCGTACTGCAATTTGTTGGGTTTCAAAGTTACAAAAAATTGTAGCTTTATCAAGTTGTGAAGCTGAGTATGTTGCGGTAACAGAGGCAACAAAGGAGATGATGTGGTTACAATCATTTCTACAAGAGTTAGGCCATGACCAAGACAAAAGTGTGTTGTATTGTGATAGTAAGAGTGCCATTGATTTGGCAAAGAACCCGGTTTACCACGCTCGGACAAAGCACATACAACTTCGATATCATTTTATCAGATCAGCTTTGGATGATGGAGTGTTAGTGCTTGAAAAGATCCCAGGAAGTAAGAATCCGGCAGACATGCTAACGAAGGTCATGCCATACGATAAGCTGAGGTTATGTGCAACCTCAGTTAGCTTATTAGAATAATAAGCCAAGAAGAACTGCTACATTGATCAAGGTGTGAAGACAGATTGAAATCAGTCTTCATGTGGGAGATTGTTAGTCAAAATTCTAGAACTTCTAAATTCAACAATGGAGGTTCAACAATGGAGGTTGGTTTTCTTCAACATTTGTTGGCTCACCAAACCTCATCTTCTCCTATAAATAGTTGATTAAACTCATCTCCAAAATTATCCCAAAAACAAAAAAAACAAAAAAAAAAAAAACACAGAGAGAAAGGAGAAGAAAGGAGAAGAAAGGCGTGAGGGAGAAGAAAAAAAAAATATTCCTTTTCCTTTATAAGAAATTAAGAGTAATTTCTTGATTGTATTTGGGATCGGGTGAGAGTTGATAGCGGTAGAAAAATTTCTTCAGATATTAATAAAAAGATCTGTAGTAGGTTCGGAGACGTAGGCAAATTTGGCCAAAATCCGTTAACAAATTGAGTGTGTCTTATCGTTCTCATATTTCTGATTTATCAGAAATTCGGCGTAATTTCCTAACACAGAGTCCTTTTAAAAACAGAGTCCCCTCAAAACAAAGATTTTAACTTGCTTGTGAGCCTTCTGCGAGTATGTCCAGATTGCCTGCATTTTGTACAGCTATATTGCTTGTGAGCCTTCCGCGGTTTTGGCGTAGTCTTTCTTGCGATTTCAAACCACGTTTGCCACATTGACTTTTTTTGCCTTCGAGGAGGACGCCGGATGAGTGGAGCGAAAACCTTGGCAAACTCGGGCTCTTTGATATCAACGGTTTTGGGGAAAATGTTGCTTGCATACGTTGAATACAAATATTCCTCTGTGTATGACGGGCATACGAGGGCAGCAACATCCATTTTAAGCTCAGGAACAACAGCAATAGCATGCAAGCATGGTATTTTCTCAACATCATACACTCCACATCCACATGTTCGATGTTAGAAATCAATGATACAATCTCTATGTCCTCCAGTCACGTGAAATCGCCAACAGTCTATGCATTCGAAAGTCATCTGGTCAGAATAATGATGACGAATAGTTAGCAAATATTCAACTCCCTTGCTATGTTTTGTTGTGAGACTCATAGCGTCTTCTCGCCTTTTAAAAAACCATCTTCCTAGCTTCTCTCGAATGAATTTCAAAAGAAAGAGTATGAGAAATCCTCGAGTTGGTTTAAGTGCGGAGTTTATCGATTCAGCAATGTTGCTCGTTTGTATGTTGTATCGTTCTCCTGGAAAGTGAACGCGGGCCCTTAGTTTCACATCTGTGTTCTCCAAGTAAGCTGCAAGCTCGAGCTTTGTCTCACGTAAGGCGTCCATGTATCTGTTAAAATCATAATGCGTATATGCATACGCAGTCCCTCTCACCAAGTACATAAGATGCTTTCTCTTGTACTTCGTGATTATGTTATTCTGTAGGTGATAATAACATATCCCTCTTGTTGTCCATGGCATAAAAGTTTCAATGGCATTCTTAATCGAGGCGTGCCTGTCGAACACTATGACCAAAGGAAATTGATCGGAGACACATCCACTCAACTTGGTGAAAAACCATTGTCATGATTCATCATTTTCAGAGTCTACAATAGCAAAAGCTAACGGAAATATTTGGAAATTTCCGTCCTGGACGCAAGCCACTAGCATAACTCCGCCATACGTCCCCGGTAGATGACACCCATCCACCACCATAACTCTTCTCAAAAACTGAAAACCGGTAATAGAGGCTCCAAGAGCCATAAACAGATATTTAAATCTGTTTTGATCATCAACCACAAGATCAGTGACGGTTCCGGGATTGGCTAGCCCAATGCGATAGAGATAAGACGACAACTGCTCATATCCATCTTCCGCTATTCTCCTCACCAATTGTTGTACAAATATTAAAGCTCTATAGGAAGTGGTCATCTGCATACCATATTTATTCTTCATTGCAGATCTAATCATCTTCGGCGTTACTCCATCGATTGTTCCCCATTCATCATAAAACAGTTTAGCAATATATCTCGGAGCATGATGTTTGCGCAGAGAAATTCGGTCCGCCACATTGCAAGTATGATCTTTTTTGTACAAGGTAACCCAAAGCCTTTTTGGTTCGTTTTTCACAGCCGCTCTAATCCTCCAATTGTATCCTTTCACACCCCAAATAGCTACAAACAACTTTTGTGTAGACTTATGCACTTTGAACGTGAATTTCAACATTATAGCCATCAACCGCAGCTCGGATACAAGCACATTCTTTGTAGGAAAACTTTCAGTCGTATAGATACCGTCTGACCATATCATGTTGGATCTTGGGCCTTCACCAAAAAAGCCACCTTCCGCAACAAGATACGTATTATCATCATCATCATTTTCACTACCATCCTCATCCTCAACTTTCCCATACACAGTATAATCCTCAAGGTATTCTTCTTTAACCTCACGAGCATGAGATTCTTCCGCATCATCATCATCATCATCATCATCATCATCGTTGACGTTAACCTCACCATAATCAGATATATCCATATCTTCGTCTTCAAACTCTTCTACATCCTCAAGGTCTTCGTCAACACTTTCACCAGCAACCTCATTGCCACTAGCCATACCAAAACGACTCGAGACGCAAAGGCGTACAACATGCGTTTTACATAACTCAACCAAGGACCGCACTTGTCTATCATTAGAGACATGCATAGGTGGTGTAGGACAATCCGTGTCCATTAGTTGCAACATTGAATCTGGCAACAAGTAAGTTAACTCGACGAAGTCGTTCTTGTCCACCTCATAGTCTGCTAGTGTCATCTCAATGAGTTCATGGTGTGTACAAGAATCACTCAAGAATAACATTCTCCCACCTTTGGGATTATCCACCTCAAAATGCCACTTACAGTCTCTCATCACCCATTCTCCATAGACAGCAGGTACTTGAACCATTTTCTGAAAAACATTTGAAACAACACAAATGCAAACAATTAGTTTGTTTGGCAGTAGACTTCAAAGGTGAAGTCTGTTGAAAAATAATTATCAGAAATTCATAAAATCGATTTAAGATAGAATATAAGACATTGAGATGTGAAATTCATACATAAACAACAACAATAACTAATACACATGTAAAAAAATTAAAATCTCGAAAATGCAAATTATATATGATACAAATCCATTTTTTAAAAAGATAGTGCAAGAAACTTCTCGAACGAAGTCTACGCACAGACATCCTCTGTGAAATCTAAAGTTTATAACATAAACACCTAATAAGTTAAGAAAAAATATATAAAAATAATTATGCGATTAAAATAGTTCAAATTTCTAAAACATCAAAAGCTATACGTAACACACATGTTAGGACAAGAAAAAAAAAACTAATTACAAATAGGTTAAAATTGCATTTTTACTGAAATTATCATTAGAGACTTCACAGGCGAAGTCCCTTAGTAGACTTCTTCGATGAAGTCTGCTTTGCTATCTGAAGCAGACTTCGCCCGTGAAGTCTGAAGCACGGGTCTAATTTTTGCAATTGACCAGATTTTGACTTTTCGAGCAGACTTCACAGGCGAAGTCTGCTACACAAGGAGACTTCGTCAGAGAAGTCTATACCTATTTGGAGTCTAGTTTTGCAATTGACCACAGTTTTGATTTTTTTAGTAGACTTCATCTAGGAAGTCTTTTTGGTAATGGACTGTGCATGTGAAGTCTATTACGTAATTAGACTTCCTTGATGAAGTCTTTTTGCCTTCAGAGACTTTTTCGGCGAACTCTACCCATAAAGTAGGGTATAGTTTTGCAATTGACCAGAGTTTGACTTTTACATGAGACTTTGTCTGAGAAGTCTATGTAGAAAAAGGGTTACTTTTGCAATTGACCAAAAAAAATTATTTTATAAATTCCAGAGTTACCGATGGTTGTAGACTTCATACGAGAAGTCTACCAATAGTCAATGTTTTGAAATCTCGGTCAAATGCAAATTTAACCCCTTTTTCACGCAGACTTCTCAGATAAAGTCTCGATAAAAAATTTTCGTTCCGGTCAATTGCAAAACTAACCGCCTTTTTTCGCAGACTTCACAGGAGAAGTCTTTGTACAAAGTCAGACTTAACGGTCAATTGCAAAACTAGACCCCTTATAAGCAGACTTCGACGGTGAAGTCTAAACACCGTTTTTAGTTTTCAAAGGAGAATTTCAGACTTCATCGTGGTTCAATCGTGAAGTCTGAGACCTAAAAAGTCAATTGCAAAACTAACCCCCAGTTGACTATTGAGACTTCACCCATGAAGTCTGCCTTCTGGAAAATCGGAGAAAATGAAGCAAAAATTACCAAGATTTGGTTTGAGCTTGTGTTTAGCTTCTTAAACGGCCAAGAAGTGATCACGCCACCAATACCCAAGCAACCAAAACGTTATTATGCTCGAATCTTAATAAATCGAAAGATATATGGATGGTAAATATTGAAAACGATATTATAGAGTTAAATGGTTGAAATGAGAGAGGAGATCGACAAAAATAGAGCTTTTAACTCAGTTTTAGAGCATTAACATCACTTCATTCGGTTGTTGAAGCATTTAGAGCTCAATTTTGTTTGGTAATGGTGGTTGGAAACTATTGAAAACGATGACATTTTCGTTATTACGTGAGAATCTTTGGGTTATTGTTTTTTAAATCCAGCTACCAGACTTCACAGAGAAGTCTGCGCTAGGTATTTTTGTGAAAAAAGAAACTGGGAAGGGTATTTTAACGCATTTTGAAAAACAAAAAAGTGATCTAGTTTTGGAATTGACTTCAAATAAGGGTCTAGTTTAGCAAGAAACCTTATATTTTCAGTGATATTGTGTTCTCCTATTTAACAAACATAAAATATCATTTGCTTTTACATATAACATATACTTTATTCTTTGTGTATACATTGACATGTATATATTATTATAAAAATTTAATATAGATAAAAAATAACTTAGATAAATATAGTATATTATTATAAAAAGTTTAAAAAACACAAAAAATTATATTGTTATGATAAAATATAAAAATATTGAACACAAATAATAATTAAAGCCCATAATTAAAGTACTTAATAATTATTCATTTATAATATTTATAGTGAAACTCTTATTAATTATGCATTTGGTTCATCACTAAAAATTGTATCAAGTAATGTGACAAATTGTAAGAAATGTGCTTGAATTCGTAGATTTTCCTGATTGTCTTATAAATATTATAAAGTTTCTTCAATGAATACAAACGGCTTTTGACTCGACTTTATAAATATTTTTTGAAGTTCACTTAGAAGTCATAATTATAATAGAGGAAAACAAAATAGAGAGGATATAGTTAGAAAATAATAATTAGGGTTTAAGAACAGAGAATATAATACAATATATATATATATATAGGGGTAAATATATAATTTAAATTTTTTTTTAATTTCAGCTATGATTTTTTTTTTTTTTTAATTTTAGTTTTTTTTATTACCCAACCGCAACCGCAAACGCTTGCGAGAAGCAGCTTTTGAAATCTAGCGATTTAGAGCGGTTGAGAGCGGTTCGGAGCGGATTTCTTGATTGTTTTCAATCGCTAACAACTGCTACTACCCGCAAACGCAGCGTTTGCGGGTGGTAGCGGGAGAACCAATCATCACCTAAGTTTGTGATAATCAGATTTATGAAACCAGTTTCAAAAAAAAAAGGATAAAAAAAGAATTATGTTTAGTTGACCAATTAAACTCGATATAAGAAAACTAAAAATTGTATTACATTATATAATTTTTCACCGACAAAACTGTCCAAAAATAAGCATTTAAAAAACATGGCGCAACTCTCCTTTTACGATTTCCTTATCAATGAATTAAATGGTAACAATTACAAAGGAATGGATCAACGTGATAGAACAAAAGGACAAATGTAATACTGTGAATAGTCTTGCATGACAATCATGAAGAATAACCATTACTGACTTGTGAATTTGTATGCATTTCAAACGTACATATACCATATGTTACATTTATAATCCCTTAACAAAAAAGAGAAGACAAAGAGGAAAAAAGAAGAAGAAAAAAGAAGAAAAAAAAAAAAGAGAAGTAGTTATATTTGTTAGTGTATTGGACGAGATGAATTTAAGGCTTTGAATGGTAATCAACTAATCATCATGGACGCTAGGAGTGTAATAATGGGTCAAAGTTAATATGTCGATCCAACCCAATCCGACCCATTAATCCTAATGGATTGAAAATAATGGGTCAAATAGGTTAATGAGTCAAATAGATTATTGGGTTAAAATGGGTTAATGGGTGAAACTGGTTTATCCATTACCCAATAATTTTCCTAAAAACATTTTACCACAACATTCAAAGATATAAAGTATGAATTCACATTTTTGGCGAAAAAATAACAGAATTAAGTTTTTAACGAAAAAATTGTGGAATTGAGTTTTTGACGAATTGTGAAACCGTAGTTTTGGAGAGAAAATTATGAAACCTGTATTATTTTGGCGGAAAATTTACGGAATCACGTTTGGAGGGAAAATTGTGAATACGCATTTTTGGCGGAAAAATTACGAAATCTCGTTTTGGCGGAAAAATTATGGAATCTCATTTTGACGGAAAAATTGTGAATCCGCTTTTTGGCGGGAAAATTACGGAATTTCGTTTTTGGCGGGAAAAATGCGGAATCACGTTTTTACGGAAAAATTATGGAATCTTGGTTTTTGCAGAAGAATTGCGGATCCGTATTTTTGGCGGAAAAATTATGGAGTCATAGTTTTGGCAGGAAAGTTACGGATCACGTTTTGGCGGGAAAATTGCGAACTCACGTTTTTTGGAGAAAATTTGTGAAACAATATTTTTTGACGGAACATTACGGACTCACGTTTTTGGCGGAAAACTTATGTAACCGTGTTATTTTAGAGACAATTGTGCAATCTTATTTTTGGCGAGAAAATTTTGGTACGATGATTATAAAGATGGTATGGTAATGATGATAGTTTGAAATTTAATATATTAAATTTAATAGATTATTGGGTCATCCATTTGACTAATTAACCCATTAAATTTAATGGGTAATGGTTTAATCCAACTCATTTGCTTAATAAGTTGGGTTGACCCATTACCCATTTAACAAACAATCTATTAGGTAATGGGTTGGATTGGGTTGGATTATCCATTTTGACACCCATAATGGACGGTGAACATCAATTTCAATAATAACAAAAATATATACATATATATTTATATTTATACGTTTTGTTACTATTTGAACCGCAACACAATTCTTTCGCCATGTTACCATTCAACATCTAAGTTAAAAAAGAAGTTAAGCAAGTTGTACAAAATCTATCGTTACTAACTTTTGTATGATACAAGACTCAAGGCAGGATTTTGTTATTTCTGACACAGAAAAATGATGCAAATTTTGTTAACATGTCTTGGTTTTCTACAAGTATAAACCAGTTCATATGGGAAAACACATAAGAGAGGTGACCATCTAATAAAATAGTGTTATGTCAAGATAATTATAAATAAATTGTTAGTCTTTAGTTAAGAAACAATTTATTGGGTATTGTAAGGTATAATAGTTTCGATTCTATGGCTTCAAACTGGAAACTAGAAGAAGTGAAATGTAAGTGTGTACCAAAACCATCCCTTTTTCAGAATATATGCAGAGTTCAGAAATACCAGTTCAGAGATTGACATCATCACTTTTTCTCGTCAGCTTCAATCAAAATTCACATATCTCGAAGTGGAGCTTCTTGTAATGTATTTTTTTTCATTTTTGGTCAATATAAACAGCATCAACATCATCAAGTTCTAGTAGTTTCTGCATAAGCTCTTTGTTCAATTCCATGGCCTCATCATCCACCTGCAACAACCAACAAAAAACCCGAGAAATCAAAATTTCCGAGTGAATGATTGATTAATATTGATAGGGTGTAACTCTTATTGTGGGGAATGAGAAGTTAAAATGAAAGAACGATGAACACAATGAAATCTCTCAATGTAAGTGTATCTATTTGAGTTAGATATACAGTAATCAGAGCCACAAAGAACAAGAGGTCATAGGGGGCATGAGCTTAATTGCCACTTCCAACTTTTGTGATGTAGCCTATGCAATCTACAACGTAGTTAACACTTTAAAAGAGGATAACTACATGTTTACATTAGCAAGATTGGAATCGACAAGTAGTATTAGACATGGAGAAACGGGTGGAGATTCACTACCTCAACTGTTGTCAGAGGGAGCAGTTCAGAGCCATTGTCAGGCTCGAAGTTCACTCCTTCATCACGTAGCTTTGATAATATCGTTGAGTAATTCTCAGAAGAAGTTACAATTTTGTAGTACCTGAACAGATAGAGAGAAAAGAAAAAGATGAAACAAAAGAAGTACATAAAAGTATACTTATGAGTCATCTAGGGATCATCTCATTTCACCCATATATGTGGCAAGATGAACTTCTTGATTCAAATTGCATGGTATGAAAACTTTCATTGTAATTTAGCTGTTTATGAGAAGAAAATGCACTAGGTCTACCCTCAGTCACTTGATTCCTTTTAGATTCAATCTTTAAAGAAACTTCTAACCTGTTTCAAGAAGTGATTATTTCTAACTCCAACACAACCTAGGTTTCATCACCAACAAAACAATAAACATAATACTGACAGGAAGAAAGGAAATTCTGAGAAACTCAGGTTTTCAAAGAGATTGGACGTATTATATATATCATGTATACCTTTCTTCCCTATCTTCATCAGTATCATCTTCATAAATTGGGGGCTCAATAACATCCTCTGCTCCAGCATCTAAAGCAATAATAAGGAGCTGATCTTTGTCAGCTTCGGTGACCTTTATATTCACTACCCTAACTCGTCTAAACTTGAACATGACAGATCCTGAATCAGCCATTTTTCCCCCATAATCCTTAACAACCGATCTAATAGCTGCCACTGATCGATTAATTTTGTCTGTTAGGACTTCGACTACCATACTAACTCCACCATAGCCATATACCTAAAGCGTAGAAAACAAGTTTAATAAGAGTCATCAAATCTTATAATTGGACCCAAAAGAGATGATAACGAGGAACTGGAATTTGGTACTGCAAAAGAAATCATCAAATTGAACAAGGTGCTGAGGTAGTGAAGTTGTGTTAGGTTCAGTAACCACATAATTGGCCAGGTTAGAATGATGATCTAAAACAAATTCATAAGTTTTAAATTACCAGGCCATTTCCTACCTTACTAGGATGATTCACCATAATGGCCCCACTTGCAAACATAAATCTAGAATTGAAGCTCATGACCTAACCTCGTAAATCTTCTCTATAAAAGCTTCTTGCCCTTTCTCAGAAGCCCTTTTTATATTACGCTCCACAATGTCCTTCGGTACATCCAGTTCCTTAGCTTTGTCAAGTATAGTAGCTAGAGCGGTATTTGAAACTGGGTTTGGACCCCCTTTCTTGACACTGCATGATGATAAATCCACACATGATTCTCATTGTCATAAGCATATGACCACAACGAAGTAAGAAGTTGAATCCAACAAACTTAACAGCTTCTTTATCTACAACTACTGTGCAAGTTTTACTTAATAACAACACAAAATATACAACATTGGTAAAAATGTTGAAGACTTACGCAGATACAACCTCCTTGCCAATTCTACAATATAGCTTCGCCTTCTTTGAATCTTGAGCCCCCTGTATTCACCAAAAACTTCACTCTCAGAGTTCTTAAATACAACATTTGTCCTGAAAAATATTTCTTGTGTGTTGAGCTGTATATGTGTTTTTCATTTACAAAAGCAACCACAAGTTTCAAGAGGATATTGGTTACTTTCTGATTTTGATACTACATTAGCAAGACACGCATTGACTATAGGCTTCACCATATAAACATATGATGAATTAGATATATTTTTTCAAGATTGACATAAACCTGCAAGTTAAACTCTTTGCAATGACACGATTCTTGTTCGTATAAACCCATGATCAAACCTACTAATTCTCTGAGGCATTTCATCAAACCCGTGATTGGCATCAACAATTACGAGCTCTAGACTCATCAAAACCACTGAATTGTTAATTACTAACCTAGTAATAACATCAAAGCACTTCTAATCATATATCATATCATCAAAGCTATGAACCTACAAAAGTCAGAAGCATAACGAACCTTTCGACCAGCGATTTTGGAAGATCGACGACCCATACATAGAGGAGTTGAAATCGAAATCTTTCTGACTTGAAGCTTGCGAGAGTTCTGGTTATCGGATTGATGACGTGACGCCGTGAAATGCGAAGTAGTGTGAGGCGAGATTGAGGAAAGAGAAGAGAAAGAGTTGTTCATAGTAAGAAGACGTTGGTTAGTGGAGTTGAGAATGGATCTAGAAGAGACGCCATTGGAGAATCTGAGGAGGATTACTCTCATGGAGCAATGGGAGGCCATAGTCTTAGAGTGTGGATGGATTTTGAAGAGAGGGAATGAGGTAATCCAGTTTTAGTTTTTGCAATTTCATATATCCAAATTCCAAAACTCAATTCAAGCTCTCATGGTAACATTATTTATTAATATTGTTATTTTTTAGAGTAAAAAAAATGATAACATTATTTTAGGCTATTTTAATTTTTACATTTTATTATTAATTTCAAAACAAAAGTATGTATTAGGAATGTCTTAACTCTTAACTCTTAACTCAAAAAATCTTTTAACTTTTCTACAAATTATATGGGATAATTCATAATTGTTTATTTGCGTTTGTATTTAAATTTAGGGTAATTATGGTTGATGATTATATGAAATCACAGTTTGTGGTTGTAACGGGCGGTTACAGGATGAAACAAAACAATTTTTAACCAAGAGAGTGTTTACTACTGTTACCTAAAAAGAAGTTTGATTTTTTAAAAATTGATACTTATTTTCTACATTTTAGAAAATGTACTTTTTTATAACAACTGCTTTTATTAATTATAATGTGAATGGTGGATACAAAAATTCTAAATAACTAATCAGGAGATGTAGAGAAAGAATTAAACATCGAAGTAAAAGAAAGCACTTTTCTAGCTAACTGATTTGCTGCTGAATTATGTTCTCTATTGACATATCCCAATGATGATGAATGCGGCAATCTCGACATCAGTGACAAATATCATATAGAAGTGCAGTAGTGCACCTAACTTGATATGATCTCCATTTGTATTGATTAGATTGACAAGTTCCTTATTGTCTCCTACAAACCATATATATCGAAAGCCACTTGCCCAAATCACTTGAAGAGCATGTAAGAAGGCTTGAAGGGCCGAAGAAGATGGCGGTAGTTTGGCACATCCCGCCGAGATAATTTTTTTCGATGAGTCACGAAATAACCAGCCCGTGTTCGTGAATGGTTGCTCCGGAGAATACCCACTGTCAAAATTACACTTGATCCAATCATGGGGTGGTGGGCACCATTGTTTACGGCAATCAATGGGTGTGCAACTGCGGGAAGGAAACTCGCATCAGACTCGGGATCCTAAACAACCATTACCCATTCAGTAACCTCGTGAATTCCTTTGTTTAATTCACATTCCAGTTTTCTGAAAAATAAAATCATTTCTGGACTTCCAAATACGCCACAACATCCACCACGAAAAAAAATTAGCATCTGAAGTCGTAGAAGACTTATCCTGCATACAAATGAGCATACGAATGTTGTCTTCTAAACTATTAGTGAAAAGAAAATTCTTCTCCAATCGCGTTTGAACCAACCTCCATATAGTTTGAGCAAAAGGACACATAAATAGCAAGTGATTTATTGTTTCTTCCTCCAAACAACATCTTTGACATAGAGGATCCGCTAAAATTGATCTTGAACGGAGTTGAAAATATGTTGGTAAGGCACCTGAAAGACATCTCCAAAGAAATGTATAGTTTTTGGAGTAATATTAAGCGTCCAAATTTCTTGTTTTAGGAACACTGAACCGTTGGGGGCAAAATAAGATCTTCCTCTTGAATGTCGACATGTGTAGCAACCCAATAACCCGATCGAACTGTACACTTAGCACTAGAAGTATATACTCATTCATATGTATCTTTGGTAGCATACTTTGAAAGATATAGTTCTAAAAATCAAGTTTAGAAAATGTATTTTATTTGTTAATTTTCCTTAAATCAAAATATTTTTTGAAAATTTAGTTTTTATTATTTATTTTTGTAAAAACAAATTCTACAAAATTACTCGGCTATTTCTGGTACCGATTATAATCACAATTGAGCCATGTTTTTCAGAATTACTCGGCTATTTCTAATACCATCTTTAATTATTTTATCTCTATCTTTTCTAAGAAATTCTCTTAATCACTTTGCTTAAACTTGGCCACCAATTAGACTAGTAATATCCATGTTCTAAAATTCCTGCCTAGATCTGATTACTCTCTGCTTAGTTGCTAGATCCACCACATCCGCCTCGATTAATGGCTAATCTCTTTAAAAAATCAGTCATCCGATTACTCTCCGCCTAACCCGATTAATTTCTGTCTAAACCAATTAATCTCCGTCTAACCCGATTAATCTCTGTCTAATCTTACGTCTAACCCGATTAATATCCGTCTAATCTCCGTCTAACCCGACTAATTTCCATCTAATTATTTTGTTATCCAGACGTCTATATAAGGAGTTTGTGATATTAAATAATAGCTTATGTTCATAATTTTAATGAAAATAAAATTTAGGAATTAATAATACATTTTATGTGTTTACTGTAGTTTTGAAATGCAGTTTTGAAAACAATAATATATAAAATATTATTATATGTATTAAAATATTTTTAAAACATAAATTATTTTTAAAAATAATCCCCGATTATTTTCTATTTTATTTCCGATTTTAGACTAGACGCTAGACCCACCCGAATGCCGGACTAACGTCTAGCATATTTTAAACATGGAATAATATATTAGGTCAAATTTATGATATGCAAGGAGGTGGCAATGTTGTAGCATTGAACAATTTCGGAATTTTCTGGCGTCTTTAAAAATCTAGGAATTACCTCATCTTTAAAAATACCAACATAAGCCTTGAAGATTATGTGTGTGTAAGAGTTATGGTATATTAACAACGAAAGGTATCAACATAAAACTGCATTAGAAAGCAAAATGGGAACCACTAATTTTCGAAATGGTGACATGTAACTTCGCCTCAACAGAATATATCATTTTTCAGACAGCACCAAACTTTAACAAAAGAGAGGTGCTAGCGAAGCTGTAAGGATTGTGCACGTTTGCTCCATCCACTATAATGAGCTTGGTGTGTATTCAATTTAATTATCTGTGTTTTCTATCCTCACAAACAAATTTGTATCCTTTTATGTATATTTGAAGTATCTCCTATTTGAAGATCATGTAAACCTGTTTATGAATCAACGATAAAAAAAGTAAGATGTCATAATTTATTCTATTTGTTTTTATAGAATGATCATATAAATATCCGAGGAGGAACTTGCATAATTGTACTCCTTTTACGTATACTAAAAGTTTAGTTGCTGTATTTTTAACTTAACGACATAATTTATTTTTGTTAGCGTCGTTAAATTTCGAATATAAATTATTTGAACTTTATAAGTTCGTGTCGTAAAATTCTATTTTAAATTAGTTGATGTATTTTTTGGCAAAATAAAAATATTTGTGTTTTTTTGTATATAAGAAATTTATTCCGATAAAAAAAAAATTAGCTGATATATTTTTTCAGGCTTTTTGTATATAAGAAATTTATACCAACAAAAAAAAAAGAAATTTAGCTGATATATTTTTGAGAGATTGTCATAAATACCATGGTTTTTGTGGGTTGGAAAAATATACCACACTTCTTTGTTTAATTGACATGTTTGACCCTCTTTTGGGTTGTTTTTTTTTTTCTTAAAGTTTTATTCTATTGCAAACCGTTGATCATTTTTGGATAGTTGCTTACTCTGATACCAAATATTTCTTACAAATATACAATTAAGTATTTTCTCAAGAATTTTCTCAAAGATGAATAATTTTAGAAATTATATGAATTTATGATAATGATCTTTCTATATTTAAAATACTTTGTTGTATACTTTTAATAGTTAATTCTTGAGAGGTTTTTGAATCTATAGGTTTAGATATAGTCTCTTTTGGTTCTTCTTCGTTTTTTAATAATCTTATGCTTTTTCTAGATGGTGCATGATTTACTTCGAATTTTAAAATAGGTTGAAATATTTCGTTTACTTTAATTCGTTCTGTTTTTTCAGAATTTATATTATGATGTGAATTACTTAATGTATAGTTTATTCTATATGATATTGTAAAGAGATGACTTCCTTCTTTAAATAAATCTTTTCTTTCAAATTTTGTAAAATTATTGATTGATTAATATGTCTATCTTGTAAAGGTAATCCTATTTGTAGGGTTAAATTAAATTAAATTTTTTCAAATTTTAAATTGTCGGTTCCTACTGCGATTATTTTATAATTTTTGTCTGTTATTCTATTATCAATTTCTTAGTGTTATTGGTGTGTTTATGTTTTCTATAAATGTTCCTTTTATTATAAATTGAAATGTATTTAGATGAATGTATTTTATGGATGATCTTTCGGATACGCTTTTAGTTGCTGATATTCTTCTTTTCATTTGATCTAAATTAATTAAGGACAACATTACTTGCCCTGATGCATCTTCTATAGGTATAGATTCTTCTCCAGACATTACACCATATTTTACAATGTTTTTTCTTCCAAATTTTTTATAAAATTGTTTGAGCTTATAGTTTGTAGTTTTTTAAATATCGAAATCTTCTTTATCTATTAAATTTTGATCTAGATCTATACATATATCTTCAAAGAATTTTTGTTCATTTTCTGTGCTAGAAATTATTCTTACGGAATCATCGGAATATGTTAATTCACTCATTTTATTAGTTTTGTTTTCCTTATCGTTGTATTAACTCTCTTAATCTATGTTCTTCCTTTATATATGATATTTCTAATTTTAAAAATTCTGATAAATTTATAATTTGTGTTATACTTGATAATTTTACATCAATATCGTTAGTCGTATCTATTTTGTAGCTTAATTTTTTGATCTCTTTGTTTTTTGAGTTCGTTGAGGTTGATCCTTTGCTTTTCATGCTTCTTTGTTAATGACGTTGTTGCTTGTTGCTTATTGTTGATTTTCGGATAGGTTTAGGATGTAAGGCGTCTGTAGCTTTACTTCTCGCCTTCTAACCGTCAGAGGTTTACCTCTTGGTTAGATGTATCACCGTTCTGGGATACTATCTTTACTTAAAGCTAAAAACTGTTTTTAGTCTTAGATAGAGAAATTTTATTTCATAAAACTCGATATCCTTTCAAATGAGAGGATGTTGCCTTATATAGGCAGATACATTTTCTTAGGGGCGAAGTTGCTCCATAAGACTTTGACGCATGGCTACATAACTGTCATTCTTTTCTGACGCGTGATCTTATATTGGACCACTCTTTACATTATGACTCTTAGGGACCACTACTTTTATTGACGCATGGTAGAGTTAGGTACCATTCTGGACTTTAGTGATTTTCATCACATGGTTTTTGCCGTTGCCTTACATGATTGCTGACAAGGTCTTAATCTTCTTTTGGTGTGGATCCCATAGTAGACCCTTCTTTGATGATTTCTGTCTCTTCGCACTTATCGCAATGATGTTCTGGGAGGTCTTTTAACATCTAGCATATGATGTATTTATCTTCTTCTAGAAGTTCTTTGAATGGACCGTTGATCTGAGCCATTAACAGACTTATCCTTCTTAGGGCTTTCATGCCATCTTCTACTGCTGGTGTTCTTACTAGGGAGTACATGACTACTGTTGGGCTTGAGTAGTTAACCTTATAATTGATTTTCTTTTCGTAATCTCGAAGGATTTTATGATTGTGCATCACACCTGCTCTTATCGAATTATACCAGTCATCTTCAGAAAAAACTCCTTTTCCATTCTTGCAGGGTAATTGTCTGATATACCGATCTGCAGAACTTGTACCGGATTAATCTTGATTTCTCCATTAGCTTTGTATGGGAGTGTTGCTGCAAATCTGATAAAGATTTCTCATTATTTGGCAAACCTTGTAAAGTATGTTTTGATTGCCTGTCGTAGACCGATGGGAAGTTCTGAAATTTGCTCCATCTTGTTGATGGTGTCTATTAAACCACACACATAGAAATTCTAGATTAATAGTGCACTCGCTTCTGGAAGGAGAAAAACTCTTGATCCTCCTCTGGTTCCAATTGGATAGAACCTCATTGCTGTGTGGACCTCTGAGTATCCTGTGATCATATCTTTTAGTTTTTGATATAACTCTGGTGTCAGCTTCTTCATTTCTGCCATTTGTTCTACGGTTGGAATTGCTGCAATAGTAATTGGTTTTGGTCTCTTTATCTTCATAGTATACATTGGCTTCTTGCCTTCAGTACTCTTGCTGAGAAGCTTTTCTTTGAATGTAATTGATTCTTCAAAAGCTTTCTTGGCTTCCTCCATTGTTGTGTATGACTTGTGGGTCACGTTTTTTCTGTTGATGTGACTACTAACGATGTGCCAGTCGTTGTATATACCTCTAAAAGGTCCGTCGAAGATGACGTAAACCTTCTTCTTCTTGATTTGGGATTTTGGTTCCTCTTCTTCTTCTTCTGTAACTTCTGCCCATTTTTGTCCGTTTTGTGAGACTCTAATGGATGCAAGGTCGTCTTTTTGTTCTGAAACATTTGATGTCAGGATGATTGATGATGTGTGTTGTTGAATGACATCTTCTCGGAAGTTTCCTCCAAGTTTTTCTAGAATTTGTTTTAGTTCTTCATTCTCCCCCCGGATAACTGCGAGTTCCTGAAGAATGAACTGTTCTTTTTCTTGTTTTTGTCTAAGCTGGTTGGCGATTTGTTTCTTTAAAGCCTCCATTCTCTTGTTAATGTATCTGCTAGACTGTTTTCTGATGATTTTACTGTTCTGATGATTTTACTGTTCTGATGTATGGCTGAAACTGGCGTAGCTTCAGTTGCCACCGGATTAGTCTTCCTTTTCCATGGTCTTCGTGAAGGTTGTACTTCCAAAAACCTGATACATAGGTACTATCAATTCTTAGTTCGAATCAAGTTCCCATTAGATCTATCTTTCATTTTGATAGGACTCGTAAGCAAGCTAGAGTTTCTTTCTCGTGGATTGGATAGTTTAATTCTGAAGAACTGAAAGTTCCCAAAATGTGCCGACATAACCGTTTTGGTAAACGATTAATGTTAGCTAATATGTGACTACGGGTATCCTCTTCGATACTGTCTGTCAATAGTGTATAGCTTATTGATTCTAGAGATACCGTCGTAGGTACCGACAGACAAATAATCTTTCTGCGAAAGTAATTCGTTTTTATCTCTTATGGGTATTCCCATATTATCTAAGCCTAATAGCTCTTTTCCATTTGGAACGGCTAAAAGACATCCTGCCCAAACTTCGTTTGAAGCATCTTTTTCTACAATAAAGAAGTCCTTAATTGTAGGATTATATAATTCAGGAATTATCTGAATTTGTTCTTTTATTCTTTTTACCGTTTCTGTATATTCGTTAGTCCATTTCCATGGTACTTTCTCGAATATCTTTTTCTGT
Source organism: Crucihimalaya himalaica (assembly GCA_004349715.1). NCBI lineage: Eukaryota > Viridiplantae > Streptophyta > Magnoliopsida > Brassicales > Brassicaceae > Crucihimalaya > Crucihimalaya himalaica. The sequence goes on along the minus strand of SMJT01000052.1, from coordinate 924,824 downwards.
AGATTTCTTCGTTCTTTTGCTAGTTTTTTAAAATAACCTTGTTCTGCTAAGTAATTTAAAGCGCCTAAGAACCTTTGTATTTGTTTTCTATCTGTTAGTTCATTTGAAAATTTATTTATTTTTTCTTTTATATGAGATGGTAATTTTAAGGTTCCATGTTCTCCTATTTGTAAACCTAAATATTTTATTTCTTTTTGTATTAGTTTACTTTTCGTCTGGGTAATTTATATGAATTTCCTATGGTTGCATCATTCATTTTCTTATAGTTAATTACCATTCTTCTTTTTCCTCTTTTAATTTCATTATGATTTTCTACATAAAATGTAGGCGCCGAATGCGGAATACAACTTTCTCTTATAATACATTTTTCTAATAATTCTTTACATTCTTTTTCAAATTCTTGTGTATCTCTAACAGAATAAGGAATTCTGTTTGGGACATTTATTTCTGTGTTTGGATCTTTTAATTTTGTTTCAACTAATTCAGTGTTTTTGTTTTTATCCTTATCCAAATGATCTTTACTACAAACCTCATCTAATGTTTCTCCTATAGTTTTATAGAATTTTATTGGGGTCGTCGGGGTGTAGCCCCCTAAAAACTTTGCGTTAAGTCTCTAACCACCCGTTTTTAAAAAACAATGTTTAACCCCCTAAAAAGTTTAATTTCGAGTTCTAATCCCCTCTGGTTGACTTTTTGGTTGGTTTTGATGACTGTGCAGCTGACTAGACGCAATTGTGACTAGACGCCATTGTGCAGCTGACTAGGTGTCACTGTGCAGCTGACTAGGTGTCACTATGCAGCTGAATAGGTGTCACTGTGCAGCTGAATAGGTGTCACTGTGCAGCTGACGTGGCAAATAAAACAAAATAAAATAAAATTCAATAAGCATGGGCTTTTCGGGTATTTGGGTCGAGTTTGGGTCTGATATGTGCGGGTTTGGGTTTTCGTGTTTAGAAATTAAGGACCCGTTCGGGTATTTTTAAATTTCAGGTTCGGGTATTTTCAGGTTAGGATTTGCCCTAATATTCAAAAATCTGAAATTTTGTATCCAAATCTAACCAAACTATTTGAAAACAACTAAAAAAAACTCGAGTATTTTTACGTAAATCTATCGAAAAATAACTAATATACCTGAATCTGAACCCGACCCAAAATTTAAAAGTATTCAAACGGATCTTAAATTTATTAGTATAAACAAAAAAATTTTAATGATAAAAAATAAATGTATAGTTAGAAACAATAAAAAAATACATGAATGAACAATTGAATTACGCTCTCAAGAGATTTATAGAGAGTAGTCGCGGTGTAACCCCTAAAATCTAATATATTATTAGATACTAATATATTATTAGATATGCTCTAAACGGCTTAAGAATCTAATAACTTTGAGTTTTCGTGTTTAGATATTTAAGACCCAATCGAGTATTTTTAAATTTTGGGTCGGGTTCAAGTTCGGGTATTTTAGTTATTTTTGGATAGATTTACGTAAAAATACTCAAGTTTTTTCAATTGTTTTCAAATAATTTGGTTAGATTTGGATACAAAATTTTAGATTTTTGAATATTTGGGTAAATCCGAACCCGAACCTGAACATATCCGAACCTGAACCCGACATGAAATTTAAAAATACCCGAACGGGTCCTAAATTTCTAAACACGAAAACCCGAATCCCGAACATACCCGATCTGAATACCCGATCCGAATACCCGAACATCCAAGCCTAATGAATTCTATTTTTTTTGCTACGTCAGCTGCACAGTGGGGTCTAGGAAGCTGCACAGTCATCAAAGTTAACCAAAAAGTCAACAAGACGGGGTTACAACTCGAGATGAAACTTTTTAGGGGGTTAAACATTGTTTTTTAAAAACGGGTGGTTACAGACTTAACACAAAGTTTTTAGGGGGCTACACCCCGACGACCCAACCTTATTGCTCTTAAAGATTCAGTTATATTTTCTATATGTAATTTTATTATTTTATTTCTTGTTATAATTTTTGTTTCTATTTCTTTTGAAATCTATTCTATTTGTTTAGTTTTTTCGTTTTTTAGTTCTGGACATGTGAGTTTTATAGTATTTAATGTTTGTATAAATGGTTGGTATAATTTTAGAAAATTATTTCCTATTATTAGATCTAATCCTAAATCATGTATATATATTGTTCTTATTGGAAATTTCATTTGTTCTATCTCTAGAGTTTGAAACTTTAACTCCAACCAGATTTCATGTAGAGATTTATCTGCTACAATAATCCTTAATGCTCTTTCTAATTTTTGCTTATATTTTTTCATCCAAAACAAAGTGTTGCTCCAATATCAATTTCAGCTAATAGCTTTCTGGAATTAAGTCCAACTCTTATAAATGCTGCATTAGGGTTACTCATCACTAGAATTTTCTCCTTCATCAGAAGATGAATAATCAAATTCGTATAAAGAGTCGTCTGATTCTACATCAGATTCTACGGCGCCAAAATTTGAGGTCTTAAATATAATACTTCGTTTTCCTGCACAGTCATCAAAAGAAATAACAAGCGCTCGAAGAGAATCTCGCGGCTTGCTTAAGTGTGATGGAGATGGGAACATATAATTGATGACATTAAGTGGTTTGGAATTGGAAAAAGAAGGTGTGTACCTTTGCTTTCTCCGAGGTGTCTGGTGTGTGAGAGGTGAGAGTTTTTGCTTAAAATCAGCTGGCGGGCATAATGTTGCGTCGACCGACGCAATGTCTGAAACTCGAATTTCACCACTTTTTCTGTAGTTTAGCTCTACAATCCTTGCCTCCAATGTAAAGACATCATTTTCCAGCAGTCTGGCATTAATTGGAGCCTCTTCCTCGAGCCTAGTACTGAAAAGACACTCCTCACTCCAATCCTTAAGCACATCATTCCTTTCAGAGCTCTCAACCAAATATTCTTGAACAACCAGCTTGCTCATTTGCTCAGTAGCATCCAACACCTTGACATACCCAACAATATTGTCTTCTGAAAGCTCTGTGTTTGGGTCCTCATCCATGGAAATCTCTACAGAAAAGGTCTGTCCATCAATGGTAGATCTCCTCCTCAGCTTGTCCATGTTAAAACTCATGACTTCATCACCCAAATCAAGCTCTATCTGTCCCTTTCTCACATCAATGATGGCACCAGCTGTTGCCAAAAATGATCTTCCGAAAATAAGAGGATCCTGAGGTTTTTCAACATATTCCAAAACCACAAAGTCTGTTGGAATCATACAGCCTTCGATCATTAGTGGAACATCTTCTAAGACATCTTCTGGAAACCTTTTGGATCTATCAGCTAAGATGAGAGAGATCTTTGTTGGAAAGAAATCGGTCATCCCAAGGCTTTCAGCTAAAGAGAGAGGCATCAGGATAATGCTAGAGCCAAGATCACAGAGAGAATGAGGGAACCTTTTAGTTGAGATGGAACAGTCTAGTACAAAGCTTCCTGGATCAGGTAGCTTCTCTGGAATCCTACTCTAAATTATAGCACATAAATGTTCAGAGATTTTCACCTTCCTTTCTTTCCTAGAAACTGTCTTTTTCAGGAGAATTTCACTGATGTTCTTTGTGAGCAGAGCTGCTTCCTCAGGACTCACACCATTGGTAACCATCCTCTTAGCATACCTCCTGAGAGCTGGTGAAGTCTTGATAGCATCGACAACAGGAAGCTCAACAATCAACTTTTCTATCATTACTTTGCTTCTGCAGTCTTCCACTTCCTTTTTTGTCTTCCTAGAAGGTCGAGGGAAAGGTAGCTTGGGCACGTAGACTCTTTCCTTGACAATCCTGGGTGTTTTTGATACTGCTCATCTGTGTCGTTTCTACCTCAGTCTGAGAGGAGTGTCGACCGATACCAGCTTGGTGTCGATCGACACTGGTAGTGGTGTCGCTCGATGAAAGTATATGCACTGGTGTCGATCGACACTGGGTGGTGTCGGTCGACACTGGGGTGGTGTCGGTCGACACTGGGTTGGTGTCGGTCCACACTGACGTATAAGGTTCAAAATCACCTACTGTGGTGATTGAATTGACGTGTTCATTGTGTGCATGAATCATCTTTCCCTTGACAGCTGCTGAAGTCTAAGTTATTTGAGTTTACAGCATCTTCTTATGAAAGTTAAGAGCTTCAATCTTTCAATTCAGATCGGTGTACATGGCGTCCATCTTCCCATTAAAATCAACAGTCATCTTCTGCTGTCCCTCAAGGATCTGTTCAAGCATGGATTCAACCTTACTCTCCTAAGTCTTAGGCGGCAGAGTCTGGTAAGATGAACTCCTGTAGGCGCTGCTCTGCATCGGTTTCTGGGCAGAGGAATTTGCTCCGAAATAAGACTTGAATCCTCCTCGCTGAGCGTTGTTGGTGAAGCCTTGGTTATTGTTGAACTGATACTGCTGATTCTGAAAACCAGTACCACTAATGTAATTAACATCCTTTGCTTTAACCTCATCTACAATCTCGACCTTATCAGCAAAGTGTACAGCCTTCTGCTGCTTGCCCATCAAAAGATTATGCATTGAATCCAGTTTCGCATGCACCTTAGCAATCTGCAGTCTGTCGATGTTCCCATTCTGCTTCTTCCGCTCGTAGTCGGCATTCTTGGTGCTGTTGCTAGATGCCAAGTTCTCAATCAGTATGTAAGCATCTTCAGGATACCTTGTGTTGAAATTCTCATTGCTTGCAACGTCTAGAGCCATCTGATATCTCCAATCGATCTCTCTGAAAAAGATACCCAACAACTAAACTTGTGAGAAACCTTGGTGAGGACAATCTCTCTGATAAGACCGAAATCGAACCCAAGCAGCCTTGAATGCCTCAGTTGCTCCCTGAGAAAACTGGGAGATCTTGTTCCTGAGTTCCTCGGATCTCGCATCATCATAGAAATTGTTCAGGAATGCAGTCTTAGTCTCCTCCCAAGTAGTCAGAGAACCAGGAGGCAACTGCTTTAGCCAGTAAGCTGCATCTCCACCAAGAGAGTATGGGAAGAGCTTACAGAAGAGGAACTCATTGGGTACTCCATTGTACTTGATACTGGTGACCAAATCTTCGAACCTCTAGATGTGATCCATGGGATGTTCGTGAGAAAGACCATGAAAAGGGTGCTGGCCTACGAGAGTGTAGTATGCAGGCTTCAGCTCAAAGTCATTCCTCTGAAAAGTGGGGATACAAATTGCAGATCGATTGGCATAGAACTGATCTGGTCTGTTGTACTCCCCAAGCGTTCAGGCGCGATTAGCTAGAGCATTCCCGACATTCCCACGCACAGCTGGTGGGATAACCTCGTTGGCTACCGATGCAGGGATGACGAGGTTTCCATCTGCATCAACCCTTTGTCCGTGCTAATTACACAGGTGACCTTCCTGATCTCTCAAAACCCCAGCTTCATCACGAGCGAGCACAATCGGATTGTTCATCTCTGCTTGCTTCTTTTGCTTTATGATCGTACGCTCTAAATCAGCTAGCTCTTTGTTAGATCTGGTCAACTGCTTATTCTTGCTTCTTCTGGTCTCTCGATGTTGCATGCACCTGAAACACAAAAGTTGAAACTCATAAGTGATGGGAAATAAGATGAGTATCGATCGATACCTGAAGGGTGTCGATTGATGCTCAACAACTTAGTCGAAATTCTAAACCGTAATCTAATGGTGAAAGTAGAGTCCCCGGCAACGGCGCCAAAATTTGATATGCTCAAATATAATACCCTAAAGTACCTAAGTAGTAGCTGTAGTATTCTAGGGGTCAAACCACAAAGACTCAAGATGTTCACTCAATAAATTCCAGATTATGAATTAAGCTAAGCGAGATAAATGTAATCAAGGATGACAAAACAATTAAATCAAAGAAGTAAATCAGTGGGATAAATGATAGGCTTAGGGAGTTTGCAGGCAAATCAGAATTATAAATCAAATCAAATGTCAGGGATGCAATAAGCTCCGCTCTTGAACTTGAAACACAGATGTAAAGTAAACCAACTGTCGTTGCGAAGACTATCTATGTCTAAACCTAGAATTCCAAATTTCTTTGCAAATTCTATAAATTCAAACACGCATTAACGGTCAAGTTCAATTGTTCACAAAATCCTAAACCAAATTTCTTTGCGAGTAAGTCTTTTGCTCACCAAACACTAGTTCAGGAAACTAATCACACTTTCGTGTCAATTAATCAACCTAACATCAGATTCTAGTTCGCGAGGCTAGAATAAGCATTAATCTTAAGTTTAAGTGAAAAGCTCTATAGATATTCCCTAACAGGTGAAACAGATCTAATAATTCATCAAATACCTTTAAACAACCCTAAACCTAACAAGGAATCTACTCAGACATGGTGAATGAAACAAACATCATGAATAAAATAGATATCATAAAGTAAAATAGAGTAAGAAAACAAAGAAGGTTCAAGATACTTCTCCCAAAACTCAATTGCAAGAATATTCTATCTCCCAGAATCAATTCTGCTTCAGGAGGCTGAAAAACCTAATTTTATATCTATTACACGCTTTGGAGTTTCTTGGAAAAATAAGGAAATCTTCTGTTTCTTCGCATTCTGACTATTGGTATCGACCGACACCAATAGTGGTATCGATCAATACTAAGATTCTTAGTCGTGTTTCTTCCAGATGATGGTGTCGATCGACACTGAATGGGTGTCGATCGATATTAGGTTGGTGTCGGTAGACACCAGGACTATGTGCTCGCCAGAATGAACAGTATTCACAAAAACTAGCATAACTTTTGATCGCACCGTTAGAATGGCCTCAAACCACTTCCAAATGAAAGCTAATCCATTGATCTGTCTTGTATTTACATTTGATCTCAATCCAACGGTGGTAAATTATTCAACGAATGCCAAAAAGCTCCAGAATGCTCCAATATCTCCAATTATGCTACAAACGTGCCAAAACATGAAAAGACTCAAAAAGACTACAAAAACACTAGAAGAAATCTAAAAACAAGACCTATATCATGGATAAAAATGGGTAAAAACCATGATATATCAGGGTTACTCATCACTAGAATTTTCTCCCTCATCAGAAGATGAATAATCAAATTTGTATAAAGAGTCGTCTGATTCTACATCAGATTCTAAGGGTTTATAACCTTGATTGTATATAACTTTTAATGTGTCCATTTGTGTATTTTTCCGCTTAGGACATTCGTTTGCATAATGACATATTTCTTGGCAAAGCCAACATTTACATGTTTTCTTTCCCGATGGACAATCTTGTTGTTTAGTTTTTTTATAATGATGTTTTCTTTTCCTAAAATATTTTTTTGTATGGTTTTTTATAGTATTTTTGTTTATTAACTTTTCTAATGTTTTATTTTTTATATTTTTATATCTTTTTGGTTTTTTACAATCATATTCTCCAATTTGATCTTGTTGTTTTTCACAACATAATCTAATTTGTGCTTCCTTTTTTATTTTATAACTAGTAAACTGATATAATAACCAAGCTTTTAAGGTGGAAACCATTCCTCCTATAGTATCTTCAATTAATCATTTACTTATTCTTTGTTGATGCGTGTCTAGTATTTTTTCTCCTATTGTACTAGGTAATTTTCCAAAAAATAAGCGTTCTGCTTGTTTTCTTCTTATATTATCTAGCTTGTAATAATATTTTTTATATTCACATATATAATTGTCTACATAGCACATGTTACATATTTTTAAATTCATTAATTTCTAGTAAGCCTTTTGAATTACAACATCTGATTCTGATTTATTTTCTGTGTTTTTTCCTACAAATTCTACTAACAGTAATTTGTATTATATGTTATATATTAATTTATATTAGAGGTCGAATTGTTTATTAATACGGTTTTTGTTTCTGTAGGTAATGATGCTAAATATTGTCTTGCAATTCCTATTGATTTATTGTATTGTATAATTAAATATATCTTGTTTTCTAGTAATTTTAATTTTTCGTTATAATTTTTGTGTACTATACCATGCAGTAATAACTTTTTCAGGTTCTTCAACATAATCTATATCTAATGTGTCTTTTTGTGTGTCTGAGTTTATCTTAGGTATGTATTGATTTGGTATTTTTCTAAATTTTGTTGAAAAATATTCTTGTGAATAAGGATTATATTCCCTAGTTCTTTTGCCACCACTAGTCTAACCTTTTTCGGTTTTGACATAGTTAAGATTTTGATAGTCATATAGATTATCATTGTCTATATTATTTAGATTTTCATCCTCAGATTCAAATTCATAAACTATTTCATTTGTATCATCGTTTTGTTCTTTAATTGAAAAATGTTTTTGATTTACGTTATTATTATTGTTTCTATCGTCTTCCCCCTTTATATCAAGAGATGACATAAGTTTGTCAAGATGTTCTAGCTGTAGCGCTAGTGTGTCTTTACAGTCATCCATATACTGGTTTTTTTTATAAATATATCTTCTTTTTTTGGATATTATTAAAACTTTTTGTTTATTATCTAATAATATATTTAATTTATCATTTGTTAAACAAATAATATTTTGTTTTAGTTCTATTTGTTGAAGTGTTTCTATAATAGATGATAAATCTAATATAGGTTTTTTTTTTCTTTGATTTCATGTTGATAATTATTTATTAGTTCTAATATTTTTTTCTTAGCATTATCTAAATCATTTTCTATAGTTTTTTTTTTTACAATAGTTATTTATAATTGTACATTTAACTACTTCTATTTCTTCTGATAATTTTTCTATTTTTTCTGATAATTGTTTTATTTTAGAGAAATGCACTCAAATAGGTCTTAGAAGTATCAAAATTACTATAATGGCTCTTGTAAGATGATGCTTACTAGAATACCTCTTTCAAGTTGGAAAATGACATATAACCTTTGTAGAATTTCATAAATTACTTTCTATGCCATTTTGATTTTAAAAAGGAGAAAATTAAGAAATTTAGGAAAATAAAAGATCTGTTAAATAAATCTATTTCCTAAACCTAATTCGTCTTTCAGTGTCTTCCCTCTTGGCGTGTCTTTTGGTGTCTTCCCTCTCGGCGTAGGCAAGTCTTCCGATTATGGTGGGTTGCGACTGGTCTTTGGAGAAGTGACTTCTATTTCGGCGACTTGGAGAGTTCTCTTTCGGTGACGCTCTATCTACGACCTCTGGCGAAGTTACGGAGAACGAAAGAAGACTAAACCCGATTAAAACTCTCATCTCTCTTTTGGATTTGTAGCAAAATTTCTGGTCTGTTCATATATTTCCTTTGTAGTTAGAAATAAGTGTTGTTTAAATTTGGCAAATAACTCTATCGATTGTTTGTAAGGTTAAGTTGAATGGATTCAGGCAATGATTCCGGGGAAGAAACCATGTCGGACGAAAACCGGGAGCCAACAGGCGTTGTGAGGAGGTAATGTTATTCGGAAGACTTCATTCAAATTTAATTTATGATTTTTAACAAATATAAACCCTAAATCTATTTGGTTTATGCGCATTAAACGATTTTCTTTTAACAAATATAAACACTAACTCATACTAAATCTAGGATTTCCTGAGCCGAAAGAGTAGATAGAGGTTTGAAAAAATTAAAGAAATTTAACTTAAAATTGGCGCGTTATGAATATGATGGTTGAGTATAATGGTAGATTTATATGATACATGACTGAGTTATTTGAAAGAGTAAATACGGGAAGAATAGAGTAATCTGAAAGAGTTTTGATTGTTGATATATATGGGTGACTTACTGTTTCATGTTGCAAAGTGCAGGAACAAGATGGCAAGTGATAAGCCAAAGAGGAATTATCCTCCAAGACTTTATCCTGAAGGGAAATCTCCATTACAGAAGAGGAGCATGCACCATAACTGCAATCTGAGTAGTTTTGGACTGTTGAAAGAGAGCATTGGTTAAGATGTTTATAAAGATATTCGTGATCATTCTCAAGTGGGAGTCATCTTGAAGCTTGCTGACAGTGGGTATGTGTGGTGGGCTAAGGTTGTTCATCATTTATTAACACTTCAATTGACGATAGAGAGGAAATATGAGATGTGGTCTTTGATTGAAGGGAGTCCAATTAGGTTTTCTCTGTATGAATATGAAGACATCACTGGCCTTATCTGTGATACAATTGATTTAGAGGACAAAGTGGAAGTTGATCACAGAGACTTTTGGGGAGACTTAAAGGTGGATGCATTACTTGGACCTAGTTGGAATGAGTTGAATCAAGCTTTGCGGTTATGCAGGACTTGGACTCCCGAGAAGAGGAAGATGCTTGGACTCTTCTTGTGTTGCATGTTGGTATATTGGGAATTTCTCGCTCAAGTAGGATACCACTAGAGTATGCCAAAAGAGTATTCGACGCCGATGCATTTGATAGATTTCCATGGGGACATGTTGGATTTAAGAGTCTCATTGACTCAATTAAGGTTGTTTCTTTTGAGAACAACTCATATGTAATCCATGGATGTGTCCATGTGCTGTTGATTTGGGCGTTTGAGAGTTTGACTCACCTTGGAAAAACTCTTGGTAATAAAATTGAAGGAGATGATGTCCCTTTGCTAAGCTGGAGTGGAGGCTGTTCAAGAATTTTTATTGCTGATTTTCTAGCAACAGAGAAAATAAAAAACAGGAAGGTAAGCTTCAGGTTGATTACTTTTATATGTTCAAAAACTGAAGTTTAAACTTTGAGTTTCCACTAATGAAAGCTCCACATGTAGGTCAAAACCCAACATTTAGCTGTCAGACATGAGGAAGAGCTATATCCAGTGTGGCATGGGGAACATGTTGTCTATGGTGAAGGAGAAAGTGCTAATGAATTGCTGGACAACTTGATCCATGATATAATTCATGGATGTGTAGATGAGAAAGTATGGGATGGTGGTCCAGCCCATGTTGCTGTGAAGAAGAAAGAAAAGAGAAAGAAGAAAGTGGAGGAGAGTGAAGATGATTTCGTTGAGCCCCCCGCCCCTTGAAGAAGAAGTCAGTTAAAGGTAAAACTGAAGCTGGCTTGAAGTTGAATGATGTGAGTGACGCAAGTGGGGATGGTGTTGCATGTACTAAAAGGGACAACATGTCATTAGATGGAGTTGTGAATCTGCTTGCTGCTTTGTCAAGAAAATTAGATACAATGGACACCAATTTGGGAGGTCAACTCAAAATTATTGACAACAAAGTAGAAGAGATGGAGAAAAAGATGACACATCTTGACAATGAAGTCCAGTTGTTGAAGACAGAGTAGATTGACAAGAAGGGTGATGCAGAGTCAACCACTAGTGAAGGGGATGGTGCTGGTGGAGATGGTAACGATGAGGTATGATTAGCTATTTCGTTTCTTGATTAAGTGTAATGAGATTGGTTACAAATCCAACTAAATTTGGTTTTCTATGCAGCAGAGTGGTTAGTTGGTGGCCAATGACTAGTCCCTAGTCATTTTCAAGAATTTGTTTGTTGCTTATTCGAAATTTCCTTTTATTTGAATTTGTAAACATACTTGGGTTGTTACTTGAGACTATTACATGTGTTTAATAAAAAATATTGCATGTGTTCTGTCTCTTTTTCTATCTCATTTTGTATAAGTTTAGATTTTTGTGATTTTAAATCAATCTTGTTTAGTCATGGTTATTACAGATGAAGGCAACGTCTCAGGAAGGATTACCAATATCATGTGTGGTTAGGAATCCAAAAGCGAAAGCAAAAGCCAAAATCAGATTTAAAAAACAAAGATCAAAAAGGAACCCGCTCCATTAACATTCAAAACCAAACTGAATCAAGAGGTTAAAGCATCGGGTTTAGGCTGCACAATCCAAAAGGGGTTATGTGTAGAGAAGACCTTAGGAAAAAGCATCAAGTAGGAATTTCCTGATCCAGTTGAGCCTTACACACCATTACCTCAAAAGAAACCTTCTGATGTGGTTCATTTAACCGAGTTAGGGATAACTAGATCCAGCTCCCTGAGTTTTCTGATCTTTTAGAGGCATTACAGAATAAGGCCTTAGGTGCAGCTCTAGACAAGTTGTTTAACTTGTGTCAGAAGGATGATATTGTTCCCAGGAAAGGTCGGTCAAAGAATCTTGCTGCTACACAACTTCATCCCTTCATAGGCAGCTCTATTGTTAAGCGGATATTGCATGGTGCTAAACTATCACCAGCAGCGTATGACCCTTTTGAGAAGGCAAGTCCAGATTTGGTGGAAACGTTAATGAAATTTATCAACTGTGATCTGTAAGTACCCCTACTTAGACGCTTCTGTTGAACATTTTTTTCAACATTTTATTTATAAGTTACTTGTTTTGTAGGTCAAATCCATTAGATACTAGTAATGAAGCATCCAAATTCTATCTGAAGGTAATGACTCTTAAGGAGATGTGGCTAGCGAATGATGATACATATGGTTGGTTGAAGGATATTGTAAGTACCCCTCTTTAATTAATATAAGTGTGATGATGTTCATACTAATGACAGTCTTATTAAAACATGTATGTGCAGCAAAGAATATGCTACGTAAAAGGTCTAAAAAAAGTCCATCACCTTTTGTGACTGATAGGATTGCATTTCTTGATCCTTGGTTTGTGGGGCAGTGGTGTATCGACTACAAGAAATTTGATAGTGACAACAAATGGTACTTTACACCTGGATACTACAAGGTCTACAAAGGTGAAGCTCCTGTATACGGCCAGACCTTTAAAAAATGGGTAGATGATGTAGATATTCTGTACATTTTACACAACATGCAAAATAACCACTGGATTTCTCTTGAAGTTGATTTGGTGAAGCGCTGGATTAAAGTTTTTGATTGCATATGCGGGTGCAACAAAGATGAGGTAATTTTTGAGGCATGCAAACCTTACACAAGGATGATTCCACTCCTAATACAGGCTATGGCTTCGGAGGCTCAAAAAAAGAAATTAGGAGCCGTTGCTTTCTCCATCTACAGGGTGAAAACAGCTCCACAAAACGTCCAAAAAGGAGACTGTGGTGTCTATTCTATAAAATACTTTGAGTGTTTGACATTAGGTATTACTTTAGAAGACCTATGTGATGCTGCAATGCCTGCCATTCGCTTGAAGCTTACAGCAGAGTTGCTTAATGAGGTGCCAGAAGCAGATACTTACATGCAAATGTTTGATCCTAACCTGCGTGGTTCTGAAACCGGAGGCGTTGAGTTCATATCCGAAACCGGAGACGTGGAGTTCATATCTGAGTTGAAGAGGTAAAAATTTGGGCAGGCGTTCTTTTTTGTATATGATTAACCGTAGGCCACAGAGTTATGATTGGCAAACAATCTATTTTTTTGGAGGCCCTAGCCTTTGCTAATTTTGTAGATGTTACAAGTATGCATGTTCTAAAAATATAACATTTGAACATGCAAACTTGTTATATCGTTGATGGTTATGTATTAGTTTGTATTGTACCATAACTACTACACTACTGGTAATGTTAATCATATTCGGATTCAGTTTTTAATAGAGTTTGTTGATAAAGTTATCGGAAATAGTAATACAATAGACAATTCGGGCAGAGTTTTTTTGTTAAGTAATAGAGTTTGATGATAGAATTGTCGGAAATAGTAATACAATAAACAATTCCGGCAGAACTTTTAGTTTATTAATAGAGTTTAAAACCATATCCTTACAGAACAATCTCAAAAAACTAAAACATATGCCGAATAGAAGTTCATACAAAGACTTAGACAAAGCCTAACACAAAATATGACATTATTCAAAGTCACATACACCTATTACAAGTTATGAAACCAATTTCATAGACATTCCTATCAGCACATTTTGCAAAAAGTGGATGCGTATGTATACGCAAAGCAATGCTTGCAAATGTCTAATGCCGATGGGTGGTTAAAACGACAACTCGGAATATGGATAAAATGAAAGTACCCTTTGAAAGGACGAGACCTGAAGTCCCCATGTCTAAAATCTGTCTCTTAACTGTTTCGGCTATCATGATAGCTTCTTCTAACTCTGTCACTTTGCTTAAAAAGGAATTCGTCACTTTGATGCCATCTTTAGCAGACCTACAACAGATGAGGAAAATCCCAAAAGCTAAGAGAGCGTATAAGGAGTGTGGAGCGGCTTCTCCAAGCATATCAAGGGCAGCTTGCGTTGGACCTACCTGGACCAATAGCCGGACAGATTCAACGTATTTGGCCGTGTCATTTTGTTTCTCGACACAGGCGAGTAGGAATGGCCTATAGATGGAGCCTTCGACTGCTAGACAACTATTAAAAATAAATTCATCCAAATCAACATCAAATAAGACTTCACGGGAATAGACAATAGCTTTGAATGCTGGTGATGCCGCTATGAATGACCCAAGAAATCGAAAACCTTGACTACCTACACGCCGAATTATGTCTTCTACCAGAAACAAGGGAAGACAGCCATAGGTTTTAGTTTTATGGTGGGTCTACTGTATTCTAAATCCGACATTTATAGAGAATGAATTAGGGTGCAATAATATGTTGGACATGAAAAATCATAGCCACAAGGGGCCTAAAACAGCCCATAATTCGGGAAGCCCATCGTGAGGCCCAAAAAACAAACTAAAGTTAATAGAGGCATGTCTTACGATTGTGACCAGCATTTTCACATTGTGAACAAGTATACACTTTTTTCGCCTTCCTCTTTCCCATTGCAACTTCCATTGGAGCTTTCATTCTCGATAATTGTGGTCTTCCTGATTGCATCCGAACACATGGTGGATTGCAAATTTTATCTACAACAGCATTTGGCAAAGGGCAAGCTGCATCCTTCGGCATTATGGACTTCGCATAAGCATTGCATAGGTACTCATTACGGTAGTATGGATGACATAGTGAAACTCTACAAACTAAAGCCTACTCTGCAGATGAGATCGCATGTATGCAGGGTATCTTGTCCAGGTCAAACATACGACAAGTACACTTCTTTTCTGAAAGGTTAACGACGTTCATTGAAGACCCACTTCTAACTTCATATTTATGTGGATCTATCTCTTGTACAATGAGAAGACTTGCTCTACCAACCCGGGCCAATAAAGGAAAATGACTTGTTAGAGGCTTCATAAATAAGTTAGTGCCCCAAAAGTGAAAATGTTATTCATACCTTTAGTAGTCTATCCACTCCTGTTGTTAAGATGGTGGTCATACGAGCAGCTTGTTTGTGCCTTGCAGCAAACCACCGAGTCAACATCAACCTAACAACATCTAGTAATTGAACAATGGGATACTTCCTGGATGGACTTAGCACCATATTTATTGATTTCGCAATGTTGCTTGTTGTAAAGTTGTATCTATCTCCTGGAAAATAAACCCGACTCCATGTACTTACATCAGTTGTTTCCAAATAATTGTGTAGCTCCGGATTCAGCTCTTGAATTTGCTGAAACAGTACATCAAAATTTGTTTGACGATAAGCGGTAGCCGCCCTCTTCACTAGTCCAAATGTTTCATGACATTTGAACCTAACTAAGATATTCTTGTGAAGATGGTACGTACAAATCCCACAGCTAGCAAGTGGATATACATTTCCTATTGCTTTACCTATAGATTTATGCATATCTGATATGATGGCAAGTCCTTCATCATCTGAAATAACACGACTTAATTGTCTAAAAAAAAACTACCAAGACTCATCATTTTCTGTATCAACAACACCAAACGCTAAAGGGAATATGTTATAATTTCTATCTTGTGTTGTCGCTAAGAGTAGTGTACCTTTATATTTACCTTTCAAGAATGTACCGTCTACGACTATAACTTTCCTCATAAATGGAAATCCATCAATGCATGCACCAAATGCTAAGAAAACATAATTGAATAAATTTACATAATCTAATTCTAGCCTAGTTAGGGTCCCTGGATTTGCTTTTCTTATCCTGTACAAGTAAGACGGTAGTTCAAGATACTCATTTTCATCTGTTCCGCTTACTAATTGACAGGAAAACTTAAGAGTATGATGTCCCTTCCAATAATCAACCTATATAAATACGAATAGATATTAATATTTACGAGAAAACTAAAATCATACTAATTATAACCCTAGTTTATTACCTTGACGCCAAATCGTAGCTTCAACGCATCTGATACATGATTTGGTAGAATGCCTGGTCCAACACCTCCCACGAAATCCTTGTAGAGTTCGCCAAGTATCTCTGGAGATGTTTGACGAGCACGTACAGAGCATTGGGTTACAGTACAAGTATGCTGACTTACATAAACCTTTATAACAAACATTGATGAATCTCCAATACGTCTTCCCCGCAGTCTCCATTAGCAACCACCAACCCAACACTTTACAACATACAAGTGAGGGTTAGATCGATCGACGTTGAAGTCAAACTTTTGAACAACAGAAATCATCTTCAATCTATTCTCTAATGCAGTTTTTGTATCAATACATTGCCCCACTACTAAGTCAAACTCTTTTGGCCTACTATAACTCTTGTTCTGCACCCCTTTCTCTTCTTCATCTTCCTCTATATCGTTTTCCTCTTCATAACACATAGAATACAAACCGTAGTCTTCATCCCCTGACCTAGCTCCGTCACTGTCATCGCAACAATCAAATATATAATCTTCTTCCTCCTCTGCATTTGTTTCCTCTCCATATGTTTCTTGGTGAAACGCTTCAGTTTTCACTGGAACTTTCCCATCTTCCTTCATTTTGTAGTACCCCTCATCTTTCTTTTGCTTTTTATGTGCTGATTTTTCAAGTTCGCCATTAATTTTGGAATTCAAATCTTCAATCTGAACACATAGACGAACCGATTGCGATTTGCACTGTAGAATAAATCCTTCAAACTGTCGTCTATTACATACAACCACAGGAGGTGTGTCTTCTGGAATTTTATCCAACTTCTTTCTTGATAATTTATAACTTAGCTGAATCTAACATATTCTCCTATCCAAACCGAAATCGTCGTACACCATTCCCACAAAACCTTCAAACAAGCTTTTAAGTGTAGGAGACAACAACCTAGAACCTCTTTTCTCGTCGACATCAAAGACCCATCGCTTTTTCATGAATTTCCATCTTCCACATACTATAGGTATCGGTTCCATTTCTGAGGAGAACAAAGAATCGACAAGGAGATATAAACGATTTTGATTTCTGTAGACCAAGTCGGCGAGATCCCTTCAAATGAGAGGGGCAAAAAAGTCATCTCCTAACACTATCCAGGTACTTGACCTAAAATGTGGAATAGTCAAGTCTACCATATTACCGTTACTCTATCACCACCTGTATGAAAACTCTATCTACATTTGTATTATAGAAAACGATAAGTTTTTAGGTCTCTATAATACCTATATAACTTTGTATTATAGAAAACTCTATCAACAAGTCTACCATATAACTCTATTAATTCTATTAAGTCTATATCATGGCTTTAAACTCTACCATCAAAAGCTAATACTCTATCACGCAACTCTACCGTTGCAATAAGTCTTTCACCACTACCATTAACTTTTTCGATTAAGTCAGTTGCTTATACAAATCTAACGTTTTACTCTGTTTGTTTAATAACTCTCCCGCCACTATAAATAACTGTCATTTAAATCTGTGACTGTCATTAAATCTACTCACTATGTCTGCCGTAATCATCAACTCTGCCGTCACATAAGCGACAGACTTGTTCAATGACATGAATTTTTCTCCCTCAAACTGCCGAGAAAATCGCCTTCTCTCTCCGATGTGGCCTAACAATTTAATGGCATTCTCGTAAATACCTTTTTCCTAACACATGAATCAGAGGACGAAATTGACATTAAAAACCACACAAAAGGTGAAACCATTCTAGTAATTAAAAAAATTTTCAGAGTTGTTTTTGTAAATTCTCCTATCTCCTAATGATTCATTAGTCATAATAAAATGAGAATATAGTGTTTATGATATTAAGATAATATATTTATAAGTATAAGATAAAATTATTTTTGTGTGGTATTTTTGAAAAAGAAAATTTTTTGGTGGTATTGGAAGGTATTTCTCTATATTTTTCAAGTTTTTCCCACTAAATAGTTTTTTGACTAGAAAATAAGATAAGTGAGTAAAATGTTTTTGCTTGGAAAGGTTGCAATTGAGGTATTGAGTTTGATTGATGTCTGATGTTAAGCCGCGTGACGGACTCAAAAACCCTTCCTTTCCTTTATAAAAACCAAATCTTCTCCGAGAGTGAGTGAGAGAAGAAGAAGAAGAAGAAGAAGAAGAAGAAGAAGAAGAAGAATACGAGAATGGGTCACACCACGACTCTCTCTCAATTCCTCATCCTCTCTTCCTCCAGGTTCTCTCGTCTCGGGTCTCGCACTAGCTTCCTCACAAAACCCACTCCTCTCTCCGGCTCTTTTTCTCAAGTTCAGGTCACTGGACAAAGGTTCCGATGTTGTTGCTCTGCTGCCACCGACAACACTTCTCCTTCTGTAAAGTAAAAATCTTGCCTTTACCTGCTTTCTAGTTGCAATTGTTGTGGTCTGCATTCTCTGTTGAGTTTTTGATTCAATTTTGTCTACTTTGTTTCTTCTGATAGTAGGAAACGTGTGGTCTCTGGAGTTCAGCCTACAGGATCAATTCACTTAGGAAATTATCTTGGCGCTATCAAAAATTGGGTCACTCTTCAGGTTCTTTTTCTTTTCTAGTCAGTTGATAAGCATTAGCCTTTGTAACATTTATCAAATTTAGATGCTTTGCTGTAAAGTTGAAGGCTTTAAAAAATGGGTTCAGTTTGTTGTTAAGTTAAAGGCTTTGTGATAGAAAAAAAAGAGTGTTTCTGGTTTCTAATGACATTCCCATTCACCAATGTATGAGACATTTGCAAAACTAATTACCTTTTTAGATGGTTTGGAGTAAAGTTAAAGACTTTAGGAAAAGGATTCAGTTTTTATCTTTTCTGGTAACTACAAAATTTATCTTTCTTTCTCTTTTCAGGCGTTTTGTGTTTATATGTTTGCAGGATACATATGAGACACTCTTTTTTATCGCAGACCTTCACGCGGTATGAATTATCTACCTTTCAAAATTTTGTTTGGGTAGTATTTTACTTGCATTATTTATTTATGTCTTTCTTATTCTATGTAGATAACACTTCCATATAATACACAACAACTAGGAGAGGCAACTAGGGATACCGCAGCACTTTATCTAGCTTGTGGTATTGACGTTTCTAAGGCTTCGGTATTTGTGCAATCTCACGTCCACTCTCATATGGAGTTAATGTATCTTTTAAGTCCATCCACACCTTTTAGTTGGCTACAGAAAATGATTCAATTCAAAGAGAAATCACGCAAGGAGGTTCGTATATTGTTGCTTCATGGTCTTGTCACATTATTCTCTTTCACATATGTCACATTATTCTCTTTCACATTATTCTCTTTCACATTATTCTCTTTCACATTATTCTCTTTCAAAATCTACCTAATACTTTTAAAGGTTTGTTGTTGATTTCTTAGTGTTACTAGTTATATACCATTTGAAATCTTCTAATGTATTGGGCATAAAAACAGCATAATCAACGTAGTCTTTCTGCTGCATAAATCTGATAATAATAATTACAACGCTGTGTCTAGTATGTAATTCTATACACTAAATTTTCGTCCATTTTTGGCAGGGGGGTGAGAATGCTAGTGTCGCTTTGTTTACTTATCCTGGTCTGATGACTGCTGATATCCTCTTGTATCAGGTGATGCTTTAAAGTAGTTAAATGTGCTGCAATTATTGTAATGAAGAAAGAACACAAGTAAAATAATGATCTTATATAACTAAGCTCATGTAAGATTTTGTCTGTGATCATATTTGGGATTGTTTCGTTGTCCTGTTAAAAAAGAGCATGTAAATACCTGCTGATTGCATGCGGGGTGACCATTTGCTGAAGTGTTTGGTTCTCTGCCCCATGCCTCTGCAGGCTGATTTTGTCCCTGTTGGTGAGGATCAGAAGCAGCACCTTGAACTTGTGCGCGAAATTGCACAGCGTGTGAATCATTTATATGGTGGAAGGAAGTGGAAGAAGCTTGGAGGGTATACAATTTTTTGCATTTAGTATGTTAAGTATACCATTCAAACAAGTCCTTATGATCTATGCTTTTCATGTTTCTTAATGGTTTGGTTTCCCCTACATTTGTATCCCCTCATCCGTATAACATTGTTGATTTTCATTTCCAGGCGCGGTGGTTCGCTCTTTAAGGTGAGACTTTTTAAATGCTTTGTCTATTCTCATTGTGTGGCTTTGTAGGTCTATTTATCACAGATAGTTAATCGTTCTTCATATTTATCTTGTTTTTAGATACCAGAGCCACTCATACCACAAGCTGGAGCTCGTGTTATGTCTCTTACTGATGGTCTTTCCAAGGTTTTATGTTTTCATTCACAGCTACTTTTAAGTTTCTTATCATTTAATTTTGTTTCTGCATTCGGCAGTTGCGTCATTAGAGAAGATGAATGGCATTCACAAATCCTATTGGAAATATATTGAGATAATCTGTCATGTTCTTTGACATCGATTAGACTATTACTGCTAGCTAGTCTGATTCTTTCTCTCCGATAAACACCTTAGCACTAGCAGTTGTGCTGGTCTTTCTAACCAACCCGATAGTGCCAAATCTATCTTATTCTTTATAGGAAAGTCCGCTCAGTGGTAGCATGAAAGCGATAGTTTCTAGCTAAGTTCTAAGGATTTACACACTTCTGTGACTCGCTTCCCCTAACTGTGGTCTGGATAGATTTTTTCGTCCTTCGAGAATATCATATTGAAAATTTTTGGGTTTTTCTTATTGTTGTATTCAAATGATTCAGAGGAATTTCATACTTGTCGCTAAGGTTTTCCTGTCATGTAATCTTGTAGATGTCCAAGTCTGCACCATCTGATCAGTCCCGGATTAATCTCCTTGACTCAAAAGATGTAAGTAAGGCTTTTAAAATATCATTTTTTTCATGTTGGTTGTATATGTTCTTCTTTTGCTGCTAAATCCATTGGTGATACATCCTTTCAAAACTTGTATAGTTGATTGCAGACAAGATAAAACGGTGCAAGACAGACTCATTTGCAGGGTGAGTGCTAATTATGTCGCTAAGAAATTTCTTGCAGTGCACAAGTTTTTTTTCCTTTTTATTGTTACCATTTCAACTTTTAAATCTAATATGGAAAGTTTCTGCTTGTTGTTTCAACAGCCTTGAATTTGACAATGCTGAAAGACCTGAATGCAACAATCTCCTCTCGGTTTATCTGATTGTTTCAGGCAAGACGAAAGAGGTATGGAGATAGAGATAATGTTTGACTCTAAAGATTTGGTTCACAAAGATGCTTTCACATGTCACATACTACATTGACCACAATGATTACTTAAGATATAACCTGGTGAACACATTTTTAATTGGTTGTAGGAAGTGATGGGGGAATGCAAAGATATGAGCTGGGGTACATTTAAGCCTCTCCTTGCAGATGCTTTGATCGAACATCTGAGTCCAATCCAGGTATGTGAATTCAAAACCTTTAACCCATCCAATGTCTTTTGGGTTTGTATCATTTCATCTCATCAAACCGTAAAAAGAAAAAGTATAGGTGTTTCTGCAGCTTCATAAGTAAATGGTTAGAAGCGGATTTCATATGCATAAGTTATGAAACTGATATATGTTTTTGTGTCAGGCCCGTTATCAGGAGATAATGGCAGAACCAGCGTATTTGGACAAAGTATTGTCAGAAGGTGCGGACAGAGCCACGGAATTAGCGGATGTTACAATTCGCAATGTGCGCCAAGCTATGGGTTTTTATCCGAGGAGATAGTGCCAATTGATATTTGTGGTCAGCGTTTTTGAAGTAGCAAGAAAAGAGTAGAGTTACAGTTGCGAAATATTTATTGATTCTTGAGTTATGATGATTATTACTTTTTGCAAGTACCGTGATCTCTCAAAGTTTATCACTATCTAATAACTCTATTGATCAACCCTTGATGAAAACAGATAGGTGCACTCACTATATTTTCCTCCTTTAGTATGCATCCACTTTGCTTTTAGGCTTGCAAAAAGCCTCCACCAATAAAATTAGTTTTGTTACAATCTGTTACATTTTTTACACCAAATAATCCGTTCATCACTTGATTTATCAGTTCAATAGTCATAGTCACAGTTGCTTGCATAAACCAGAGAAAGGACATCTTGGCCGTTTTGCTTGAGAAGGTGCAGTCGGATTAGGACATCTAGTCTTATTATGTCTTTGTTTTTTTGCAGTTTGAACATGTTCCAATATGACCATGGCGAGTAATTAACTTGTACTTATTATGTGAAGACTCAGAGCCTTTCTCCTAGCCAGATCATGGGGTCTTCCTCTGTTAAATCTAGTTGGTGGTGGTAGAATAGGTAACCGACCTAACTGTCGCCACAACTTCATGCTTTGGACTGGCTTCATTCATTCATCATACAATAGTCGCCACTTTGAAGTTAAGTAGTAATCAGAGACATAATCATTAAAATTTAAATTTGTGGTTGTGACACACATATCATGCATACAAGGTATGTCATTCAATTGCCATTCAATAAACATCCTCTCCATACTCAATCTTATGCAAATTTTATGTGGTCATGTACCTTATGCAATCCTTGCCTTTCTGCCTATTTATTTCAATCATCTTAAATTATCCTGGTGTGAACCTCTTCTTCCACCTTTTAGTTATATTCTTTCTCTTTGCATTCTTTTTCATTCATTTCCTTCTCACATCTGATAAAAATTCAAGTAATGACATCCTTCTTGATTCCCTAATATTCGTATTGAAAGACTGTGATAGTTTGTTGAGGTTATCATTGCAACAAGAGCCAAGTTTAAAGAATGTCCGAGACCATGTTGCTGGAGCAGTGCATTGTAGTTAGCCATATGCACCTTGGTTGTACCTCTTCATTGCTTCTTAGTTAGTAGTAAAGGATACCATTGTGTTATTCCTTGCTATCTTCCCAAACATACGCTAAAGCTCAATATCCTTGTTTATCTTCTTCCAGTTTTCCAAAATGTGTTTAGCACACACTCGTTGTTCAGCTTTGGAAAGCTCCTCATGAATTTCTTTGAGCAAACACTCTTATCTGTTAGAATTCATTAGCTTTAGCGGATTAAAGACTAATCAATGGAGTAAAGAAAAGGGAGAGAATGTGAGAATATTCATTGATTAGAATGATTGTTTACAAATGGAGGCTGCTCTTAGTATATATATATGGATAGGCTACATCTCTTTAAAAATGACCTAAAGGAGAGAACAAAAGGGAGGAAGGAAACGTGTGAGGACCACGAAGTGGTCCACACCACCACACCATCATCCTTCTAGAAGCCTCTCCATATGGGCTCCTCTTCTTCTTTAAATGAATGGGCCTTGATCAATGAAGACTTTCTTCCTCAAGCCTCAAACAAAAGGAACAAAAGGAAGGAAGAGGGAGAGCGCCGCCTAGAGTTGGGACCACAAGAGTGAGGACCACAAAGTGGTCCACACCACCTCCACGTCGCCGTCTTCTAGAAGACACAAATGCGCTCCTCTCTTCTTCTCTTGTATGGGCCTTGATCAATGAAGCCTTTCTTTCTCAAGTCACAGGCCTCAAGCCTCCTAAAGTCTTCCATATTCGGCCTCATTAATCACACATCCGTACGGACTGTACGGACGTCCGTATGGCTGTGCTCTTCTTCTTGCTCTTGATCAATACTTCCCCTCAAGCTTAGCTGCAAAGTATTGAAGACTAAGCTTGGAATGCCAACAACCATCACCTCATTAAAAACCTTAGCCGGAAAACCTAGTGGGACAAAACTGAGCTAAGGGAAAAGAGTATGACGGTTGAAGGCGAGGGGACTTGATCAAGGCCTAGTGAGATCTACAAGTCCAAGTTTGCTGTGGATATACTCACAAACTTTAAGACTTGCAGCCTTAGTGAAGACATCCGCCAACTGATCTTCACTTCGTGTATAACATGGAAGGATGACCCCTTCTTCAATCTTTTCCCGAACCTTGTGGCAGTCAATCTCTATGTGCTTCGTCCTCTCATGGAATACTGAGTTGGTTGCTATATGGATCGCTTCTTGATTGTCACAATGGAGAGTGATGGGTTGAGTTGTCTTGATTCCTAAATCTTCAAAGAGAATCTTAAGCCATGTCAGCTCATTGCTGATGTTCCTCATAGCTCTATTCTCAGTTTATGCGCTTGAACATGACACAACCTTCTGCTTCTTGGTCTTCCAAGTGACCAGATTACCTCTTACGAACGTGCAATATCCAGTTGTGGATCTCCTATCCATCCTATCTCCCCCATAGTCCGCATCACAATACCCAACAATCTCAGTGCTCTCATTCTTTCCCATCCATATGCCTTGACCTGGACTGCCTTTTAAGTATCTCAAGATCCTCTCAACCATGCTCCAATGATACATCGTTGGTGATTGCATGTGTTGACTCACCTGAGATACAGCAAAAGAAATATCAGGTCAAGTAATGGTAAGGTATATGAGTTTACCCACTAGACACCGGTATTGAAGTGCATCCGTGTATGGCTCGTCTTCTTTCTCCCCCTTTCGATTGGCCTTGTAGCCATCTTCAAGTGGAGTCTTGGCCGACTTTGCTCCTAGCTTCCCTGTCTCATTCAACAAGTCAAGAGTGTATTTCCTTTGAGAAAGAAAGAGGCCTTTCGGAGAACGGCAGACTTATACTCCTAGGAAATACTTTAGTATATTAAGGTCTTTGATATCAAAGGAAGACTTAAAAACGGACTTGGTCCAAGCAATACCTTCGGTGTTGTCCACGGAGATGATTAAGTCATCTACATAAATGAGGACAACCACTATACCTTTAGGTCCTTGGAGAGTAAACAAGGTGTGATCCAATTCAGAACGTTTGAAACCATATATTACCTTCTTAAGTCTTAACACCTTTCCGAGTGTTACCATGTCTTCAAGACCGGGAGGAGGAGTCATATATACCTCTTCTTAAAGTTCCCTTTGTAAGAAGGCATTCTTCACATCCATTTGCCATAGCTCCCATGTTAGGTTCGTAGCAAGTGATAAAACTACTCTTCTCCATAGGTTTGTGTGAAGCCTCTTGCTACAAGCCTTGCTTTGTACCTCTCAATGTCTCCATTGCTATGGTACTTGATAGTAAACACCCATTTGGAGCTTACGACTCTCTTTCTAGGTGGTAGATCAGCTTCATCCCAAGTCTGATTCCTCTCCATAGCCCCAACTTCATCGTCACTATCCTTAGCCTCTTCATAGGTCTATGGAATCTTGTGGAGTTCAACCTTCCCAAGAAAGGCTTGGTGATTAGATGGCAAAAGGGCAAAGAGAACATACAGCCTGTATTGGATGAGCAACAACTTGATTGTTGTAATACACTCGTGTGTTCACCCAATTGGACGGGTCATGTCTAATCCGTGTACTCCGTCTTAGTGATGGGTTTGTTATAGGCACTGGTTCCGATGATCCTTCATCAAGCGACTCATGAACATCCTCCTCTTGTCCTTGAGAGGAGACACCTTCCACGGATTCTTCATCAATAGTCATTTCCAAGGGTTCGCTTTGTTCTTGATTAGGATGTTGAGCTTGGTTTTGACTAGGCTCTTCTCCCTCATCATTGTCAAGATCTTCTTCTATCTCAACATGTTCATTCTGGTCCCCGGTTGTTTGTTCTCTTTCTCCCCCTTGTTCCTATGGCAATGTAACTCCAAGATGATCGAGAAGAGTTTTGAGATTTGCTGCCCTATCTGAAGGAGATTGTGAAAGATCTTTGAGGTTTTCCCAATCCTTCTTATCATGAAGTCCTTTTCCCTCTATGAACTTGATATCCCTAGAGACATACATTCGGTTGTTTGCTGGATCATAACACTTGTAGCCCTTTTGAGTAGGTGAGTAACCGAGGAACATGCACTTGATACTCTTTGGTTCTAGTTTGTTCCTCTGTTCACCTGGCACCATAACAAAGCACACACACCCAAAGACACATAAGTGATCAAGAGATGGCTTTATATTATTCAAGACTTGAAAGGGAGAAAGATCCTTTAAAACTCTTGTTGGAATCCGGTTGATAAGGTAGCATGCCGCCATGACCGCATCTCCCCAAAATCGTTTTGGCACGTTCATATGAAACATCATTGACCGAGCAACTTCCATAAGATGTCTATTCTTCCTTTCAGCTACTCCATTTTGTTGAGGGTTGTATGGGCAGCTCGTTTGGTGTAAGATCCCATGTTTGGCTAAGTACTCTTTAAACCGATGACTTGTGTATACACCTCCATTATCAGTCCTAAGTACCTTCACATTAGCCTTAAATTGATTAGTGGCATAGCTTTGAAAGTTCAAGAATGCATCAAACACACGATCATTTGATGACAATAGAGTGATCCAAGTGTATTTTGATTTCTCATCGATGAATGTCACAAAGTACTTATTGTTATCCCTAGATGCACATGGAGATGTCCACATATCAGAATGAATCAAGTCAAAGCAATTCTCATAAATGGTAGATGATTTGGGAAAAACAGCTTTGCAATGTTTGCCGAGAATACAAGACTCACAACTTAGAGTATCAAACGACAAATTAGGGAACAATAAACTAAGAGCACGAGAGTGAGGATGGCCTAATCTAGCATGCCATACAACATCACAAGCAACAACATTATTAGAATGAAAAGCGGATGAGGAAAGAGAGTCGAGAGAGCTTGAGAGATCTTCAAGAACATAGAGTTCATCCTTTGTGCCTTCTTTGCCTAGAACCTTTCCAATCTTAATATCCTGAAAGCATACATCATTAGGACCAAAGATAGCATTGCAATTGAGATCATTAGTGGTTCTTCTAACGGATAACAAGTTTGATGTGAAATTAGGGATAAAGAAAGCTCGAGAGTCCTTATCAAATATCCTAAGATTCCCTATTCCTTTTACCGACACCTTATCTCCATTTGCTATTGTTACACGACCTAAGGCATGTTCTATATTGCTAAGAAGATCCGGATTGCTAATCATATGGTGAGAAGCACCCGAGTCTACTACTAGCAAATCCTTAGGCCTATGATTGTAAAAGGTGGTACCGGATTCCTTTAGGGATGCAATGGATTGAAAGAGAGCATCCAAGTCTGAATTCTTCATGACAATGTCTCCTTGAGATGAAGCTGCCATTGTCGTCTCTTGCCTAGATGAACCAGCTTGTCCTTGTGCGGATGTAGTCTCGAAGGAGACGTTGGCCTTGGAGTCTTTGAACTTGGATGGCTTGAGGTGAGGATGAAGGATCCAGCACTTATCTTTGGGATGCCCATTCTTCTTGCAATGATCACAAGTCCACACCTTCCTCTCCTCATTTCGGTAGACTCCCTTGTTGGAAATGAGAAGATCCCCTTTCCCACTAAAGAGGCCAAGTGAACCATGTTCTCTATGAACTTGGGAGCACACCTCATCAAGACTAGGGAGCTTGTCAGCTCGAAGAATGTGCTTGATAAGGTAATTAAAGAAAGGATGCAAGGTGAGTAGAAGGCCAAAGACCTTGTCTTGTTCACGCCTTTCGTTGAGGATCGCCAGATCCATAGTGCTCGGTCTCAATATCTCTAGCTCGGCCCATAGAGATCTAAACCTCCCTAGGTGTTTAGTGAACTCGAGATCTTCTTGGCTGAGATTCTTGATGGCACGTTTGACTTCAAAAACTCGGCTGAGGTTGGAGACATTCCCATAGACATGCTTGAGAGTTCCCCAAAGCTCCTTTGACGTATCACAATAAGAATAAGCCTCTAGAATGGAGGCTTCAAGTGACCCTTGAATGATGGCAAGAACAGTCTGATCCTCTTGAAACCACTTGGCCTCTTCAGCCATAGCTTCTTCAGCCGCCTTCTTTCCATCTTCTTTGGTGACATCCTTGATTTCTAGCCCTTTCTCCACATGATTCCACAGTCCTCTTCCACAAAGTGCTGTCTTGGTTGTTCTTGACCAAAGGAAGTATTTCTCTCCCTTGAGAGTGACTGGAAGGATCAATCACTTGCTTGCATCCATGGAGAAAGAAGGAAGATCGAATCTGACTAGAGAAACACAAAACCGAACGGATGATGGTAAGAACTCGCGAACGGATGGATGTTGGAGGGAACAGATGGAAGGATGAAAGGGATGAGTAGATCTGGAATAGAATGAGAGATTAGAGTGAGAATAGAGATTAGAAAGAGAGATTATAGCCTAATAAGCTCTGATACCATGTTAGAATTCATTAGCTAAGCGAAAGTAGAAGAGAATCAAAGAAGAATTAAGGTGAAAATTTTCATTGATTAGAATAGAATAGAATACAAGATGGAGGCTGCTCTCTTATACTTATACAGCTCATTAGAATTGACCTAAAATGAAAGGAACAAAAGGAAGGAAGAGGGAGAGCGCCGCCTAGAGTTGGGACCACAAGAGTGAGGACCACAAAGTGGTCCACACCACCTCCACGTCGCCATCTTCTAGAAGACTCAAATGTGCTCCTCTCTTCTTCTCTTTTATGGGCCTTGATCAATGAAGCCTTTCTTCCTCTAGTCACAAGCCTCAAGCCTCCTAAAGTCTTCCATATTCGGCCTCATTAATCACACATCCGTACGGACTGTACGGACGTCTGTACGGACTGTGCTATTCTTCTTGCTCTTGATCAATAATTAAATCCACAGTTGCAACTCTTAAAGCAAAAACCTAGAAAAACTAAACCCTGCAACTCTTACCTAAAAAAACATGCAACCTCTACACAAAAAACCCTCCTCTTATAATATTTATGCCCACGTTCCATATGATTTATTAGCATTCATTTGTTTGAGATATTATGTTTGTTAATATAGACCCAATACTATAACTTACCAGCCCAGTAATTCATAGGTTAATTTATTTTTATCTTTAGGATATTATTAATAAAAAAACAAAAAACAAAAAAATCCAAAAAAAGACAAACTTTAGAAGGATTTTTTCCAAAGTTGTGTTGTAAGTTTTACCCTAAATGAAGACCGCAAGTGTACGATAACACCGATGTAGTACTTAGGGATCAGATCCACAAAGTCAAAAACAAACGCACTAAGGACTATGATAATTAAAACCTAGCTAGGATAAGAAATAAGATTTTTGTTTGGTTTTATTTTTAATAAAATAAATAAATAAAAACGAAGGATAAAATGTTTGGGTTATAGGGTATCTCCTAAAAATTTGAGATAAGTAAACATGCAATATTGTGAGAAAGCATTAAAGCTCATCTCAAACTCAATCATAAATGTCAGTTACCCTAATCTCTTAGTGACAACGTACTAAGCTAAACAACCCTAACATAAACTCTAGTTTACTATCAAGATCATTAGCTAGCATTATGATATATCATGGTTTTTACCCGTTTTTGACCATGATATAAATCCTTTTTATTGAGTTTTTTTTAGTATTTTTGGAGTCTTTTAGAGTCTTTTCAGGATATAGGTACGTTTGGAGCTGAATTGGACTTATTGAAGCTTTCTGGAGCATTTTGGAGCTGAACATGGATCAAGCAGTTTTGGAGCCGATATGAAGCATGTGTATCGACCGACACCACCTAGTGTCGATCGATATTGACACTTGGAAGGAACGTGACTCGCTGTCTCTCTATCGATCGATACCACTTATGGTATCGGTCAATACCGACATCCAAGGAAGAGAACGCGACTCTCTACAAGTTTGAAGAATATGCTCTTTGACCTAGAGACTTTATTATTTACAATAAAGCCCAAAACGTGTTTTAGGATATAATTAGATTTTTTCAGCCACTTTTGAGAGAGGACTCATACCCGAAGATAGAGATTTTGTAGCAGAGTTTTGGGAGAAGATTTGGAACCTTTTTCTTTACTCTATTTTCTTTAATGCAATCTATTTTATTCATAATGTTTGCTTCATTCACCATGTCTGAGTAGATTCCTTGTTAGGTTTAAGGTTATTCAAAGGTATTTGATGAATTGTTAGATTTAACTGAATTGTTAGGGAAAATCCATATTGTTCTTCATCTAGACTTGTGATTATTGCTTATTCTAGCTTTGCGACCTAGAATCTGATATTAGGTTGATTAATTGGCACGAAAGTGTGATTGATTTAGAACGAACAAGAAGCAACAAACGAATAGAAAACAAACGATCAAAGCAAACAAAGCAACAAGAACAGAAACAGATTGCAATAAACTTCAAACCAAAAATATCAAACGAGGTTTTAAATTAACGAGCACAATTTTCCTGGATTCTATACTGTTTCCACGAACTAAAACAGCAAGCAAATAATTGTTTTGATTTTTCTTCGATTTTATAAAACTCAAACAACAAAACAGACGAAAACAGAAGCAAAAAGAAACTTCAAACTATAATTAGCAAACGAATTCCTAAATTAACAACGATATATAATTTTCCTGAATTCTAGAGTATCTCTACGAACTATAACAGCAAGAAAATAATTTTTATGAGTCTTTTTCGATTTTATAAAATTGAAACAACAAGGCAGACGAAAACTGATTTTTATGGATTTTTTCTTTTTATCAATGAAACTAAACTTATACTGAAGCAATAACAACCTAAAGCATATGAAATCTTTATTTTGGTTTTATGTTTATGGATGCAGAAGCAAATAGCAAGAAACTTGAAAAGAAACTGAAACAAAACGACTTTTATTTTGGTTTTCGACTTAATGAGAATTAAACAACAAAAAACAGAAAAATGGAAAAGATAAAGGTTGGAAGAACACAACCTGGGTTTGATAGGAGCTTTTAGCTCTGATACCAGATGATGTAAGAACAGGATGGTGGAAGCGTCACAAGGCTGGACTCAAGTCTCAACTCTTTGGACAGCAAGGGGAGTGGTAAGCGATTGAGAATGGATGAATGAATGAGATGGTGATCGATTGAAGAGATGAGGATGGACGAATGGAGGGTGGTTCGATGGTGAAGATGGAATCGCCACACAAGGATGATTGCTTGTGAAGAAACAGATCACTAGGTCGCCTTGATATTACTCACAAGGAAAGCTAGAGATTTAGGGTTTCAACTCTTTCTCAGAGAACAATGAAGAACTGCGTTATTTTATTGATGGCTAAAAAAATGATACACGGCAGCTAAGGAACCTTATAAAGGGGCTCGTGCAGCTGATGCCTTCTTGGGCGAAACCCTAATACAAATACTAATCTATAGTCTTAAAACATAATGAAATAAAAAATGCATAAAATAAATAACACCTAAAACAAACTATGAAATAAAATAAACCTATCTTCCAATGGACCTGCAAAATGAGCAAACACAATATATTTTAATGAAATACATACCTTATAGTGGGCTGGTCGAAAATGAGAAGGCTTGGTCGAATTTCATAGTCTCTCTTCATGGGCTGATCTCTGACAAGCTTAGGCGGGCTGAATTGAGAAAAACATCTTCAAGTCTTGGGCCTCTTGAGTCTTGGTCGAATTCTTCAAGTCTTGAGCTAGGAAGCCTTGAACTGCCTTGTTGAATAATCCTCTTAGTCTTTTAGTTCCCGAACGAGTTCTTGGCAGCTCTCTCATTGTGGTAATGTCATGAATAACAGAAGCATCTTCAAGGTCTTCTATAGGAATCTCGTCTTCAGCCTCGATGTCCTCATCAAGGAGCAACCAAGCTACTTGAGCCAAATGGGAAACAAAGCTACCTTAATCACGATTCAAGTTCAAGAAAGCTAGTGGGCTTGTGGTATAGCTTTGCACTCTTTTTCCCTGTCTTCGTTTTTGTCCCACTAGGTTTTTCGAAGATAGGTTTTTAACGAGGCAAAGTTAGATCACCCACTTATCTAGCCCACTAAGCCCAGGCCAAAGATACTTCAAATTTCGTCCATCCTCATGAAGCCCAGGCCCATCAACATGTTTTTAGGATTTTCTCTTTGTTGTTTGTTTAAAAACTCTAGCAGCCTCCTTTTGTAGAACTTAACCAATTTTCTTAATCAGATTTTGAGTTCTCTTTGAATTAGAGAGTGATTCTCTTTTTCTGTGCTTGCTGGTGTGTAATATCCATCAAGTGTGTCGATTCCCTTTGGTGTGTCATATCCAGAAGGATCGATTGGTATATCAAAGGATTTCCACCTCCTTTGTGTGACCCTTCACTCCCACATCCCTTGAAGCATACATTGCTTGCAAGGCTTATCCAGTTCTGCCCAGACTTTAGAGTGACGAATCCTAAGGGAAATCTATCAAACGCCCTAGCACATTCATGCGTTTAATGAACCAGGTTCTTCGTGCTTTCATTGGTAAATTCGTAGTAGTGACATACTTGTTTATAGTAAATGCTTTAATAATCATCTTAAGCACTTAGAGATTGTTTTGCAAACGCTTCGAAAGGAAAGTCTATATGCCAACCTTAAGAAGTGCTCCTTTTGTACTAACAAACTTGTGTTTCTAGGTTTTTTTGTCAGTGAACAGGGATTGCAAGTAGAAAATGAGAAGATCAAGGCCATCCGAGAATGGCCAATGCCTACGACGATCAGCCAAGTTCGGAGTTTCCACGGATTGGCAAGCTTCTACTGTCATTATGTGAAAGATTTCAGCACCGTACCTGCCCCACTTACGGCTGTCAAGAATGTACCATTTACATGGGGAATACACAAGATGACGCCTTTAACACGTTGAAGGATCTCTTAACCCAATCACCCGTTTTAGCTTTACCTAACTTTGACATGATGTTTGAAGTTGAATGTGGTGCTTCAGGTCTTGGAATAGGAGCTGTGCTACACCAACAAAGGAGGCCAGTAACATTCTTTAGTGAGAAACTAAGCAAAGCCTCATTGAACTATCCAACATACGATAAGGAGTTGTATGCTTTAGTACGCGCCTTGGAGACATGGCAACATTACTTGCTTTCCAAGGAGTTTATCATCCACACCAACCATGGGACCCTCAAACACTTGAAGGGCCAGACATCTCTCAAGAGAAGATATGCCAAATGGTTGGAGTTCGTGGAGACCTTGCCATATGTAATTAAATACAAAAAGGGGAAGGAGAACGTGGTTGTGGATGCCCTATCAAGAAGACATGCTCTGATCACGACTATGGAGGCAAGAGTACTAGGATTTGAGCACATAAAAGAGTTGTATGCTGAAGACCCTGACTTCGCGGAGAGCTTTGAACAATGCGGCAAGGGCACCTTCGGATCCTTCTACCTATACGATGGATTCCTCTTCAAGAAGAAAAGATTATGGATACCACACAGATCATTAAGGGAATTGTTGTTTAGGGAAGCACACAGGGGATGCCTTATGGGTCACTTCGTTGTAGACAAGACATTGGTCGTGCTAATGGACCATTTCTTTTGCCCACTGATGAAGGAGGATGTGGAGAAATTCTGCTCTCAAGGCATTACATGCCGGAAGGCAAAATTCAGGTCACATCCTCACGTTCTTTACACTCCTTTACCTATACCTAACGTCCCTTGGGTAGACATTTCTTTGGACTTTGTATTAGGGTTACCAACGATTAACAAGGACTCGATATTCATCATAGTAGACCGGTTCTCTAAGATGGCCCACTTTATTCCATGCTTTATGATGAATGATGCCTCTCACACTGCGGATTTATTCTTCAAAGAAGTGGTGCGTTTACATGGAGTCCCGAGAACCATCGTATCCGACCGAGACACCAAGTTCCTTAGCCACTTTAAGCGCACACTATGGAGGAAATTGGGTACCAAGCTCTTGTTCTCGACAACTTGCCATCCTCAGACAGATGGAAAAACTGAAGTGGTAAACCGGATCCTATCCCCTTTACTTAGGGCAACCATTGGTAAAAATCTTAAAATTGGTTAGATTGTTTACCATTTGTGTAGCTTACAATCGTGCAACTTATTCGACTTCTAAGTTGTCTCCTTTTAAAGTTGCATACGGATTTAATCCAGTGACCCCACTGGATCTTAAACCAATACCACAAGCTGACCAAGCCGACCTAGACGCATTGGACAAGATTGAGTATATTCAGAAGCTACAACAAACGGTCTAGGAAAACATCAAGAAGAAGACGGAGGAGTACAAAAAAAACACGTAAAAAGGAAGGAGAAAGCTCTTGTTCAAGCCAAGAGAGTGGGTGTGGGCTGCACATGAGGCCCGAACGATTCCCAAACAAAAAGAGCTCCACGTTGGCTCCCCGAGGAGATGGCCCTTTCTGAGTGTTGAACCGGATCAACGACAATACATACCGTCTTGAGCTTCCAGGTCAGTTCAAATTTTCACACACTTTCAATGTGGTTGGCCTTTCTCCATTTGATGTAGGTGAAACAGTTTTGGGGACAAAACCTCTTAAATAGGGAGGAAATGATGAGGACATTGAATCTAGACCAACACAACCGGATGTGCGTACGGTCCTGCCTGGTCCCATGACCCGATCCAGAACCAGGACACTACCACTACAAGAAAACATCATGAAATCTTACGCTTTCTCCTACGAAAATTTTGGTCAGAAAAATTTCCTACCGAAAACCTACTAAATTTTGCCAAAAACATAAGTCATAGGAACGTCGTAGGAAAAATCCTACGAAAAAAAATCTTGAGAAAAACGTTGGAAAAATCCTACGAAAATCCTACAACACATAAAGTCGTAGGAAATCTAGTAGGAAAATAGAAGGAATATAGTTGGAAAAATATGGTAGGAAATTCCTAGGAAAGTTTCCTACCATATTCCTACAAAACAATATTTAAAAACTAGTCGTAGGACTATCGTAGGAATTTTGTTGAAAATATTCCTACCATTTTCCTACGAATCATATAGATTTAAGTTTATTTTTATTTAATTAAGTTTATACTATGTCGTTTTGAGAGAATAATCATACGCTTATGTATTTACGCCGCTTCTCTATCTCTCGTTGCCTCTCCTCTTCGTTCTTCTACTCTTTTCTTCTATAGTTAGGATTAAGCCTAACACTCTTCTTTGTTAAGTGGTGCTTCCTCTTTTTTCTTCTTCCTCTTCTTCCTCATCATCTTCTTCTTCTTCTTTGCCTTTTTATTTATTGGTCTCTTTCTCTCCCTATGGATCTCTCTTACGCTCCAGATTTCCCCTTTCTTATAAACCCTCAATTTCTTTAAAGCTCCAGGCTTGATTCTGTCTTCGTTTCCGTTCTCTCCCTTGGTTCTTTGAATCTCGGGGTTCTTTGAGTTTATCTCATCAGGGTCGAGAGGTCTAATTCACGGAATTTGCTTTCAAAACCCTAACTTTTGTTCGACTCTGTATAGTGGGGTCATCTGGAGCTCCTATTGGTTAGTTTTC
This sequence comes from Crucihimalaya himalaica, assembly GCA_004349715.1. Lineage (NCBI taxonomy): Eukaryota > Viridiplantae > Streptophyta > Magnoliopsida > Brassicales > Brassicaceae > Crucihimalaya > Crucihimalaya himalaica. The sequence continues at coordinate 889,697 of SMJT01000052.1, read as the reverse complement.
GATTTGAAACCCTAGTTTTTAATTCTTCCTAGTACGGATTAATTTGCTTGTGTTGTTCGATTTGGTAACTTGATCATGGTTATTGTTTTCTAGCTCATATGCTTGTCGACGATGTAGTTTGAGGATATTTTTGTTTGCTTCTATCTGGATTTCTTTTTCTCTTCTTACTCTTGTATGTAGCTAGAGATAGCTATTTGATTTGTGTGTTTCAACTGGGAATAAACTGTAAATTTAATTCAGATTCTGTTTTGTTTATAGAAATATTGTTCATGATGATTATTAATTTACTGGAATTGAACTTCCAGGAGTTCATTTGTCTTCTAGTTTGGTTGCTCAAAACTAAGAATTCTCACGAGAAGGAAGAAAAACAAAGTATGATGATATGTATCTCACAATCTGTTCGAGTGTGGTAACTGGAATAAACACGATTCTATCTTTGACTCACAACACAACTTTATTAATTGAAAATCTGGATATGTACAATTGCACACGATTCTATCTTACACTTGTTGCTTCTTTTTCAGACTAGATTTTGTATTGTTTATGCATATTTTTGAGCCTTGCAATCTTAAGCGCTGTTAAAATGGTTTTGTGTTTCTTAATCTAATCTTCTTTGTCGATTTGATTGGCTCTGGTGTAATTGTAGAAAGGCTAGTAAGACTCTTGGTTACAAAGAATATCAGTTTCACAGGGTTATTAAGGAGTTTATGATTCAAAGTGGTGATTTTCTTTATGTCCCTTTACTTCTTATAATGTAACTATGAGATCAAGTAAAGATAGAGTTAAAGTATTTAGTCTTTGGGATAATAAGAAATTATTTTCCCGATACACCATTATGTGTTAAATGGTTATAAGATTGCCATGATGTGACGGTCGCATAACTAAAACCTCTTCCTCTTTGGCAGGCTGCAGAAGCATTCTCCTAAGAAGTCCCCGAGGGAGCACGCAAACTCGTTGAGAAGGTACAATTTAGAAAGGGATTTTTGGTCTAAGTGTTAGAGAAGAGATGAGTAGTCATGAAGCAAGCTTGAGCTTGATGTGTTATTAGTCCAAATAGTACATTATTAGTCCAAGTAGCTAGCTAGACAAATAGTACGTTATTAGTCTAACTTCTTCCTTTTAAAATACACTCTTTGTAGCTTATGGTCTCTGAGATTTGCAACTTCATTAACTGGAAAAATAGAATCGATGTTAAATGCTGGGAATGGTGAAGTTTCAGGTGAGACTAAGCCAAGTGAGGAGGAAGAAGAAGTTGAAGAAGAAGAGAACAAAGGTCACAAGATTAACCTGTGTATATGAGATAAATGTGTTGACTCTTGTAAAATAATTTAATTATATATATTATTCGGATTAATAATTATCGATTATTTTATAATTTTTAATATTATTTTTGAAATTAATATAATTACTGAAGTTAGATTAATTAATTTAAATTTTAAAAATTCGTAAGAAAATGGTAGGAGTTTATTTCCTACCAAGATAGTCGTAGGAAACTTCAGGTAAGACTCTTTTGGTTAGTAAATGCTAGGAAATATTTTCCTACGAATGTTTTCGTAGGAAATCGGTCAAAAAATGCATATTTCCTACAAAATTTTCTACCAATTTATTTTCGTAGGAAAATTCCTACGAAATTCCTACCATTCTCGATTTTCCTACGGGATATTTTCTACGAACAAATTTCGTAGGAAAACGGTAGGAAATAACATCGAATGTTTTCTTGTAGTGTGCGAGACAAGTTCAATCTAGCCGTGGAAAGCATTCTACAAGCCCCCGAAGACATGGAGGCAAGACGGACCATGAACCAAGACCATACAAACGAGGATGAACTAGCTATGGACATCAGCCGTCTATCGCTATCAGACGAAGGTAAGTCCTTTACCGTGGACACACCGGTCTCCCAAGTTTGTTCATGTCCATACAGGTGCACACAGACGGACGTACGTGGAAACGGACATGCATGAACGATCGTACGTGGACACGGATATGCACGGACAATCGGATACAAACGTGGACATGTACGAACGGTAGTGACCTAAAGATGAGTCTTCAAGCAAGAGAAGCCGAAGACAAACAAAACCAAGAGGATCTTCTTCAAGTCAAGGACCAGACCAAAGGATACAAGAAGATCCCCACACTCGACCCAACCCGCATCATGGATAAGCATCACCAACCATGGCCGCTTTTGCGCATACACCATGTAAGTCTTGTCCATACATTTTTTGCGAGTACTTAGGCTTAGCCTACTAGTAAGAGAGCTGTGAGCAACCAAGGGACACCACAGTTCAAAGCTTGCATTAGTTACTTTTCTCTTTTAATTCTTTTTATGTGCGGCGTATAGGAAGTTTCCTTTTATGGATCCCATATAAACGCCTTGTAGTTTTACTTTACAAGTCCTATTGTTTTGAGTCTATTTTGCCGTTTTTGAGTCGACCTACTAGGTCATAGCTGACGAACCATTTATAAAGTTCCCCTACAGCCTTGTATCACACAACTTTTGTCCTATGAATAAAGAAATTTTCTTCAAGTCTTTAGCTTGAAAACCCTATCTCTTCTTGTGAGTGCGCTTGATTCCACCATAAGGGAGTGGGTTGCTGTATCAGAGATCCTTCCATCGTCTTTGTGATGCCCTCGATCCATCAACACTTCCGTAGATCCGACCCAACAAGAGAGTGTGAAGGCTAGCTTGTTCGGTTCCATCCATTCGTCGCTAGTAAGACTTGTCCCCATGAGTGCTTCAATCAGTTAGGATGCTTTAGATAGGTTTTTATGCATATCATATGGAGATTGATCCTTTGATTTTTCGCCTAGGTTGATTATAATGCTTATCTTGGATAGGCTAAATATCATGATACATCCTTAGACTTTTCTAGAAACTTGACCGTGCAATGGAACATTGGATTGTAGCCTAGGAGAGCAAGGTATTCCTAGACAAGTGACATTGCTAGGGAGCTTTGTAAACTTATCAATCCCACACTCAATGCTTGCTTATATTCTGATAGTAAAGTGACATTTCTATTAGGATTGTTTGCATAGTAGTTATCACTAAGGAATTAGGGTAGCTAATGGTTATGATTGAGTTCTAGGATGGTTTTTAATGCCTTCTCATATGCATGTATATTGCTTGTTTAGTTTCTTAGGATTCTCTGTGCCTAACTTAGTTGTGCTTGGATCATATTTATCTTATTAGGTTGTTAGAAAACATACTAGATATGACCTCAAAATAACAGGGAGCCAGTTACATACTTTATTCGCCCGAAGGGTTCCTCGTTTAATCCGAATATGTGTTATGAGTTGCTAACTGCACTCTGTCTTCTTCCTATCAGGGGAATATCTATCTTCTTTTTGAAGAATCCTACACCCATGGGCATACGGCGCTAGAGCGCCCAAATTCGCTATGTATTTGACACGGGTTTGGCTCTCTGTAAAATACTCGTTTGGACGAGGGCTCCCGAACACATCGTAAGTCCTAACGGTTTGGACTTGAGTAGGTTGAAAAAAGGTAAATCAACGAAAGCAGCAGTAAACTATTAGATAGAAAGAGTTGAGAAGAAAACACAAACTAACGCATGGGACTCACCCTTTACTTGAGAATAAAGAGGGGAAAGATAGCACGTCCGCCAAGTTTTGATTATCGTAGTTCATAGTGTAATCGTTTTGGTCCATGTGGATTCGACCCCTAAGTACTACAACGGTGTACTGTACACTTGCGGTATTTATTTGGGGTAAAACTTTATGCACAACACTATTTGCAAAAATATTTTCTTTCCAACGAGAGGCTTCACAAACTTTGTAGATTTTCCTATATGCATCTGCCTCCCAAACATGCAATCATTTGGACATGCATGAATCGACTCATAAGTCAATCCTAATTTGTGAATGAATTTCTTCATGTCACTAAATGAATCTGGCAACTTGCATGAGTAAATGCTTCTTTCAGCAAATTAAGCACCATTTATATCCCATTGTCGCTAATCTCACACATATATTTGATATGGTACAACTTCAATATAAAGAAAAACTTCGTGAACTTATGAAAGTCATCTTCGATATAACCCTTGATTAAAGTCGGCAAGCAACTCATTAAACCTTCTCTTTTCCACAATTTTCACTTGAAATTCTCAGACGATTCAGAACCATTTCCACCGTACATATTCGTACTAGTATCAGGAAAAAGATCATCAAGAGACTCAAAGTTGAATCTAATTCAACTAGAGCAATATCAGAAGGTACTATTGCATTCCCTGTTACACATGCATCATTTCCGTGTATAACAAAACTTGTGTAAGAACTTAAAAAATCAAAGCACATCAAATCACCTTCGACGTCTTCTCTTGACTTAGATTTGGCTAGAGAACAACGTGTGCATGGACATTTCATCATGTGTACATTGGACTTACCAGACCCAACATCCAAGAAAATTTTTACCCCTAATTTATAATCTTGTGATAAATGTGGTTTGTTTATGAATGACATATCGATCAAAATCTGAAAAAAAAAAAAAAAAAGGAGTTGAACAATCTGTCAGATCAAGAAATTTTGGAAACAAACATTAAATTTCAACATAAGACAATCCATCTTTCCACGTTAACATTTACATCTTGTTATTTTTGACAATATTGTGATATCCTGTAGATTTTTAGCTCGGTTTACTAATACCAAAAAGATGGTGGGAAGAGAGTTATAAGGATTTTTACTCGAATCATAAATGAAACAAAAATCATAATGGCCTAACATTCATACGTTTACGTTTGGGAAGAAGCAATAATGGAATTAGTAGCAATGGTTATAGGTTTGATTGATGTTTCTAATGCTGTTTCTTTAACTTACGGATTGCAGGTTGTATCGACAGAATATACATATGTTAAAGAGCATATTATTCAGTCAAACCAGGTGAAAACTACCTCTTAGACAGAGCTAGTGACTTGGCTGTGACTTTTTCTTAAATCGCCTTGACTTTTTCATAATATATCTAAGAATTGGGATTCATGGTGGTACGTACTTGACCGTTCCTCCTAGAGCAAGACCTGAAAAAAGGTTCCAAATCAAGAAAATTCAAACGCATATACACCTCAAAAATTGGAAATCAAAGCCAGTTTTTTATAATTAAAAAAAAAAAGAATTGTCAATGCAGTCAACCGATTAGTTGTAATTACAACATCATCAAAAATATCTCTGACCTGCAATTTATTAGAGACATGAACAGAGCAAAAAAAAACACAAACAAAGAAATGTATATGTTAAGATCATATTATGGGAAAATAAGATCGCATCTCTTGACCAATTTGAATGGATCATCTTTATAAACTATGTCAACGAGCCTAAGATCACTTCACCGTCGCCACAAAAAATATATATCATTTGGCTTGACGGATGAAGTCACGGCGTAGATGGAGGATGGGTTTCTTGTTGACGTGATATGTTATTTTTATTTGACGTGATCTCTTTTTTTTTAAAGATAAATTTGTATATTAAACAAAATTTATAAATACAAATCTAAAAATAATAAAAATTTAAATATTATATATATATATATATATATGTCAATTCTTATATAGGTAAATTAGTTTCTTTAGTATCAAATGTATTAAATGAAAATTTTGTATCATTTTGTACCATTTTATTGATTGATATTTATTAAAATCATTGTTATTGATATATTAATCTTGTATCATTTTATAAAGTGATGTAAGCAAAAAATAATAGATACACCGATTTTCTAAGTGATGTTAATGTATATTTTATATCAATTTTTTTAAAGTAATACAAACAATATAAATTAAAATAATTTTATTGAACTTATGCCAAACAAACTAATAATAACATCAACTAGATGTTAAAAAATTAAAACCACGTCTAAAGTTTGAAACCCTAGCCGCTCTAGGATTTGCGATGCGACCAGGAGTGACTTTTTCTACGATTGTCACCTTCTTTGCCGTCTGAGTTCCTCCTACGTTCTGCCGCATCGTTGTGGTCTGTTTCGGGTGGTGTTCCAGCTTTGTGCTGGTTTGTTCTGCTGTTTACTGCTGTTTTATACAGTTTCTTGTGTATTCCTTACTCGTGCATCAATTTAATTTGGTTCTACTACGTCTTCAATGGCGACCACTTACAACATATCCTCTAGATCGGATAGATCTAGATCATGGCATCACAAGGATCCAATCCTTATTCCTGACGTTGACATCACAAGCCCCGTAGAAGCAAACTGGCTTACCTTGATCAGGAGGGTGACGAATCCTACTATTCAAAAACCTAAAGGACTGAGCAGTTTCCTGCCATTGATTTGGCCTATCAAATCTGGCATTGTTGGTCAAGAACTACGTCCCGAAAAATTTATCTTTAGGTTCAAAACAGAGGAAGACCTTCAAACGGTATTAAGGAAAGCTCTGCTCCATTACAAACATTGGATGTTTGTCTTTCAACGCTGGGAACCGATTGTTTCTGAATCTTTTTTGTCACTAATTGCTTGTTGGATAAGGATCCATGGTATTCCACTTCAATATTGGAATGCAAAAACATTAAACTCCATTGGTGACAAACTTGGAAATACGATAGATAGGGATGCTATTGAAGCACGTGTAGGGGTGGAGATAACTGCCTTCAAACCCCTAACAACTCGCAAGTCAATCTTAACACCTAAAGGAGAGGAAATTTTCATCAACTTTGAATATGATGGATTAGGGAAGCATTGTTTTGTCGTGTATGAGCCTCCTACATGAAGAAAACGCTTGCCCAAACAAACTTTTACGTGAAGTAAAAGCTCCTTTCCCTAAATTGGAGGATATCAATCAGATCAATACTCGACAACGCATAGAGGTTGACAAAGTCAAGATAGATACAAAGAACATCAACCGAGGAAATGGAGCCTCCTTCCCAAGTAAGATTCATTCGTGTGCAATTACTTCACCACCAAGGAACACTAATACCTTGCCTCGTTCTAGATCTCCTCGTAGTCATCGTTCTCTCCCTTTGAAAGACCAGGTCTCAGTCCCCTTCCTGTAAGTACACTGCTCCTGATTCTCAATTGGCTTTGAGATATCAGTCCAACAAGGAGACTACACACAATGACCATAGCTCATATCGGTCCAAAGTAATTTGAGGCAGGTTTCAAGAGTATGGCTCGAGTTCTGATGTTAACAGAGTTGATAAAAGAAATTACTCCAAAGCTTCCTTTGTCTTTAGAACGAGAACATCACACGGAGATCGATCATATGCACCTTATAGGACTAGCTCCTCAAACCATCAGGCCGGTCGCTGTCCTTTAGGTAAAGGAGATTTAAAGTCAATTTAGTACTCAAAGGAGCTGCCACCTCTCCCTCCACCTCCACATCAAGCTCATCATTCTCTAGAAAAAAAAGATAGGGAAATTGTTTCCCATTCAAGCCCCTCCAATCAGGATATGATCTCAAGAGAAGATCCATCCGATGAAGTGCTAGCGTTATCAATGAGATTTGATAAGCCACCCTATGTTTTAGAACGTCTTGAACTACCTTTGGCTGAAGATATGTTGTCTACGTTCAAAGAAAGAAGACCACCACTTGAAAGGATAGAAAAAGCTATAGTTCCTATTGGTTTAGTGTTTGACAAACTAGGCTCATCGGATGGTTTCACGGACATCACAATTACACTTAATGGTTAACCCTTTGGAACTGCCCAACGAGGAAGACCACCGAAAGTGAAAAAGAACCTTGCAGTTGATCTTGAAGCTGTCAGTATGGATTCAACTATGGCGGTTACAGATGCAAACATAAATCTCCAAGACAAATATGTTGCAGCTACGCTTACGGAGACCTTGGAAGATTTACCTCCCATTCAATTGACCAGGGACCAAATCAGGACCAGCATCAAGCCTTAAGAGGAAGGTGAAGGCTAGGATGGTACCTAAAGCTAAAAGAAGAGGTTCAAGTCCATGTTAAGGATCTACTTAGAGAAGAAGAGTTGTGGTTCCTACTCAAAGCTCACCAAGGATCTGTGGAGCTCCTCAACGATTTTCTTCTACTCATGGAGGTTCGGCTACTCAGGGAGTAGTAAACGAAAATAAGTATGGGATAATCTTTTGTCTATAAGGGCTGGACGGACACGAGCTTGATTACTTACATGCATTTTTAATGTCATTACTGACCATAGTGAGAAAGAGTAGGTCCTACTCGGAGTGAAGGATCATTAATCACTTTCAAAAGTTTTTATTCTCAAAATGGACTTTGTGATGTGAGGCATTCTGATAACCCTTTTTCTTGGTGGGATATGCGTTATGATAACTTTGTTTGAGTTTGTCTTAATATATCTATATCTAATGATGATGGCTTGAAGAATTCCCCTCGGCAAGATCTGAGTATTTGAGATATGACGGCTCGGATCGTAGAATACTAGTAACTTTCGTCGATGATTCTAGGGTGAAAAGATATTAAAGAGTATGTTTAGGTTTGATCGACACCTTTTTGAAAAGGAAGAAATACATAATCTTATTGACAAGAAATGGAAGAAATGTGGCAACCAAACGGTAGAAAATAAAAGCATTTCTTGTTGAAGAAGCATTGTTACTAGGACGAAGGAACAAAACTTCAACAGCGAGAAGAAGATAAAGGAAACGCAACAACTGCTAGAATCAGCTCTTCATTTGATGTACCAGATCAGATTTTAATTGTAATAGTTACGAGTGAGCTTGGGATGGCCTATAAAGAAGAGAAATCATTTTGGAAGCAGAGAAGTCGAGTACTTTGGCTTCAAGGAGGAGGCAAAAACTCGGCTTATTTCTTTCATGTCACTCGAGGAAGAAGATCCCTCAATAGGTTTACACCGTTGTAGGAAGAAGATCCCTCAATAGGTTTACACCGTTGTAGGAAGAAGATCCCTCAATAGATGAAAGTCTCATGCACGGTTTTAAATGAGAGAAAGAAGTGAGGAATCCTCTTTTCGACTCTGAGTGGACTAAAGCATTGGATTTTTAATCCATTGTACGAGTTAACCGTACTGAGGTTTCGATGCAAACACTGAGTGAGAACGGTAAAGGGCGTACAAACTATGTCGTTGCCCCTGAAAGTAGTGAGGCTAGTCCCCCATCTACAGGTAGTGGTGCATGCCGTATACAGGTCAATTTGAATTGGTAAGCGATATTCTATCACCACATATCACACAAGGGATGAATGATCGACTTATCTCCATTTATTCTAATGAGGAAATCCATTTAGCTCTTTTTGCTACTAACCCGAAGAAGGCGCCAGGTGCGGATGAGTTTTCTGCTGGTTTTTTCCAAGTTTTTTGGAGTTCTCTCAGTAATGATCTAGTCAAGGACATCCAATCCTTTTTCCGATTTGGTTCCTTCCCCACTAATCAGAATGTGGCCAATATTAGGCTTATTTTGAAAGGAACGATTCCTAAGAAGATAGTTGATTATCGACCTAATACGCTTTGCAATATTTACTACATGATTGTAGCGAAACTTCTCACTTGGAGATTTCAACCAATACTTCCTACTCTTATCTCGGAAACTCAAACAACCTTTGTTCCGGGAAGAGCGATTGCAGATAATGTTTTCACTACGCATAAAACTCTTCATTATATACGAGTCTCTAAAGCTAGATTTTTTGATTCTATGGCCGTCAAAACCGACATGAGCAAGGCCTATGATTGAATTGAGTGGGGATTTCTCAAAGCGGTACTGGTTAAGCTTGGGTTTTATCATTTTGGATTAACAGGGAATGTGTTACTATGGTCTCCTACTCCTTCATTATCAATGGTTTTCCTCAATGATTGGTGCTTCTATCAAGAGGATTGAGACAAGAAGATCCACTCTCTCATTACTTATTTATTCAATGTATTGAGGTGCTTTCAGGACTCTATAATAGAGTCCAACAAGTTGGTCGTCTCTCCGGTATTAGGGGGTCTATTCACAGCCAAGAGTTAGTCACCTTGTTTTTGTGAACGATACCATGTTCTTCTACAAAACGAATCAGTCTAGCTGTGAATCTCTTCTTTCGATTCTTACGCAATATGAATCAGCCTCAGGACAAAGCATTAAGCTGCAAAATGTTCTCCTCAAAAACTCTTCTTAGCCAAAAGGTGAAAGTGATGAGTCTCCTAGGAATCAATAAAGAAGGAGGTACATGAAAATATCTAGGTCTTCCTGAAGATTTTGGAAGGAAGAAACATGATATATTTGCAGCTGTAGTAGACAAATTTCGAAAACGTTTGCTAGAGTGGACTTCTAGATTCCTATCTCAAGCTAGTAAACAAGTTATGTTGAAGGCTATTCTCTCGGCTATGCCAACACATTCCATGAATTGCTTTAAAATACCGGTTTCAGTTTGTAAGCAACTACAGTCTTTACTTACTCGATTCTAGTGGGACAATAAACCGGATGTGAGAAATATGAGTTGGATCTCATGGGAGAAAATGTCCTTACCTAAAAATGTTGGAGGTTTGGGATTCCAATACTTTGAGGCTTTCAATGATGCCCTCTTAGTTAATCTAGGATGAAGGTTACTCCAAGCTCTGGATTCTTTATTTACTAAAGTCCGTTTAGGTAAACATTGTTCTAATTCCTCCTTTATGGCGGTTGGTAGCTCTTCAAACATTTCTCATGGTTGGCAAAGTGTACTAGCAGGACGTGAAGTCTTGAAACTAGGCATGGGCTGGTGAATAGGTCATGGTTCACGTATAAAGGTGTGGCAAGATTTGTGCCTTTCAACAGCTGCTCCGGAAATACCCATTGGTCCCCTGCCTTTGCATGGGAAAGACTTATGTGTAGCTGATCTAAAAGAACCAAGTTCTAATCAGTGGGATTGGGACAAAATACGTTCTATTATATATTAGTATGAGGATTCAATTCGTTTACTTCCATTGAGATCTTCAAGACGACATGGTTCCTTGGCTAGGGTTCCAGTTAAAAGTGAAATGTACTCATCGCTATCAGGATATGGTCTTCGAACCCCAACGAATATGAACGAAGGCAAAAACAACTTTAACTGGCAAAGACTTATATGGAGAGCTAAAACACTTCCTAATGTTAAACATCTTCTCTGGAAAATTGCAAAGAATGCTTTACCGGTGGGTGATAATCTTTTCCACATAGGCGTTTTTCAAAATGGTTCTTGTAACAAATGTGGAGAGCCCGAGTCTGCACTTCATATCTTCCAGGACTATTTCTTTACAAGAGAAATATGGGAGAATGCTCCTATAAAGGACCCTCTGTTTGCCATGGATCTCACTCTATTAGGCTTCAAATTGGCGTCGAATATGTATGTTAATCTTCCGCCTACTTGCTTGGCTATCCCTTTATTTCTTTGGATATGTTGGAACTTTCAGATGTGTTGTTAAAATCGTTGGATGATGCTAAAGCTTGGAGTTTGGCACAACAGAGCTTGAGAAGATCGTCCATACTAAACCACTGGAAGTAATTGACCAAGGGTCGAAACAAGTCACTTGCTTTGTGGACGCTGCATGGGATTGTACTTTACGACGAAGTGGATTAGCGGGGATAATAAGATCCAAGACCTCCCGAGAAGAAATTTCAGAAAACACAACGAGAGATTTTGTTCCTTCCTCCTCAGTAGTAGAAGTTTGGGCTATGTTTGAAGCTCTTAAAGCGCTTAAAGAGCAGCAGTTCGATCTATTCTCCTATTCTCGGATTCTCTAACTCTGGTTTAGCTTTTGAATTCGAAAAATTCTTATAACGACATCTACGAAATCCTTGAGGACATAAAAAAGCTTGTTCTTTGCTTTTCTGCTATTATTGTCTCTTTGATTTCACGTTTTAACAACTCCGAGGCGGATTTTTTTTATAAAGTCGGCTCTTATATTGATTTCTTCGATTTCTTAATGAAATAAAAGTTAAAGTGACCGAAATAAATATCAGTTAATGTAATTGATATTAAGCAATATATAATTGTATCAATATATATTTGTATCATTTATTAATATAATTCAAAAAATATTATTAAATTATGTGATACTATTTAACTGATGTAAGTTAACTTTTCTTTCTAGTGTCAATGGTCACCCGTTGAAGCCTACTTCTATTGGTCTTAATATCTAGAATTTATTCTTTTGATAATTCAGTCATTTAAACCTCCATCAAATTATGCCATATAATAAATGTGAATGATAGATTGGTCATCAGAAAATCAAGGTGATTGATAGATATGTTAGAGATGAATACAAGTTTAGAAATTATGTGTATATTTGGTATATGCATGCTTGGATAAGAAAAAAAAAAGTAAAATGATTCCCACCTATACAAATTATGGAACACTACTTCCCCACACAAATAAACTATCAAAATGACATTTTAACTATACTAAAAAACAAATAATGCATAGTAACATATACAAAAAATTAAAAAATATGTTGCAAACCACATTTTGACCATATATCAATAAATTTTGATAACTGGGGGCTTATAATGTAATTAAAAAAAATTAAAGCAAGACAGAAACAATAAAACACGTTGGTACCACTTGTGTATTTTAAATTTAGCACCATTTGTGTATTGTAAATTTTCTGTTAGGTTTAAGATATTTTTGGTACGGTTTCCGGTACCACAAATATTATAGAAAAAATTATTAATTTAAACAAAATTTGCTTAAATATGATAAACAAAACTAATTTGTTTTTGCAAAATTGGTTATTTTGACTAATTTTGTTATTAAGGGTAAAAATAATTGATATTTTTGAGTTTATAATTGTAATTTTGGGTAATTGGGTTTATATCAAATTTAAATATAACTAATATTTTGAGTTTGTAGTTTTGGGTAATTCGGTTCTTCGGTTCCGGGTATTTAGTCAAGCCCTAGCCGCAGCGGTTAAGACGTTATGTGCGCTGTCGATCACCACTGTGTTTTATTATTTTTGTCTTGGTTCAGTTTTTTTATTACATTATAAACTCCTAATTTATCAAAATTTAATAATATATGGTCGAAATGTGGTTCTGAACAAATTAAGATCCAACAAATTCACTAGAGTAAATGACGATTGTACGATTTTGTAAGGCTCTGCAAAGTTTGTGTGAGATGTCACATAGTTTACATTGGAAAACAAATTTTCTTCCTTCATTCTATCTTTTTTCTCTTTTCATGATTTTTCTATTACTTAAATATCATATTAACTAAGAATAATTTGTGTTCTGTTTTCACTAGTTATCAGAAGTGATGATAGAAGAAATGCTAAAAATAGCCGTTTGTTTCTTAATGTCCACCTCATCCTTTGATATCTCAAAACATTTTCTTATTGCTTGTGTGGTTAGGAGAGAGAGAAATGAGAACGTAAAAGAAGGAAAACACGAAAACAACACAAAAGGATTTGGTTGGTTTGCTTTTAAAATGCTAAATGACAGAAGCATACGGGTAAGAAGGCGTGACTGCCTCTCCTCCCCTCCTACTTTTCATTCCCATCTATAAATTTAATTCTCAATTCACTCCAAATCTCATCATCTCACGTTTTTTAATCAATGGAGGGTTCATCTACAAGCCATAAACGCAAGAAAATTGATGAGCATACGAAGAAGAGCAAGAAGAGACAACATGTGAGAGCCAACAGTGTAGGAAAGAAGATGGTGGAGAAGAGAAGTGGGAGTAATGAGGAGAGTTTTGGAGTTTTTGAGTTCCCGTGGATGAAGGAGAGTATGATCTCAACCTCGCTTGATTGGAGTCTACCGGAATCTCTTTTTCCGGTCTTAAATGATGGCAATGAGATGTTTGAAGAGATTAGTGATGTGAGATGGCCAGTGAAAAGGGTTAGTAATTATAGGTTGGAGTTTGAGGCCTTTGAATGCCTTTGGACTTCTATTTCGGATTAGATTGAAATCTTTGTTAGCCATGTACTTACAATTGCATTGAGAGTCTAGGACCAAACAAGGAAACCTTTTTTTCATTTTTGTCTCGTGTTAAGAATAATGTGTTTGTTGAGATGTAAAAGATAGTAGTAGAAGGGAAGGAGCAGGGTTTGGTGATTTAGATATGACGAATAAGTAATTTGCAATTCTTTCGGCAAAGACAATGAAAACAGCATTTTTTGTTGAAATTTGCATTACTATACACACATGCATGTGAATGTTTAACATGTTAATTACGATTAGTCCTTCAACTTCGTCAATTGCTGAGCTTTGTGGCCTCTCTCGGGGACTTGACAAAACCAAATTAACATTTTTCTCTGATGGCTTTGTTCGATTATCAACACAACCACTGTTTGTAATCATATAGATCGAGTACTTTTTTATGACTTGAACTTTTAACACTTGGTCATGTCTATCGACAACTATCAGCAAATACATGTAATGTTTTGATGATGGTTTGATATATCCTTTTCTTTTGTTATGAATAATGTGATATATTCTGTTATATAAAACTGGAACTCGCTATGAAAAGTTGGACATCCTGCATATTTGACTAATTCAAGGTTAAAAAGAATGGTGACGCTTGCTCCTCAACAAAATCTGGAAAAGGCCAAACCAATAATTAACTCAAGATAAAATAAGTTCATCAAAAAGTGATTATTTGTTTAAAATCTATACTGGCATTTATAGTTTGAGTAAATTGTGTGGGATGACAAAATTTTGGAAAACGGAGGTAAGAATCAGTAAAAAATCAATGATACGACTTCAGTAATCATTGGACGATTTAACAATCATTTAAGGAAACATGCACTTTAATTTATCCCATTTCATAAGATGTTTTACGATATCTTTTTTTTTTTTTCATTTTATATTATGTTTGTAAAATTTTATGCAAAATTTAAATACAATTAATATTTTGTGCTCATTTATGTTATGCAGTATTTTCTATGATTGGTTGAATTTTTCAAAATTTAATATATTTTTGTAAAGATAGATTATTTTTTAATATGTATGTTTCTAGCTAGCCATATTTTTTTATAAAATAAAACAGAAAGAGTATTTCTTTTTATATGAGTGTTTAATTAGGCTTATTGATTGGGATGTATGTCCTTTCTGCAACCCTGACTTTTTCTAAAGTCACAAATTTGTATAGATCATGTTGTATCCTTAATTTTTAAGCTACAACATTGATGTAGTAGGTAAAGATTCTACAGCTCTATTGTTTTTTGATGTATAATTAGCAGATTAAGGAAAATTACCCCAATATTAGATTGTAAAATATTTAAAAAAGAAAAAGATAAGTCTTAGAAATTAGAAAACTATCGATAAAAAATATAAAATAACTAAAAATAAATGATATAAAATGTACTAATAAAAAAAATTCAAATATACAACAAAAATCTGATATCTATCAAGTTTTTATATTAACTTAACCCAACAAGATCTACACTCACAACCAATAAAATTACAACAAAAATCCTATAGGTACAGCTAATAATTTACAGTTACGGCTAACAAATCACATGAATGTTAGGGTTTATGATTTTGAATTTTACAATTAAACTTTGTTATTATATCATATAATAATTTGGAGATACGTGTTACAAAATAAAGTAAAACATTTATAGAGGAAACACGTTTTCCCAACACTCAGTGGCCGACGTACAACATGAGGAAGGGAGGCACATGGCATATACTGTTTTTTGTTTTTATGTTTAATTTCAATACTTTTATTGTAATTTAAAATTGTTGGTTTAATTTTAATTGGTACACTGCGAGATAATTTTAGTTAAATCAACGTTGTTTTGACATATTTAGTAATTTAGTATTGTTGGTATTAATAAATTAATAAAAGTAAGATTTAACCTGTGTTATAGCGTCGGATAAATGATATATTATTGTCGATTCAAGCCCGTCCTGCCATATAAGCTGTTCCGAATTATTTTAAAATTTTTATAAGTTTAAAAATTCATCATATTTTATATTTTTTATGAAGTTTAAATATATCAATAATAATACTTAAATATAAATTTTGTTGTTCACATTTTTTTTTGTTGATTTTCTTAATTATTAATTAACTTATATTTATTTAACTATTAATTTAATTATTAAGAATATGTGTAACAAAAACATGTGTTAATGTTATGTAATGTTTGATATTTAAACATAGTTTGTCACTTTTGGGTTGAATTTATATTGTCTAAGGTATTTAAAATTAGCAAATACATATCATAAATATAATGTATTAGCCATAGTTGAGGTTTATATTTTTTGATTTTAACATATATTTTAATATCCGAAAATAATAGTTAATATATTTTAAATATCTTGAATGAATGATATTATGTTTTAAGGAAAATACTTAAATTGTTAGAAATCAAGATTCCATATAAAAATCGAATTAATGATAAATAATGTTGTTATGGGAAAAATTATATTGTTAAGATGTTTTGAAAAAAAATTGTTTAGATTTTGATTTATAAGTTTAAGATATAAGATTTTTAAAGATATCAAAACTGGATTAAACCATTAAATTCTAATATTAATGGTTTATTCCTTTTTATAATACACGATTCTGTAACATTAGGGATGTTAAGATTTAAAGAATATTTACTCTGTGATTTTATGGCAAGAATTTTTTTTAAAAAAAATCGAATAATAGGTTGATGAGATTAAGAGCCGAGATTTAAAGACTACACATGAATTAATGGTTGTGATTAAAACATTTTGGATCACGATGAATGGTTTAAATTTAAAGTAAAATCCCGCGGGTTTATTCGAAAAAGAATCTGGATAATCCGATTGGTGAATCTTTTAAAATACCTTGTTAGCCTCAATGAAATTGTTAATAACTATAATGGCATTCATTGTAATTGCTTACAAACAAATGTTTGAGTCAAAAAAACTGCTGCAAAAATAATAAGTAGATACTAAGTAGTTATCTCCAACCATATGCGAATAAAAAGTAAATTATAACAGTTTAATTGTAGAATACAATAATTTATTGAGTATGTTTAGCCAAAAATAAATAGCAAAAACAGTATATAAACGAATATATCAAAAAATATACGAACATTATAAACAAAATGAATACAATCTAAATGTTTTGAAATATGTTTTTATACATCATATTTATGGTTTTTTATATATTTATTCGCTTTGTTGGGTATCAGTTTCTTCATTAGAAAAGAAGTTAGTCATAATACTTGAAGAAAGTAGTAAAAATAGACGCTTAGATATGAAATAAAAATAGATAATTAATTTTTATAAAGAGTCTAATAGGAATTGGCGAGAAGGGTATACGTTAATTCTTTGGGAGACAATGCATTTTGGATGGCTACCGATTCTCGTTTCTCGTCATTGTCTTGATATTACCATCGTCTAGTTTGAACACCTTGTTGGTGAAGTAAATAGAATCGTGCAAATATTCATAGAACTCATGAGCCAAAACTGAGAAACCATAATCGGTAGCAATCACAAACACATAGTATCCTAAAGACTTTAATTATATACATTTCACCAATTCTTCATCCATTTTGCAAACCTTGAAACCCACTGTTTTGGGACTATCAGTTTCGAATAATTGACATTTCACATTCCCAATAGCGGCCAGCAATGGCATTATCATCCAAATAATCCATTTTTCTCTTTCGGACATTCTTTTCAAGGAAACAATCAACAATGTAAAGCTTTCCAAAATATTCCATAAAGCTTTTGTCACGCAACAACCACTATTGACGCTGTCATAAAGTGAAGGTATATACCTATAGATAATTAATCCACCAAACGATCCCTTTTAAATCCAAGGCGTAAGTAAGTCCTATGTGAACTATAATGATGGAGAATAGAGCCTCTCGGTATTTGACGTTGCTTCACATTTCTCCATCCTAGATCTCTTGTCGCTGCCGATCACTAAAACACAATGATCTTCTCCTGGTACTGTGACAAGAATAACTCTTTTGAATCCGGTTGGTGTTACTTTCCTGTGGCAATATAGAACCGTATAAGCTTCTTGAATCTCAGAGACTGTGAATTCCAACAAATCGATGCAATCACATGAATGTCGTAGTGTGTAGCGCGAGAGAGAGAGAGAGAGAGAGAGAGAGAGAGAGAGAGAGAGAGAGAGAGAGAGAGAGAGAGAGAGAGAGAGAGAGAGAGAGAGAGAGAGAGAGAGAGAATTTCATGGAGTCAAAATCGATGTCAGATTTGATTAACCACTCTTGGTCCGGAGAGGAGAAAGTGACACAAAATAAGGTGACACATGAGAGAATTGTGCTGTAGTGGATGCAGAAAAATCGATCATTTACTTTAATGGTAGAGAGAACCACTACGAGGACCTTGAAGTGGATGAGATGGCAGCTCATGAAATGATTGTTGGCTGTGCCAAAAATGTAGGAGTGCCAAGATGTGTAGAACTATGAAAACATTTGATTTTAGCGAAAGAAAATATCTGACAATGATTAATTCAAGAAGCTCTTCCGCTAACTTAGACCAATCAATGATCTCTTCCTTGTTTTGCTACTGTGGTTTTTAGAGACATCGAATTCCTATCACTTTAACACTCCAAATTGAATGCCTGAAATTATTATCCTGGGATCCGAGTTATGATGTAGGATCCGTTCAAATCCGGATAATCGAATATATGTTGGATTTGATCTAGATCGGGATACAAAATACCATATTCGGATATCAATATTTTTATAGTGCGTGGGGATATCTGAATCCAGAAAAATATTCGTTAAATATATTAAATAAAACAACACTTCGACATGTAGGAATGGTGAACAAAACTTATGTATTTAATCTGAATACATTAATATCCGAATCCAGATAAATATTCGTTAAATATATTTAGAAAATAAAAAAGTATGACATTTAAAAATGGTAACCAAAGCTTATGTCTTTAGGTTTTTATAAAGAAGGCTCATTCCAAACTATTTTTCAATAACCCACACAGTAACCGAGAAGCCTATTCAACTAGATTTTTGTTAGTTTCTCAATTTTATTCTAGATACGGATTAATCTGGATCGAATACCCAAAAGATACCTGGAAATTTCAAGCGAATATCGAGAGACTAGAAATTCGGATATGGATAATAAAGTTTGGACTAGATGAATCCAGATACAGATCTAGATATCCCAGAATTTTTGGATATTTGGATCCTTCTCAAACATACCATATGGTTGTGCTTTTAGTTTTTAAAAGAATTAAACTATACGAAGGTCGAATAGATCATTTGTTTGTCTATAGGGAAAATGGATCACCTATCGCTTTTAGATCATGAAAATCACAGGTTTGAATCATTTTTCGAAAGTCCATAAAAGAGTTTTGTGGTCTTAGCACACCCCCTCTCTTTTCAAAATTACCTATAATTTCATTAAAGTCTCCAATAGCTAACCAAGGATCAGTTCTATGCTCAGCCAGATTCTCTAACTGATTTCAAACCTGATTCCGATGAGAAGGAATCGGGTGGCCATAAATATACATCAAATATAAACCAATTCCATTTGGGGAAAAGGAAATAACTGAAACAGAGAAACAACTTTTCCAAAACAAATCTACTCCACCACTCAGACCTATAAGCGGAACCATTACCAACTTTTCATAACCAAGCTCAAAACACACATCCTTCACTATATTGTCTTGATGCTTTGTTTTCATAAGGCAAATGATGTCTGGAGATAATTTTTTCTTGATCTCCTTTAGACGTCGAACTGCAAGGTCATTGCCAATTCCTCTGCAGTTCCAAGCCATTTTCATCATGGCGAGCGAGGTGAATTAAGGTCTACCGTGCCTCGCTCAAGTCTTGTGGAATCTGAAGCCGATCCACTACCTTCTCCCCTTTCCCAAATTTTTAAAGCGGATGTCTCTCATCAACCGCAATAGCTTTCCTCTTTTGAGTTCTCTTCACATCTTCATCATTAATCAGAAACCCATCACGATGATGGCCACGAACCAAAGAAGTGGATCCAGGATCTCTCACAAATGAGGGAACTGGGAGATTGACCCAATCGTTCCTGATTCTGCTGATGATAGCATTTCAAGAGATTTATCTCCAATCTGCACCAATGCTTCATGATTTGGATCGATATCTGGTCGCACTTCAACATTATCGTCTCCATTAACTTCCTCCTCATCATTTGGGATTTCTTGAATATGATTTCTCGGATTGTTATGAGCAGCATGCATATGATAACCATCATCTTCATCATCATCAGCGTGGCCTTCTACTCCTCCATTCTGAAGAACACAATAACCGGTATCATGTGTTAAACGGCCACAAATTTTGTAGAACCACAAAGTCTCTCAAAACAGAATCGCAACATTGTATTCACCCCAACAGTGAACTGGAAATTACGTTGGAACCAGAGTGGCTCAGGAATGTCCCAATTAAGTCTCACTCTGATGAATTCCACTCTGGCAGCAGCTTCAGGATTATAATTAATCTCCATTAACATACCCATACCCCTTGCTATGTGAGAGATCACTTCAGCATTCAGAAATTAAAAAGGAATCCCGCAAATCTGAACCTAAAAAGGAATGAAATTAAGCAACATATCATTCATCATCGGAGTCCATCTTTGAATCACTAGCATACAAACATTGAAAGCCCACAGACCTCGTCTTAGAACATTCTCCATTGCTTCTTCACTGGGATAATGAATTGAAACCATTGACCAATAACAATTCTTCATGAACTTGGCCTTCATATCCCCAGTTGCGAGGCAAGGAGGCGATGATATCCCTGATGTTTCGCCGACAAGGGAGAACAAGTCAACTCATCAAAATGAAGCGGTTTTCTTGGAGAACTTGTGCCACAACCGTCGAAGGAAGTTGGATTGGTTCATCGTCAACCCTCAAGTTGATGTCTTGTACGCGACGGCGCAGATTATCAGCCATATGGAAAGGATGCTTGAAGGAACATATGATTTTGGTGAGAAGAAATTGAGAAAATAAAAGGATCTTAAGAAATCGATTCTCTTAAATAGACATGATGCTCTTGGGGGTAGAAGTTGAGCATCACGATTCCTGGATAGAGGGATCGTGGAGATAACCTCCGATATAATGGATCCATCGCCGGAATTAAAGGAAACCACCCACACAGTGGAAAAGAGAAACCGATGTCGTAACCATTGAAAAATTGCCAATTTTATCGTCATATCCTTATCTTCTACTAACGGGTCTAACATGTATTTGATATGTTTTAGATACAGTTAAGATATAAATTTATATAAAAAATTTATTAAAATATTATTATATTGATCGAGGTCACATCTTCTTCTTCAATACTTCTCATGTTTCAATTTAAATGTTGTTAAAAGTTTTTGCACATAGATTAAAGAATTATTTAATTTATTATTTTTTTAAATGCAAAACATTATTTTTATATTACTAAAAACTATTCTAATAATAAAAAAAAACAAACAGGAAAATACAAATGGTAAAAACAAATAAAAAAGTAATTAATTTTGCATTGGAAGTTGAAAACAACAAAAACAAAAAAAAACAAAAATATTTAAACAACAATCAAATTGAAACAGAGAGAATACCTAAATCGTCACCACCACTAGACGCATATAGCAATCGATTACTCTTCCTCCACCGTAACCACTTCGTCTTCCGAACTGCTATTTCCCACTTCTTTCTTTCAATTCAATGATTATAATTCCACTACAAACACATTGATGGCCTCTCTCTCGAAAGGTTATATAGTGGTGGAGTTCCTAACCCAATCATCACACCAAAATCTCTGTAATCACAATCACTAATGGAAGATGATATCGACATAAAGAAATAAAAGACGATTTCAACATGCAGCCGTTTCCGGCAGAGGAACCGGAGGAGATGAATATGGATCTCCCCGACGATGAAGTTGTCTCGCCTCCTTTTTTGAAGATATGGCGAGGAGAAGTAGATCGGGAAATCAAGATTGAAGAAGAAACTTGAAACGGCTCAAGTTCCTTCGAGTCTCTCTTAATAACGTGTTATAGTTCCATATATGATGAATCCCTCCACCTCTCTGTTACGTAAACCAGTGCAATCGAATTCACACCAGGGGTTTTCTTTTAAAAATTTATTCATCAATAGTACATCTTTCTAAATCATCCATTCCCGTGACCACCTCTGGTCGGCAAGAAATCGTTTCAAAATTTGATCGGAACATAATTAAGATTCACTCTTTTTCTATTCCCCTTAGCGATTTTTTTTGTTCGTAATGGTTAAATAGGATCACCTTATGTACGAGTTCCCTTTATGAAGAGCATGTTTCTGCGAATGCAGATCCATTATGCATATGCTAATCAACAACCATATATATCATACATATAATTATTTATAGGAGTTAAATTCTAAGTGACAATCATCTTTGCTTAAAATTTTTCTTAAGGTTGTCTCTCGATCAACCATTCTATTTATGTAGTAGCTCATGATATGATGAACAATAGGTCTCTCCCTAGAACTCTTCACGTTAATGTTTACAAACGAGCACCTTCATCATGTCTTCCAATGAGCTTCAGTTTCACATTTTCACGGACCAGTCTTTAACTGCATAAACAGTCTTCAGGTGACTCGATCTCTTGCCTTCTCTCATTGTTACAATCATGTTTCCTTCTCTTGACATAGCTTCTCTATTTACTAACATATTGCCTTTATGACTTGTTCCATTCTTAGACAAGAAAAGCAATGGCTTGGCCTAATTTTGATGGGAAAGACAAGCAAAAGACTTGGGTAATCGACATATTAAGTTCCAGGTTGGATGATTTTACATTATGTTTATCAGTGGCTATCAATGGCTTATGCTCCGATTTGGATTACTTTAATATAACAATTTAGATTTCCTCGGGCTGAGTTCTGGATTTCTAATAGATAAATCAAAAGTTTTGAATTGAACAGGTTTAATTCATACACAGACGCTCGGGGGGAGGTGGATGAGAGGTTGTTTCAAAGAACATGAAATGTTCGTTCTAAGTTTTTTGTGATGCCCATAGGTGAAAAGATTCTAATGAAATTTTGTTTTACCAAGACAAATATTGACATTCAGGTAACTCTCAAATTCTAAAGTCCAATCCAAAATTCTCATGTCCACTATGGTTCAGAAACAATTTAATCTGCTCTTCATGGCTTTTAGATCATGTGTTGGGTAATTGATAATATAAAGTTAGCTAAGTATAGCAAAACACTACATAACTATATCAATTTAATTAGAGGAAAGGACTAGGTCTGAATTATTTTTTACCTCAAATATGATTTATTGTTCGTCATCTTCGTCATGAGTCACTGGACTCATGAGTTAATAATCAAGGCTTTGTCACTGGACTCATGAGTCATGTTACCACATGCAGTAGTTGGCGACATAAAGTTTTAGACCATGATTTGCGTCAGATAATGGTTTTGACGACACACCTATGGAGGTCATCTTGGCCACGTGAAATTCTGTCGACACACATAGCATTGATGTAAACATGTAGTTCTATGGTAGAAGAACATCCTATGCTCATGTAGTCATGTTGTCTTTTTTATATTATCAAGTTCATGTAAGGGCATTAACAGATTCTCATATTCTCTCTTTCTTTTGTCTTTAAAAAGTAATTTCAAAATACTGTATCATATTCTTTCAATGGATTTTTTATAACAATGATCTATTATTATACATTTGCATGAGTGGGATCTAAATGTTAATCTAAGTATAAGATTAGCGATGTAAGAACATACGTACTAGGAGTTTCTTTAATATTTTCTATATATCAAATTGACAAGCCTTAAAAAAAGCATGAGCCCATAGAATTGTATTCCCTTTATTCCACCGTCACCACTATGCCGAAGCTAATGTGTTGGAGGAGTGTTGTTCAAGCTTTAAGATATGTTGGTCAAACTGTTCAAATAATTTAATATGTATAAACTGAAAAGTAACTTAAAACTTGCCAAAGAGTATTTGATAAAAATATCAGTACATCATCAATGAATTCTAAGTCGTTCGGTCTAGTGTGACCCCAAAAACTAGAAAGAGTTTTCTTACATGGTCATTGTGAGTTTACGGTTTTAGTGATGGAGTAAGTTGTATGAACCCAAAGTTATTACAAAGGAAAACAAATATTTTATCAAGAAAACACATAGAGACGATAGGAAGATAGAGTACAAAAGAAATAAAGATGAGGATAATACTATATATACTGATAGTAATAAGAAAAAGAAAAGTGAATTTAAATTTGATATATAATATAGATTACAACTAAAAAATATATATAATTTAAACTAAACAAATATAAATGCTTTTTTGTTAAAGTGTTAGAGAGGAAAAATGTCTTTAATGCCACTTTTCTAAAAGAATGAGTCCTTTATGCCACCTTTTTTTTTTTATTTTCTTTTACATTTATTTTCAAATCGAAATGGTAAGAAATGACTAAAATCTCAGTCTAAATAAGGAATAATTACCAAGCCAACCTAAAGAATTTGGCCCAAATCCGATAACCCAACCCAGTTTCAATACATTTACAGATCCTAGTATAATTACTCTAGTTGTATTTTGTTGAACATAACTAAAATGTGAAGAAAAGAAAAACAATCGCCGCCTCCAAACTAATGTGGGATTTCATTAATACATTCACATAGATGTCTAAAGAAGTTAAAAATATGTACAACATTCGCATAGGTGTTTAGAGAAGTTAAAAATATGTACAACATTCACATAGGTGTACGTTGTTGAACATAGTTGTACTTTACGGAGGAGTAACGAGAAGGAAGGTGACATTTAACGACAATATTTGCATAGTTGTACTTTTTTGAACATAGTTGTACTTTACGCGGAAGTAAAGATATGGTAAATAATAAATTACATTCTTCAAGTACAAAACATTCAAATGAAAAAACCATTGAGATGTGTCAAAACCAGTCAACTTTTTGACGGAACTCTCTACAAAATCAGTAATTTGGATGATCCAAAAGCATGAATCACACATGTTTCCTCTTTTGCCGCCTTTTAATTCCTTATTCCACTCGTATTCCCAGTTATTTTGTGGAGCACACTTACAATTGTAGAGTTTTCGACCATTAACTTGAACATGCCTCTCCAGAAACAATTGAAGAAGTTTGTAAGGCCATGTGTATGGACTGACTGCATTCATGAGTCTCCTTCTTACTCTTTTAACAAAATCCTTGCTCGGACTAGTAAGTTCTCTGTCAAAATGGTCTCCAGGAGTCATGATCTTACGAAGGATTGCATAACTATAAACAGCCACATCATATCTCTTAAAGGCTGCATCTCTAAGAGTTGAGAGCCCTGATCCAAATTGCCTTCTCGGAATAACTCAGACATACCTCTCATGAAAATGGTAGAAGGATTAATGTTTTCAAAACAATATACAGTGAACCTATCTAGTTCATGAGCGAAGTTCCAAGGAGGAAACGTAAGGTAACAATCAATAGACCTCAAGAAAACCGAATCTTCAACTATTGCCTGAAAACATTTACAAGTCATTTTTACCATTACCATATCACGGAGAGAGCTTTGGGACACGATCAATAGAATGGTGGTGAGAAGATCTTGAGGAAGATCTAAGATTGTCATGGAAGAAGAGTATCTCTCCCTCTTGGATTTGGATGACTCACCATCTTCTAAAACATGTTTCATTGTCTCTTCTTCTTGGATTTGGATGACTCTTCCTCTTATAATTTATAACCTCGCCATTACCTTACCAAAAGGCACATATGGACGTGGTAAACACCGAAACGTCGCCTTATAAAAAAACATCATTTTGTTAAACGTCATCATTTTGAAGGAACCGCAACGTCGCCAATGTGCACCAATTTGGTATAACTCGGTTTATTAGGTACAATTGAGCCTCATACTGCCGATTTGGTACACCTCGGTTTATTAGGTACAAGTTAGAACGACTAGTAAACCCATAAATAAACGAAAATGAAGAAATTGGAAGGAAATGGGGAAAAAGAGGAAAAACGAGAAATATAATATTTAAATATGTTTATTTCTTTTAATATTTATTAAAATAATTCCACGTGCGGGTGCAGGGTGTACTTTTGCGGTTGAATGGTAATAATTAAGATTCCACGTGTCATTAAGTGTATTTTTGGCAGCGGAACATACACATAGTTGTGTCCAAATGTACAGTTGGACGTTCGTCTTCATAGTTGTATTTTGTTGATTTTTGTGTATTTGTAGTTAGCATGTATATACATTATTCTTTTTTAGTTGGAAACATGAGTTTTCACTATTAGTAAACATTTATGAGGGTTTCATAATAGAGTATTCAAGAAATCATAGGTTTTTTATATCTTTTGTATCAAAAGGGGGTGATGACATAGTAAGTGTTCCTTAATTATACTATGAGGAATGATTTAGGTGAAAACAATAATATGTATAATATATATTTAGTATTGAATGAAATTTTGTTTTAGGTTCAAAATGAATGCACTACAAGAAAACAGACGTTTTGAAACGTCCATATTCGTCGCTAAATCGTTGCAAAACGGTCTTTGCGTCAACTTTGCGACGAAATCCAAAACGTCGCAAACAACGTGACGCAAAATTACTCTGATTATAAGCCTTCTTTGGGAGGTTTTTAATAGTTAAAAAAATAAATTCTAATTTAAATAATTAAATATTAATTTAAATAAATTAAATACATAAAATTAATCATTATAATAAAATTACTCTGATTTTTAATTAAATAAATCTGTATTAAAATAAAATAATACTTAATTTACTGATACTTTCAAGATGACATTGTTTGAATCATAATGAATAAAAAGTAGACATTTCAAAATTGTTCAAGGTAGATAAAATATAGAGATGTTCTTAGTTGTACATAGTTGAAATAAAATACAAACACGTTCATATAACAATTACACAAATACATCTAAAAAATAAGTCTCATATGGATCACTTAGGGCTACAATCATCTCTCCAAGTTTATGTCAGGCACAGTTTTGTTCCTACACTTTTGGCGACGTTCTCCGGTGGATGGAAACCGCTTTTCTTGCTTCTTTTCTCGCATTTCGCAATTTTTGCAACTCGTAAATACTATTTACAACCTTGTAAAGCTGGATGAAATCGTAGCAACGGTAGCTATGTATCTGACTTACCATGATTTTCTTCTACAGGACATGCAAACTCACCATTATCTGACAGTTATACTACTTGTACCAAATGTCCTATCTCAAAGTTATACTATGTGTACCATTTGTCCTATATCTGTAGATTTGTCAATTACAAATCCAATCGGGGATTCTAATTGCCAAAGATTCAACAACTGTATTCGACAAATAACTAATGTAAATATCTTATCGACTCATTAAATATTATTATCAACAAAATTTGCCTACCCAAACAAGCAAATTCATGAATCAAATCCCAAAATTTTTAAAAATCCATAAATCCCTTAATTTTCAAATGTGGATCTCAAATCTAAATTAACTAATCTATAACAGAGCAAGACGAGGAGAAGAAAATGAATAGGTGAGTTTACAGAGGCGCGCCGATGCCGGCGAGATAGACGGCGCCTCGTCGGAGGATCGTCGTCGGAGAAAAGGAGGAAAGGGAAGAAACAATTTTTATATTTTTTTGTATAATTTTTGCATTTTTTTTATTTCTTCATTAAGGACAAAAAGAGAATAACAGATCAATTTTTCTTCAAAAATGGCATTAAGGACTTTCGCTCCGTTAGAGATTCAACATCACATATGTTTTTTGCATATATACTAAAAACCTAAAATGTCATATATATGAGGCGTAACTCGGATTTTGCCCGAGTGTGGTATAAAAAGGAAAAGTTTTTCAAAATTGTGGTACAGTAGCTAATTTACTCTTAATTGTATGTGGAGCGATGAGCCTTAATGCCAATTTTGGAAAAAAAATTAATCTCGGATGCCACTCTTTGATCTACATGCTACTAAATTCAGCCTCATATGTGTTATTCTATTTATACCCTTAATGAAAATTTCTGAATTTAAAACAAAAAAAAAACAAGAAAATTAAAATTAAAGTTTTCTTCTTCTTTCCCGTCGACGAGCCGTACGCTCACATTTCTAGCCGGCCGACGAATCTCCTCCGACGAAAGCCATCTCGCCGGCGCCGGCGTTGTCCTGAAAGCTCGAAAACACGGTTTGTTCTCCTTTTCCTCCTCCGTTTTAAATGAGTTACAGAATTTATGGATGGGTTTGGGTGGGGATTTTTGGGATTTGGTTGTTAAATTTGCGTGTTTGAAAGCACATTTGGTCGGCAATTATGCTTAATGGGGCATTATGGTACATGCATTGGTCGTTTGTCGAATGCAGGCGTTGAATGTTAGGTAATTTGAAATCCAAATTGGAAAGGATATTCTAATTTGAAAATCTGCAGTTGTAGGTTAAATGATACACGTTGTATAACTTTAGGAAATGAGGACATATGGTACAAGTAGTATAATTGTCAGATAATAGGACAAGTGGTACACATAGTATTGCTGTCGCTAGTTGGGTATTTGTAATTGTGTTTTTTATTTTCCAGGTTGCCCCCGATGGTGAAGGATATCCAAACTAACGTACATTTTGACTATGGAAGTAAATATTCAGAATAGGCATATGGATAATTCTGTTAATGAATATGTTGCAGATAGCCTAATGGGGAAAGAGGTAAATGAAAATGATGTTGATAGGCATATGGAGAATTCTGTTAATGAATATGTTGTGGATATGTCGATGGAGAAAGAGGTGATTGAAAATGATGTGGATAGGCAGGTGGAGAATGATGTTAATTATGTTGTGGAAATCCTGATGAAGAATGAGGTCAATGAAATGGTTGCGATTGGTAATGTTAGTAATGAATATCTTGTTGATATGCCGATGGAGAATGAGGAGTCAGAGGATGGTGTGGATAAGCAGATGGAAAACATTGTGGATGACAGTTTGGATGCTAGGCATGAATATGGTGAGCTTCTTTGTCCTGTAGATGTAAGTCAAAGTCAGCATGTTGAAGAATGGGAAGATGGTACAGGTCTAGAAAAAAACCAGAAATTTAGTTCTAAAGAGGCAGTGCTAGATTTGGTTAGTAGAGCTGCCACTAAGAACTGTTTTGGGATCCATACTCTTAAGTCAGACCCGCAGCGACTGTTGCTACGATGACGTCAACATTCACAGGGTTGTAAATGGTATTTAAGAGTTGCAAAAATTAAGAAATCTGCTCTTTTCAGTGACAGAGTACATAGAAAGATGCATACGTTCTCTCGGTATGTTACGAGTACAAGTAGTATTAGACAGAAAGACACACCAAGATTAATAGCATCTATTTTGCATGAAGACTATCCATGTCTTGGTTTGCATGTGTCCTACTCAACATCTTTGAGAGGGAAAAAGAAACATGTTAGTGATGTGCGTGGGAGTCCTAAAAAGATCTACACGATGTTATATTTATATCTACACATGTTAGAGAAGGTTAATCCAGGGACTGTAACATTTGTGGAATTGGATGAAGAAAAGAGGTTCAAGTACCTATTCATCACTTTGGGTGCTAGTATTGAAGGGTTTAGGGCAATGAGGAAAGTGATAGTTGTGGATGCAACTTTTATTAAGAGTACGTATGGTGGTATGTTAGTTTTTGTAACAGCTCATGATCCTAATCATCACCATTACCCCATTGCTTTTGGTGTAATTGATGGTGAAAATGATGTTAGTTGGGACTGGTGTTTAAAGAAGCTGAAAACAGTTATTCCAGATGTACATGAATTGGTTTTTATAAGTGATAGAAATAATAGCATCATCAAGGCAGTACTTGAGGTTTATCCGTGTGCACATCATGCACATTGTATCTGGCATTTGTCTCTGAACGTGAGATCAAGAGTGAAGACTGACAAGGATCTAGTTGCAGCTAAATTTATTGAGTGTGCTCATATTTATATTGTAACTGATTTCAACAGAGAGTATGGTGATTTTAAAAGGAGGTTTCCTAAACTTGGTGAGTATCTGGATAATAGTATAAAGGTGGAGAAGTGGTCAAGATGCTATTTTCCAGGAGACAAATACAACATAGATACTAGCAATTCTGCAGAATCGCTCAACAGTGTGTTTGGTAAAGCAAGGTTTTACTACTTGTTACCTATGATTGATGCAATTATTGAAAAGCTTTCTAAATGGTTTAACAGACACAGGATTGAAGCTGCTAGTGCATCATCCATAAAGAAAGTGGTGCCTTATGTAGAGAACGAATTACACACACGATGTGCAATTGCATCACATTTAACGGTGACAGAGCTAAATTGTTACAAACGTAAATACAACTTTATTGGACTGGATGGTAAGACTTATTTGGTGGACTTGAAAATGAAAAGTTGTGCTTGCAGATATTTTGATATAGACAAGTATCCGTGTGTGCATGCAATAACCGCATGTAGGAAGTTCATGAGGAATGAATGGAGAACATCAGATATCCAAATCTATGATCTTTGTTCGAAATATTATTTGATGGAACGTGGGCATTGGCTTATCACTGAACTCTTCATGTAGTCCCCCATGAGTCCAAGTGGAGTGTTCCTGCAGAAGTTTAATAATTGTTCGCCTTACCACCGGAGTACACCAAAAAATCGGGAAGGAACAAGGAAACGCGATTTCCTTCAATCGGAGAACGTCGCCGTAAGAGTAAGAACAAGTTTAAACTTGGCATAAACTTGGAGAGTTGGCTGCAACCAGAAAGTGATGCATAGGAAACCTTTCCTTGCTCTAGTCCAACTAATGCCAACCAAGAACATCTATAAACACTTTATCACACGTGGATTTACTATTATTACAAACCCCCCCCCCCACCCCCATTTTCCCAATTCTCACTTTTCCCTCACTTTACTCTCTCGTCTCTTTCTCTCTCTCTTTCGAAAGCTAGCTAGGGTTTCCTTCTGAAGAAAGAGAGTGGAAGCGACGGCCGACGAAGGCGAAATTCTTGGATTTATCCGGTAAAACATAAAAAGTAAATCTCTATTCATGTAAGAATTCCTGACGAATCCAGTAGATTGTTAGATCTAGGGTTTCATAAGTAATTTGGGGATTTCA
This sequence comes from Crucihimalaya himalaica, assembly GCA_004349715.1. NCBI lineage: Eukaryota > Viridiplantae > Streptophyta > Magnoliopsida > Brassicales > Brassicaceae > Crucihimalaya > Crucihimalaya himalaica. The sequence continues at coordinate 858,843 of SMJT01000052.1, read as the reverse complement.
AGATCTAGGGTTTCATGTCTGATTTTCAAGTTTTTTAATAGGAATAATGCTCAGAGATCTAGGTGAGAATTGGAGCGATAGCTCGGAGTCATAAGCCAATACTTTAGATCCATGTTCTTATGCGGACGGCGACTGGGGTGTTCCAACTATTTGATTTTGTGGCAAACTCATGGAGATTAAAGTGTCAACCGATGTTGCTACTCTAAGACGAAAATACTACAAATGCCCAATGAGAGTGGTAAGTGTATTTGATTTCTAATGTGTTTGTGATTTAAACTTTTATCTCATGTAGTGTTTGTGAATGTGAAGGATGATGATTACCACCACATTCAGAAGTGGTGGGATGATGCTGTGACTGAGAAGATTTCCGCATTGAACCACAACATCAATTAGCGCCAGGAATCCAGTAGCAACACACAAATACAACGAGGAGGTGGTATGAATCCGTAGTTAGAGTCAATTCGGGAGACAATGCTCGAAATGCGTGGTGAAATTGAGGTCTTTAAGGAGCGCTTAAGCCAGAAGGAAGCCGATATTGCTAGGCTTAAAGAGTTATTGGCTCAGTGGGTTTAGTATTTGTAAAGTTCTGAAGGTGTAATCTTATTTCATTCTGAGTCTTGAGACCTATTTAAGATTATGTATTATGAGATTAACGTGTACCAAATATACTTGTTGAACCAAATTTTAGATAACTAATTTGTACCAAATATTCTTGTTGGACCAACTTTTATTTAATTAACTTTTACAAAATATACCATAATATACTTACTCAATTGTAACTTTTCATATTGGCGAAGAAAGAAGGAAAAATGGACCAAATATACTAGAAATAATAGAAAAGCTTTAAAACGCCACAATGTACCAAAACCACTAATCATTATGTCAACAACATAAAACAAAACACCCATCATATAGTCATTCGAACAACCAAAAGACCTCCTTACCTTAACAAAAAAATATTCCAACTGATCCCTCCTTACTACTTATTTGACTCTCTGTCGCTTACTCTTGCCTAGCTTGCCTTGCTCATAAGGTGGCCTCACTAACCTGGATGGTTGCCTTCTTCACTTCTCTCTAGTTTTTATAATATTTTCTTTCGCCTCTTTCTTCCCCCTTTTCTTCTTCTTTTCGACTTTCTTTTTCTGTTCAGTCTTTTTTTCACTCTTCTTCTCAGTAATCTTCTTTCCTGACTTGTTCTTCTTATTATGTTTCCCTTTCACCTCTTCCTCTTGAACCTTCTTCGGAGTTTTCTCATCTTCTTCTTGCTCATTCTCTTCCCCATTCTCCTCCTCATTCTCTTCCTCATTCTCCTCCTCATTTTCCTCCTCATTCTCTCCCTCATTCTCATTCACCTCATTATTCTCTTGATTATCTTCATCATCTTTCTCCCCCCTCATTCTCATTCTTTTCAAGCATCTTCTGATTCTCTCCAAGCATCACATTCTCTTCATCATCTTGATTCTCTTCATCATCCTTCCCCTCATTCACAGTCTCATTCACCACATTATCCTCCTGATTCTCTTAATCATCCTTCCCCTCATTCACATTCTCATTCACCACATTATCCTCATGATTCTCTTCATCATCCTTCCCCTCATTCAAATTCTCTTCATCCTCCTGATTCTCTTCCTCACCCTCCCCCTCACCATCTACATCAAATTCAAATTCAAACCAGTAATCAGATGGACATAAACAGAAATAACTCCATAGAGGTAAACCAAAAAGCTCACCAATATTTATTACAAAATCATCATCAGCTGTCTCCGGATGCAGACCATTCTCCTCTGCTCTGTCTAGCAGCAATGACACATAATATTCAAGATCTTTCACACTTTTATCCATTTCACCAAACTTCTCCATCATTTCCTTAAACCCTTTCTCCATTGCTTCCTTTAGTGAGAGAATGGATAAACCTACATTTACATTTTCAGGTTGGTCATCATCAACATTTTCACCACTCCGAGAACCCACATCCATGTCATACATATATTTCCACCAGATTTTCTTTCTTTGAATGACTAGGCGCTCTCTCCAAGAATCAACAACATGATCAATGTAACCTACCCCATCATCAACCTCGTTGTCTATGATTCGCGCCAACAGAGCTTTCTCATCATTGTCTTGTTCCAATATGCTAGTGATATCCTAAGAATATCAGTTATTTTTAAGTCAAATTCAGAATGCAAAAAAATACATTTATGGTCAGGACAGTTAACAAACTATTACCTTAGTGCTTCCAAGCGCATCATTGATGTCTTCTAATAGAAAACCTTTCATGATGCTTTCCTTGAACTTGTGTTTACACATTCTAGGACATTCTTTCTCTACGGGAACAACTTCTCCGAATTTGCTACCAAGTTGTGGGATACATTCAAATGCCATAATCTACATATATACAAAACAATATCTCAATGATTCAGTCCTTAAAACAATTATTACTTTAATGCTTATAGAATTTACCTCCAGTGGAACAATGAATCCAGAGAAGCAAGTCTGCCCTTTTGATTTCACATACCCTTTCATGTTCTTCATCAGGTTCCGGATCCCTAACATGCAGTCATCGAATGTATAAATATCATCAACAATATTAAGAAGGAATTTATCAATGTTTCCATCAGACTTTGAATTTGCCTTTACCAGCATACATAAGAATTACAATATAAGCAACTTCTTCCTCTCTAAACCACCCTTATTCTGCATTTTCTCCAGTTTCTCTTCAACATCTTTGATTTTTATCCCTTTCTCCTTCCCAAACACTTTCTTTGCAAACTCGATTCGATATTTTTTGTCTCCTTATAGTATCAGGGATACTCATGGCAGTCCAATCCAGTTAAGAGCGCGTACTCTCTCAAGGAATACCTTATAGGGACTCCATTGACAACAAACCAACACTCACTTTCCATATCTGTAGCAGCTGTATGAAGCATAAGCATCAACATGCCTTGAGTCATGTGGTTAGGGTCCTTAAACTGAGAATGCTTTTGGAACCATTTCAGTTTTCTAGGAAACTGCTCTATGTATTCTACAATCTGCTTCACTTTACACCTAGTGCCTAGCTTACATGCCTTGGTGTACGAGTTTGGACCAAAGAACAGCTTCTCCGGCTGTATTGGTTGGGAATCGTCAACATCATCTATTTCCTGCAAATTCATACAAAAATTATCAACATACATACTCAGTTGTTCCAGTTATCAACAATTGTACCAAACACACAAAATAAACTTCAACTGTACTAGTTAGACCATACAAATCATTCTCAATACATCTGGAACACCATCCTCTTCTGGAACACCGTCCTCTTCACTTGCCTTTCCTTTGTCATTACTAGCAGTCCCATCATTCTCTTCAGATTCCTGCAATTTCATACACATATTCGTAGCATTGCTCTCTTAATTACTTGTTCCAGTTATACCAAATTCAGAAACAAATTATCGTGACCTGTACTTGTTGGACATCCTCATCACAATCTTTTGAGTTACTCACTGCTTCTGTTGACTTGTATACTACACCACCTTCCTTTACACGAGTCATTGACTGAAAACAACGAACTCGGACCTCAACAAAATCCTTCCCAAAAATCTACAGTTACGAATCGCGGCAGAAAACGGAGAGAACGAAGTTCGACAGAAACTAACCTTATTGGAAACAATCGCGACAGAGGAAGGAAATTAATAATTTAGAGTGCTCGTTCGTTTTCGCCGGGGAAGAGTGATGTCGGAATCGGAATCGGTCGGGAGGTGATGGTTCACTTTCGATTTGAAATTTTTTTTGCATTATGTTTATTAGATAAATGAAAAGAATTACTCGGATCTGGATCATGGGTCAAATAATTGGATATGGATGCAGGTAGTATAGATTGGATCTGTAAATTTTTAAAGTTTTAAAGTTTATTTGATCATTTCCATAAATTTCAATTTAAAAATAATTGTTAAAAAAAAAACAAAAACAAAAAAAACATGGCATTAAGGATTCTACTTTGAGCTAAAGTGGCAATAGAGCCATTGTTCCAAGACAGTCATCTAAAACCAGCGGACAAAGAGAGAGAGAGATTCACCGTACGTGGTCTGAGCTGATTGTGTATTTCTCTCAGACTCCAGTTCACCGACGAGTAAAGATTAAAGAGGTATCGTGGAATCCATTTCATCGGCCGGAGATTTCTCACTTCTCATTCAGTGTATATCTTCAAACTCTCCCATCCTTACGTTTTCTGTGTTCTTGTCTTCCCTGCACACCACATGTTCGGTTAAATTACTAACAGATGTAATTATCAAATCCTCACCTGTTTCTTTAAATTTTGCAGGGCTCCGGGAAAGTAATTGTTTTCGGCTTAATTCTATTTTGGGTTCTTACGTCTAGTCCTCTCACAAGTCAACATGCTTCTGGTTTTGCCTGCTTGTAGGGGTGTTTATCTTCAGACCATAGATCCAAAACCAGTTGATATTTCAGCCAGAGGCTCATATGCAAGTTGCTTTCAGGTTCCTATTTCATCTCCTGTAACTTTGATTTTGGTGATTACAATCCTGAGGTTGTAAAGTTAAGATTTTTCTTTTACATATGCAGATTCCTCGTTCAATCCCTAAAAGGGAGTGTTGGATGAGGTTAGGAACCTTTGTTTGTTTCAATAAGAAGCCTACTCAGGACACAAGTTTCAAGAAACGGCATGTGTTTACCCAGAATGTGGATCTTCCTCCTATCTTACCAAAGAACAAGAAAAAACCTTATCCTGTTCCGTTTAAGCAAATTCAGGAAGAGGCTAGGAAAGATAAGAAACTTGCTCAGATGGGGATTGAGAAACAGTTAGACCCTCCCAAAAATGGATTGCTAGTCCCCAATCTTGTTCCTGTGGCTTATCACGTGATAGATAACTGGAAGTTGTTGATCAAGGGTTTAGCACAGCTTCTCCATGTTGTTCCCATCTTTGCTTGTAGTGAATGTGGGGCGGTTCATGTGGCCAATGCTGGTCACAATATTAAGGATTGCAATGGTTCAACAAATTCACAGCGGCGTGGTTCTCATTCATGGGTCAAGGGCTCCATCAATGATGTTCTCATTCCTGTTGAGTCGTACCACATGTATGACCCTTTTGGGCGGCGCATAAAGCACGAAACCCGGTTTGACTATGAAAGAATCCCAGCACTTGTTGAGCTATGTATTCAGGCTGGAGTTGAGATCCCTGAGTATCCTTGTCGCAGAAGGACACAGCCAATCCGTATGATGGGGAAGAGAGTAATAGATCGTGGTGGATATATTAGAGAGCCTGATAAGCTTCAGACATTATCATCATTATCATCTCCACTAGCCGAGCTTGACACGCTTGGTGCTTGTGAAAGGTATCCACCTCCCACACCAGAGGACATACCTAAGATAGCACAGGAAACAATGGATGCTTACGAAAAAGTAAGATTGGGGGTGACGAAATTGATGAGGAAATTCACAGTAAAAGCATGTGGATATTGTTCTGAAGTGCATGTAGGACCATGGGGACATAGTGTGAAGCTGTGCGGAGAGTTCAAACACCAATGGAGAGATGGGAAGCATGGATGGCAAGATGCTCTTGTGGACGAAGTCTTTCCTCCAAACTATGTATGGCATGTGAGAGACCTTAAGGGAAATCCACTTACCGGAAATCTGAGGAGGTTTTATGGTAAAGCCCCTGCTTTGGTTGAGATTTGTATGCACAGCGGAGCTTGGGTTCCTCAACGCTACAAGGCGATGATGAGGCTTGACATCATCGTTCCTGATTCACAGGAAGCCGACATGGTCGCATAGGTCCTTGGACATGTTCATAGTAGAACACCATTCTTAGGGTAAAGTAGCTTCAAATTGTGGCTGATGACAGAATGAGCTGGCTAGCTAGGTTTTTCTTCATAGGGGACGTAAGACATCTTGTCATATAGTGTATTTTCATTTTGGATATAAAATAACTTTGAGTTCTGTGTCGAAATTATAAGAATTGTCTTTAAATTTCTTAAACCTTGAAAGGACGAGATGAAGAAACATCTCTGACCCAAATAGCTGGCTTTAAATAATTTTTTGATTCTCTTCTGGACATCTCACGGCTCCTCTGTTATTATAATGGACGACCTCAGTCAGTCTTTATTTAATTTCTTTCTTTGTTTTGAAAGATTTAAAAGATGTTTTGATCGAATAACTTCTTGTTGACTGACCGAACGATGGAAAAGGATTTCTCGTTGGTGTGGAAGGAGGAAGTAGGAGATATCAGGACTGGGATGAGTTATTTGTCAGCGGAGATGATGAAGAAGGTGAGATCCATGGCGGCTCCAATGGTGGCAGTTTCAGTTTCTCAGTAGCTCCAAGGCATCTCCATGGTCATGGCTGGTGGACAAGCTCTCGCTCTCAAGCGTCGCAATCGCCATTTTCCTCACCAACGTCACCGGCTTCAGCCTTCTTGTTGGGTTGGCAGATGCGTTAGAGACACTGTGTGGTCAAGCTTTTGGAGCAGAACAATTTGCAAAAATTGGTGCATACACTTACAGCTCAATGCTCTGTCTTCTTGTTTTATGTTTCCCAATCTCTCTTTTATGGGTTTTCATGGAAAAACTCTTGGAGCTCTTCCATCAAGATCTTCTCATCTCTCAATTAGCTTGCAGATACTCAATCTGGCTCATACCGGCTTTATTCGGATAAGCTCTTCTTCAACCTATGACTCGCTATTTCCAGTCACAAGGAATGATTCTTCCTCTCTTCGTGAGCTTGATATACATGCATTTCATCATGTATATACTTCATTTTAGTTGCATTTAGTGTGTCTTTGAGCATCATTTAGGACATTTTAGTTGCATTTGCATATGCATATCTCTTTTTTAGGTTTTTGGAGTTGATGCTTGAAGAATGGAGAGGATTGAGGAAGAAAGGAGACAAAACAAGCTCAAAAACAGAAACAGAGCGTGTAGCGATCAACCATACCGATCAACTGTGGTCGGTACGAAGATTCCGATCACCAATATCGAGCAACAATGACCGATACAAGTTCCTGCAAAACAGAGGATCCACATCGAGCAATCATTTCGGGCAAGGGAGATCGCTATCGATCAGACGGAAGATGCAACCTTGTCCAGAAGGAATATCGATCAACCGTTTCGGTCAGATGAGGTCGCTACACTCATACCGATCTGCCATTTCGATCATAGCTGATCGATACAATATCCAGGAAGCTTGACAGAGACTGTACCGATCACCTGTATCGATCATGGCTGATCGATACAGGTTCCTGCGGATCAATAATTGCTTTTTCACATCTTTTCTCCCTACGACTTTAACCCCCTTTTTATGCTAATTTCCACTATGAAACGGATCCAATAATTGCTTTTTCACATCTTTTCTCCCTACGACTTTAACCCCCTTTTTATGCTAATTTCCACTATGAAACCATATCACCTACCATAGAACTCTCTCTCTCTTGTTCTTGAAGAGAAAACAACATTTTGTATCATGAATCCTTAAGTTTTTATGTTATAAATCATCTTTTCTTTATGGATTCTTGTTTATCTCTTCATTTCTAGCATTTCTATGGTTTTATTTCTCCATTTGGTTATATATTTAGTAGGTTCGTTTTCTGGGTTTATGCTTGAACTTCTTGATGTTTGAAGTTTGTTTTTAACTTGTAATCTTAATTTTCTTTAGTGCTTAAGTTATATATATGTTTAGAGTTGTTAAAATCATGTCTTTAAGTGTAAAAACCATGTGTAGTGAGTAGTCCTTAAGAATTCTTGGGTATGGTAGATTAGGGTGTTTCTTAGCTTGTTCTTGATGTTTAGGAGTTAGACTCTTTGTATTCTTTACTCATTGAGTGTTCTTAATGCTAGATTGGCCTTGATCAAGTCAGTTTAGAACCTTAGGGATTTTATCCATCGGAGATGCTTGATATTATTTCGGAATGAATTCAATGAGTGCTTTTCATACCTTAGCCAATGGGAATTGATGTTTAAGATGAATTGTGGCTATTTAGACTTGAGTTTAATGCTTCATTGTCTCTGAATTACGAACGGGAGTTCTTGATAATTGATAGACATTGAAAGGGATCTTTACCACGGAGTGGACTGATCTTTAGAAGTGTTCTTAGGCTAAAAGAATGCATTGGTTGAATGTTTGAATGTTTTGAATAAGTTAGGAATCATTCGAAGTCGATTACCTTACCCAAGGATTCGTTGTGTATTATGTTTTTAAACCAACATCGTAATTTGCTCTTGTTAGATCATTTGAACCTTAACTTGCATTGTTAGAATTATGTCGTTTATATTTTCGTTATATTTTTAGTTATGTCACGTTTTAGTTTGTTTTCATAATTGCTTTTAAGTTTACATCTTTAATTTTTATTTAGTTCACTTAAGTATAACAAAACCAAAAACTTATTCCGCTTAGATTAAACGAGATTCTGTAGTTTCGGTGTGTTATTCTTGTTTCCCTGTGGATCGATACCCTAAGTGCTATAACGATACACCATTATTGTGGTGTTAGCACATCGGGTTAATTGGTGTGCTAGAGCCTAAAAATCTCTACTATCAATTTGGCGCCGTTGCCGGGGAACTTAGCAATAGCCATTGAGATTTGGATTTTGTTTGAGACTAGGCTTGTTCGAAAGAAGAAGCTAAATTGTGGGCTTTGTTTCTTTCTTTTTCAGGTGTATGAACTGAGGAGTCAAGGTCAAGAAAATTTGATTTGGTATTGTACAAGATCTTGGCCGACTTGAAAGGGTTAATTCACGTGCGCAGAAGAGAAAGAGAGAGACTAGAGAGATTCCATCGCCTGGAGATGGGTATAACAATGAGCAAGCAGCTCAAGGGTTTTGTGCTGGAAGGTAATCCACGCCCAGCTCAAAGAGCACTAAGATGTGATTGGGGCGTTTGATGAATCCCAAGTCCACGGAAACCGAAACTGGTATCCAAGCACCGGCTGTCGAAAATTAAACAACTTGAGATCAAGCGAGCTGATTAGTATGGTGCAAGGAAACAAGTTCCATGGACTACCCGTAGAGGATCCTCTTGACCATTTGGATCAGTTTGATCAAGTGTGTGACTTACCAAGATAAATGGTATCTCGAAGATGCATTTAAGCTGAGTTGTTCCCATTCTCACTTGGAGACAAGGCTAGGCAGTGGGAGAAGAGCTTGCCAAGAGGTTCAATAACTACTTGGATCAATGCAAAAAAGCGTTCTTGGCTAAATTCTTTTCCACGTCTAGGACAGCCGGCCTCAGAAATGAAATATCGAGCTTCACGCAAAAGAACAACGAGAGTTTCAGTGAGGCTTGGAGAGGTTCAAGGGATATACAACTAAGTGTCCTCATCATGGATTTTCAGATGAGTCACTCTTGAGCACATTATATAGAGGAGTGGTTCCTAGATAAGGATGCTCCTAGATACGGCAAGCAACGGTAACTTTCTCGGAAAGGATGTCGAGGAAGGATTAAACTTGTAGAAAAACTTAGCTCAAAGTGATGGAGCTATGGTGAAGACTATGATAGAGCCTCTAGAGGAGGTGGTGAAAGAGAGGAGCAGAGAACTAAAGAGATGAAAGCTTTGCACAAAAGATGGACCAAGTTTGCAAAAGCACTCAAAGGCAAGTTAACTTTGTTGGAGGAGTATGAGGCAAGTGTGCCAAGAAGTTGTTTTGGGGGATTGTGCTGAAGCTCAAGAAGAGATGAATTTTGTTGGAACCAAGGAGGGTTCCAAGGGAATTATCAAGGCAACTTCAACAAAGGATACAATCCGAATTTCGGAAATCAACAGGGACGAGGTATCAACCTAGACCTTTATCCCACAAACCAACAAAACCAAGGAGGTAATCAGCAAGGTTTCGTACCTAGACCGCAATACCAACAACAGGAACCAAGGAGGGTTCCAAAACCAAGCGAATTACCAAGGTAAAGCTCCATTTGTGCCAAACTACCAACAAGGGTACAAACCACCACCACCAACCGAGTTCTTCTCAACAACCGGATTGATATGAAAGGTATGCTCCAGCAATTGCTAACGGGGCAAGCAAACTAACTCCGTGAGTTAAACAAAAGATGGCTGAGATCCCACACAAGGTGGATTTGCTCTTATAACGATCTAAACGCTAAATTCGAAGCCTTTATCGTCTAAGATGAAACACTTGATCAACAAGTAGCTCAAAACACTTCTTCATCGAGTAGACAAGCGGACAACTTCCCGAAAGCCTGAACCCGAACCCTAAGGAATACATCAATGCTATATCATTGAGGAGCGGAAGAAAACTCCCACCGAGGGAAGGAAAGGTTAGTGTTGAAAAATGGTGAAAGAAGAAGTGACCATTAGAGCTTGATTGATGATGAGGTAGGAGTTGAGAGAACGAATCTTGGAGATGAGTTGAGATGAAAACAAAGCTAAGAAGCAAACATTGAGTTAGAGAGGAGACCAAAACGTCCATAGAAGAGCCTCAGAAAAATCGAGCGGTTTTGACACAAAATGAAACGTTTTTGTGCCAAAACCATATGAGGCGAAGCTACCTTTTTCCTAGGCGCTTTAAGAAGCAATTGTGGAGAAGTACAAGGCCATATTTGACAAGCAAATCAATGAGGTACAACTTACTTATACCAATATTAGATGCCTCAATATAGCAAGTTCTTGAAAGATGCTATAAAGGAAAAGGCGAAAGAAATGGAAGGATGGTAATTCTCACTCATGAGTGTAGCCGCCATTATTCAACGTAAAGTCATCACTAAGAAGTTAGCTGATCCAGTAGTTTTACACTACCATGTGCTTTGGGACCTTTGGCTGTTTGAGAGATGTTTATGTGATCTTGGGGCTAGTGTGCAGCCTATGCCGCTTTCAGTAGCTAAACGTCTTGGTTTAAAAGGTATAAGCAATGTCGCATCTCCTTAGTGTTTAGCCTGATCGCTCAGTGAAGTTTCCGGTTGGTATGCTTGAAAACTTACGCGTGATGATAGGGAACTTCGAAGTTCCAACAGATTTTATCGTCTTGGAGATTGGACGAAGAGCCAAGAGATCCTCTTATCTTTGGGAGGCCCTTTTTGGCTACAGCTGGAGCCATCATTGATGTTAAGAGAGAAAGATAGACTTGCACTTGGGAAGTGATTTAGTGCTTAAGTTTGACATTTAATGAGGTGATGAGAAAACCAACCATTGAAGGCCAAGCCTTTTGGATCGAAACAATGGATGAGCTAGCGAAGAACTCTGGAAGAGCTAGCTCTAGAGGACTCTCTTCAAGTAGCTCTCACTTGTAGAAAGGAGATCATGGTTCTTCTATGAATAGAGATTATTTATGCGAGAATGCTTGATGCAGAAAGACAAGAGACACAATGTGTGTTTTTGGAGTTGAACAGATCGATGGCGAAGTGATTCATGAAGAAACCAAAAACGTCCAAACAAGTGAAGCTAGCTATGGTGAGACTAGCTTGGATGAAGATTGGAGTGAACTAAAAGCTCCAAAGGTAAGAACTCAAACCTTGCCAATCGGTTTAAGTACGCCTTCTCGCCCCAACTTCTACATATCCTGTCATGTGTAAATGAAGCACTCGAACATACTGAAATTTCCGAACTTTTGAATGAACTGCGAAAATATAGAAAAGCAATTGGTTATTCTTTAGAAGAATATTAAGGAATTTTCCCCAAATCTATGCATGCATAGGATTTATCTAGAAGAGGAATCAATGACATCAATTGAACACCAACGCGAGGCTAAATCCGAATTTAAAAGATTGTCGTTAAAAAAAGAATTCTTAAGCTTTTAGATGCTGGGATTATCTATCCTATCTCAGATATTACTTGGATATCTTCCAGTGCATGTAGTTCCTAAAAAGGGCGGATAACCGTGATTAAAACCGAAAATGATGAATTTGATCCCTCTAGAACAATTACAGGTCATCGCATGTTGCATTGACTACCGTAAATTGAATTCATCAACTAGAAAAAGATCATTTCCCATTGCCCTTTATTGACCAAATGCTAGAGAGGCTTGCAAACCATTCATTTTTACTGTTTTCTTGAGCGGTACTCGGATTCTTCCAAATCCCCATACATCCGAACGGATCAAGAAAAGACATCGTTTACATGTCCCTATGGAACCTTCGCCTATCGAAGAATGCCGTTTGGACTATGTAATGCACCGGCTACGTTCAGCGGTGTATGATGTTCAATATTTCTGATCTAATTGAGGATGTTTGGAGGTGTTTTATGGACGATTCTCGGTGTACGGAGATTCGTTTGCCTCTTGTCTCTCTAATTGTGCAGGGTGCTAAAACGTTGTGAGGAGACCAACCTTTGTGTTAAATTGGAAAAGTGCCACTTCATGGTTAAGGATGGTGTTGTACTGGTTCATAGATCTCCAAAGCTGGAATTGAAGTTGACAAGGCTAAGTTGAAGTGATGATGAGTCTTCAGCCACCCAAAACGGTGAAGGATATTCGAGTTTCTTAGGACATGCTGGATTTTATAGGAGTTTATCAAAGACTTCTCCAAGATTGCAAGCCTCTCACTAGGCTCTTATGCAAGAAGTCGAATTCAATTTGATGATGAGTGTCATGCAGCGTTTTTGGAAATAAAAACGGCTCTGTAAGTGCTCCTATAGTCCAAGCCCCGGATTGGAACCTTCCCTTTGAAATAATGTGTGACGCAATGACTTCGCAGTTGGAGCAGTTTTGGTCAACGAAAGGACAAAAAGCTACATGTCATCTACTACGCAAGTAGGACGATGAATGATGCTCAAATGAATACGCTACGACGCGAAAAAGAACTCTTAGCACATAGTCTTTGCTTTTTGAGAAGTTCCGCTCTTATCTTGTTGCGTCGATCAAAAGTGATTGTATATACAGATCATACCGCATTGAGCATCTGCTGGCCAAGAAAGACGCAAAACCGAGATGCTTTGGTGGATACTACTTCTCCAAGAGTTCGATTTGGAAATTTAAGACAAGAAGGGGATCGGAGAACGTGTTTGCCGATCACTTGTCAAGAATGAGAGTTGAAAACTTGCTTACCCAATGAATGACTCACTCCCGAAGAACAGATAATGATGGTTAATTTATTTGAAAGAATAGAAAAAACGGGGAAGAAGATTGAAGAAGTCAGCGAGATATCGAGAGAAAGAACCTTTGGATATGCCGACATCGTAAACTACTTAGCATGTGGGAAGGAACCCCAAGATAGACGCGTTACCAAAAGAAAAAGTTCTTCAAAGACATCAACCGATTCTATTGGGATGATCCATATCTTTACACACTATGCCAAAGATAATCTCTACAGGAGATTATCTCGGAAGAAGAGATTGATGGCCTTTTGATGCATTGCCACGGCTCAGCATATGGTGGTCACTTTGCTACAATTAAAAAACCGTTGCAAAAGTTATCCAAACAGGCTTCTGGTGGCCTACTATGTTTAGAGACGCTAACGACTTCATCTCAAAATGTGATCCATGTCAAAGAAAGGGAAACATTAGCCGAAGAAACAAAATGCCTCAGAATCCAATTTTTGAGGTAGAAATCTTTGACGTATGGGGGATTGATTTCATGGGGCCTTTCCCTTCATCTTACGGGAACAAATACATTTTAGTTGCAGTGGACTATGTCTCCAAATGGTTGAGGCGACTGCAAGCCCAACTAATGACGCAAAAGTGGTTTTGAAGATGTTTAAAAGTGTCATTTTCCCGAGCGTTTGGAATTCCAGAGTGGTGTAAGTGATTGGGGATCACATTTCATCAACAAGGTGTTTGAGAGCTACTAAAGAAGCATGGAGTCAAACACAAGGTTGCTACTCCTTACCATCCACAAAACGAGTGGTCAAGTAGAAATCTCTAACCGAGAGATAAAAGCCATATTGAGAAAACCGTAGGGATCACACGGAAAGATTGGGCAAAGAAGTTAGATGACGCTTTGTGGGCCAATATGACTGCATATAAAACACCAATAGGTACGACTCCGTTCAACCTTCTCTATGGGAAGTCTTGTCACCTCCCGTTGAACTAGAGTACAAGACAATGTGGGCTGTAAACTCCTGAAACTTCGATATCAAAACGGCCACGGAGAAACGCTTCATTCAGTTAAGTGAGCTCGATGAAATTCGCCTCGAGGGCGTATGAGAGCTCAAAGATCTATAAAGAGAAAACAAAAGCGTTTCATGATAAAAAGATCATCAAGAGGATTTCAAGGTTGGAGACAACGTTCTGTGTTTAACTCCGGTTGAAGCTGTTTCCCGGGAAGCTCAAATCTCGATGGTCTGGGCCGTTTAAGATCACTCAAGTGATGCCATATGGGCGATTGTTCTAATAGGCAAAAGTGGAGAAGAGTTTACAGTTAATGGACAACGTCTAAAGCCTTACTTGGGAGAAGAAATCAACGAAGAGGGAACCACAACTTCTCTCTCGGATCCCAACAAACTTAAAAGAAAACAACGTCAAAGCTCGAGACGTAAAACAAGCCGCACTTGGGAGGCAATCCCATGATATCCTTTGTATATATGTGTATTTATTTGTGTGAATTCCTTTATTTTCTGTGTGAATCATGTGTGAATTGAGTTTCAGGGACTTAAGATCGTTCAAGAAGCAAGAAAGTGGAGAAAAACACGAATGAGGTGCATTTCGATCAAGTGTATCGACCAACGCAGCGGCGGTACAACTCATAAAAATTGTTCAAAAAGGTCATACCGAGAATGTGTATCGAGGTATGGTGATCGATACGACGAGAAAGGGAAGAACAATTATTTCCAGTGATAATTTCGATCACTTGTATCGATCACCTATGATCGATACAAAAACTCGACGGAAGAAAACAATTATTTCCAGTGATAATTTCGATCACTTGTATCGATCACCTATGATCGATACAAAAACTCGACGGAAGAACAATTATTTCCAGTGATAATTTCGATCACCTGTATCGACCTTAGGTGATCGGTACAAGGAAAAGAGTTGAGTGAAAAAAACGGACAGAAGTTCTACCGATCACTTGTAGCGACCATGGTGATCGATACATGGGAAGAAGTGAGTGAAAAACGGACAGAAATATAGCGACCACTCGTATCGATCAAGCTTGATCGATATGACCCCAAAGGTAGTTATGACTTTCCTTTGAGACGTTGAACCCGGTCCGATTTTAGTAAACCAACCGATTTCAAACTGAATTTCAATCAATTTTGTTGGTTTATTTTCGGTTTTCTCCTCCTCCCCTACTACCAAATCGATTCTTCTTCTTCTTTCTTTTCCTTTTCACAATTCCAAACACAAAAACTAAGAACTCTCTCATTTCAAATCCGATTTTGTGAATCTTGTTGCTACAAACTCGAAATTTGCCCAGCTTTAAGTGTATTCTATCATTGAAACCAATTCGAGTCTCCTAGCATCGACGACGAGGTATCTTTCTCATTCTTTCTATTTCAAAGCTTCATGAATATCAATGGAGATTTGTTGAATTAAGCATATCCGAAAGTTCTGGTTGATTTGTTGGCTTATGTGATGGATATGAGTTGATATTTAACAAGTTTGATAAATGATATTAAGAATTGAGAATCCAAAATCAAAATTGGCCATGAGTGTTCATGAGTGTTATTAAGTTGGGTTTTAATGGAATTGTTGAGAATGTTATGAAATGTTGTTTCATTGGGTTGATAATGTGGTGTTGATAATGCTTGTGAAGGTCTAACAAGATTAGAAAATAAGAATTTGTTGAATTCTTGAGAATAAGATTCACATTCTCACCAGTTTACATTGCTTTCAAAATATAAGTCTCTTAAAGCTTGTTATAGTCTCTATTGTAGGATGACAAGAACTACAAGAGCAGCGGAGCCTCCGAGAAGCAACCCGAAAGGCAACCAAGAAAACAAAAACAAAATTCCAATGAAGAGGTCTCTAAAGCTAGAAAGAAGAGAAACATGGAAAGAAACCGGCTCCTCCACAACCGCGAGAGGAGAGCCTGATAGCTAGCTCATGAAACCGAAGAGGATATTCAAACGCTTGCTAAAGGAAAAGGCAAGAAAAAAGCCACAACGAAGAGCACACCCACTTATTCCGAAGATCTATAATGCTCTAAAGAACGTTACCCACACCGGAACAAGATTGCGATCACCAATTCCTCCAAGCAATAGGTATCTATGAAGATGTCCTAAACATTTTCAGTAACTTGGGCTTACAACAGTTTCTTCGAGATGGCACACCCATCATAGCTTCACAAAGCTTCAGTTCTTAGCGTCATTGAAGCTACATTCTACTCGCCTTGTGATAAAATCAAAAGATGGGATGGAGCAGGTTTTATTGAGTTTCGAGTTGGTGGAAAGGGATAACGAATGGATTTCGCGACATCGAAAAGAATTTCGGGGTTCAGAGAGTCAATACGCCACCCACACCGGGATATTATAATCAAATAGCAATACTCAGACACTCACCTGGAGGGCGATAGCTGATACGAACTATAAGGCTGGCTCGGTAAAGAGCTCACACTTACCGCAACCAATCCACTATGCACACAAGGTGCTGGCGCATACATTCTTCTCCGCAAGAGACCAGCGTACCGTCATGGAAGACGAGTTAAATTCCTTGTACTGGCCCTAAAGCCTATCCTCGTCACATTCAAAAATGGAACCCCAATTCAGAGGGGAAACGGACGACAAACCAGTTCTGAGCATTGGAGGCATAGTCACCCCTATTCTGATTGCTTGTGGAGTAACTTTGGGACAAGTCACGGACGAGATCAGACGAATTGCTTTTTCACATCATGGATGATCGATACAGGTTCCTGCGGATCAATAATTGCTTTTTCACATCTTTTCTCCCTACGACTTTAACCCCCTTTTTATGCTAATTTCCACTATGAAACCATATCACCTACCATAGAACTCTCTCTCTCTTGTTCTTGAAGAAGAAAACAACATTTTGTATCATGAATCCTTAAGTTTTTATGTTATAAATCATCTTTTCTTTATGGATTCTTGTTTATCTCTTCATTTCTAGCATTTCTATGGTTTTATTTCTCCATTTGGTTATATATTTAGTAGGTTCGTTTTCTGGGTTTATGCTTGAATTTCTTGATGTTTGAAGTTTGTTTTTAACTTGTAATCTTAATTTTCTTTAGTGCTTAAGTTATATATATGTTTAGAGTTGTTAAAATCATGTCTTTAAGTGTAAAAACCATGTGTAGTGAGTAGTCCTTTAAGAATTCTTGGGTATGGTAGATTAGGGTGTTTCTTAGCTTGTTCTTGATGTTTAGGAGTTAGACTCTTTGTATTCTTTACTCATTGAGTGTTCTTAATGCTAGATTGGCCTTGATCAAGTCAGTTTAGAACCTTAGGGATTTTATCCATCGGGAGATGCTTGATATTATTTCGGAATGAATTCAATGAGTGCTTTTCATACCTTAGCCAATGGGAATTGATGTTTAAGATGAATTGTGGCTATTTAGACTTGAGTTTAATGCTTCATTGTCTCTGAATTACGAACGGGAGTTCTTGATAATTGATAGACATTGAAAGGGATCTTTACCACGGGAGTGGACTGATCTTTAGAAGTGTTCTTAGGCTAAAAGAATGCATTTGGTTGAATGTTTGAATGTTTTGAATAAGTTAGGAATCATTCGAAGTCGATTACCTTACCCAAGGATTCGTTTGTGTATTATTGTTTTAAACCGAACATCGTAATTTGCTCTTGTTAGATCATTTGAACCTTAACTTGCATTGTTAGAATTATGTCGTTTATATTTCGTTATATTTTTAGTTATGTCACGTTTTAGTTTGTTTTCATAATTGCTTTTAAGTTTACATCTTTAATTTTATTAGTTCACTTAAGTATAACAAAACCAAAAACTTATTCCGCTTAGATTAAACGAGATTCTGTAGTTTCGGTGTGTTATTCTTGTTTCTCTGTGGATCGATACCCTAAGTGCTATAACGATACACCATTATTGTGGTGTTAGCACATCGGGTTAATTGGTGTGCTAGAGCCTAAAAATCTCTACTATCAGAGCTCCCCTGGAGCTCTCTCTTTTCACATTCCCTTCTGTTGGCTACTTGTCTATAAACTGAGATTTGGAATCGCCGGTGCTGCTTTGTCCATTGGATTTTCATATTGGCTCAACGTATTTTTGCTTTGGATTTTCATGAGGGACTATGCTTTGCATCGCGAAATCTTCTCGAGCATGAGGCAGTTCATCCTGCTTGCTATCCCCTCTGCAATGATGATATGGTAACTTACACATCCACGTCCGTTGGATAAATCTGCAACAATGGATCTTCAAACACTTTTATATTATTTTTTCTGTTCGGTGTAAGTAAAGCTTGGAATGGTGGTCGTTTGAGATTCTACTACTAATGTCTGGACTCTTACCAAACTCAAAGCTCGAAGCATCGGTGATATCCATTTGGTATATGTACATATCACTTTGTACAAATTCAAACAGTCAATAGGCTTGTGATCTTTTTAACTTTATTCATGGAGCAGCCTCACAACATCGGCTTTGCATTACATTCTGGTGGATGCGATAGGAGCATCCGCAAGGATTTATAGATTTCCATTGTTCAGAAGATTCTGAATATTTTCATGTAAAATTATATTTCTAAACCTTTTTTATCTTGTTTAATTAGCACACATGTCTCAAACGAGCTAGGAGCTGGAAATCCTAGGGCAGCTCGAGCGGCCGTTCACTCTGCTATTTTCGTAGGTGTTATTGAAGCAACCATAGCAAGAATTACTCTTTACAGTAACCGAAGAAGTTGGAGTTATATATTCAGCAACGAGAGAGAAGTGGCTCACTACGCAACACAAATCACACCCATTTTCTGCGTATCCATTTTCCTCAACAGCTTTCTTGCCGTGCAATAAGGTAATACGATTATACTTTGTTACTTGAAAGACGAGAAAATTAGATTTAACTCTAGAATTCGATCTTTCATTTCTCAGGGGTTTCGAGAGGAACAGGGTGGCAAAATATAGCAGGTTATGCAAGCATAGGATCATATTATCTTGTCGGAATCCCACTGGGTTGGGTCTGTTGTTGGAAGATCTGTTGTCGTTATAACAAATATCTTATTACAGTTGTGTCGAACAGAGAAATAACACTTTTGTTAAATGATACTTTTATTCTATGATTAATTGAAAATGAAAGATATTACAACAATATATAGAAAATAGAAAATGTAATTGATCCCCATCAATATATATTCATTATGTCCTACAATTATTATGAAAATTAAAACTCCAATTAAATAAAAATCAAAACTGACAAAATACTTTTAATAACCCTTTTATTTTCATTAATCCCCATGTTTGAATCATTTTTTTATACTCTCCCTTGATTCAAACTTGCACACTCCAAACTTACTCATGAAGTATTTGAACTTGTTCTTGGCAATGTCTTTGTCAAAACATCTGCACTTTGCTCTTCTGTGCTACAATACTCCAACACAACTGAACCTTCACTAACCAAGTCTCTAATGAAATTGACCTTGATTGATATATGCTTTGTTCATCCATGATATGTTGGATTTTTCGCCATTGCTATAGTCGCCAATAGATGTTTGTCGCCTTCTTTTGCTCTTTCTTGATATCTTCAAGAATTCTTCTTAACCAAACAGATTGATATGCTGCTGCTGAAGCTGCTGTATACTCAGCTTATGTTGACGACAAAGCTGTCACATTCTACTTTTTTAACCTCTAACAAATTGCTCCAGAACCTAGATTGAAAACATGTCCTGAAGTGTTTTATTTTTTGTTTTGAACACAACCTGCCCAATCACTGTCTGTGAACCCAACCAACTCAAATGCTGAAACTCCGTTGTACTACATACCAAACTCAGTTGTACCAAAAATATACCTCAACAATCTTTTTGCTGCTCCATAATGTTGTTTTGTAGGACTGTGCATAAATCTGGAAATTGCACTAACAACAAAAGAAATATCATATCTTGTATGAGTTACATAGATAAGACCTCCGACTAAACTCATGAATCTTGTTGCATCCGTTTTCTCCGTTCCATCTTCCATTTGCAGTTTCTCATTGACATTCATAGGAGTCTCCACCACATTGCAATTTGTCATCTCGAACCTCTTCAACAAATCTGTTGCATACTTCTGTTGGGACACAAATATCCCATCTTCCACTTGCTTAATCTCAAGACCAAGAAAGAACTGTAGCAAACCCAAATCCGACATTTCAAACTTCTCCATCATACTATCTTTGAAATCAGCAACAAGTGAAGCACTAAAACCCATGTAAATCATATCATCTACATATAAGCACACAATAAGGATATCATCTTCCCCTTGCTTTTTTATGTAGAGAGTAGGATCACTTTTGCTTCTTTCAAACCCCATTTCTGTAAAGAACGAGTCAATCTTGTTGTACCAAGCTCTAGGCGCTTGTCTAAGCCCAGACGATGCCTTATGAAACTTGTAGACAAATCCCTCTTTTCATTGAACCACAAAATCTTGGGGTTGATCAATATAAACCACTTCAAGTAGCTCACCATTCAATAAAGCTGACTTAACATCAAACTGATATATATGCCAATGTATATAAGCTCCTACATCAAGTAAAATTCTTACAATGTCAAACCTTACCACCGGAGAGAAAGTTTCTCCATAATCCACTTCATACTCTTGAGCATAACCCTTAACCACCAACCTTGCCTTATACTTTTGAATTCTACCATTGGCATGATACTTTGTTCTAAACACCCACTTCATATCAATTGAGTGTTTACCTTCAGGAAGCTCCACTAGCTCCTAAGTTTGACTTTTCTCTATGGATGTTATCTCATCCATTGCTTTTTGCCATTCTGTGTCTTCAACAGCCTCGATGAATGTTTCTGGCTCAAGACTGAAACAGGCATGCTGAACCTCATAGATTTCTTGTAAGGATCTTAATTTTTCAGGATAACTTCCTTCTTCACTGCTACTGCCACTGTGATTGCTCGAATTTAGAGAATTAGGGAATGAATTTGATGGTGTGTTAGCTTTGGAACCAGCTGGACTTTGATTCTCCTCACGTTAAACAAAGTTGTCTAACATGACTTGCACAAGCTCACCATTATTACCTTCACACCACTTCCAAATTGTTTCCTCATCAAATGTGACGTTTCTGCTTTCAATAATCTTTCCACTCACAGGATTATACAATCTATAACCTTTAAATTGTAAACAATACCCAAAAAATATACATTTCTCAGATTTGTCATCAAGCTTTTTCATGTGATGTGTGTCAATAACAGAATATGCAACACTTACCATATATTTTCTCCCGCTTCCAATGGTGTTCTGTTTAACACTGCTTTTCTAGGAGAAATGTTCAGCAGATACACTGTTGTCTTCACACTTTCAGCCCAAAACTGATTTGGCAAACACTTCTGTTTCAACATGCTTCTGCCATCTCTACCAAAATTATGTTTTTACACTCTATGACATCATTCTGCTCAGATGTGTAAGCTGTTGTAAGCTCATGATGAATCTCTTCTTTTTCACAAAATTGGTTGAAATCTGTGGATGTAAACTCTCCACCTATGTCAGTTCGCAACACCTTGACTTGCTGGCCACTTTGCTTCTCTACAAGTGCCTTAAACTTCTTAAACATCTCGAATGTTTCTCCTTTCGACTCTAAAAAATAAACCTAACTCATCCTGGTGTAGTCATCCGTTAACAAGAGAAAATATTTGCTTCCTCCAAGCTATGTAGTTTGCATAGGACCACAAAAATCACCATAAACAATCTCAATACATTGAATTGCTCTCCTTGCATTACCGACTAGAACGACTTGCACATTTTATTCCCATATATGCATCCTTTGCATAACTCAAGATCATCGATCTTTGGAAATCCAACAACCATATCCTTTTGATTGAGCAATCTTAACCCGTTCCCATGTAGATGCCCATACCATAAGTGTCATAGCTTTGTGTCCTGTGAAACCTTGGCAACCAAAGAAATCGCTTCAATAGAAGAAATCTCTAATGGATATATATTGTTTGATGTCTTCCTCACCACTATCAACATAAAACCGGATTTTTTATCTTTGATAATACACACATTCCCATAAAAAACAGAACAATTGTTTTCCACCATCTGTCCAACACTTAACAGATTCTGTGCTAGCCCAATAATGTAATACACATTATAAATGAGTTTGATATTACCATCACCATTCTGAACAGCCACGATTCCTCTTCCTTCAACTTTAATTTCTTAATCATCTCCAAGTTTTACCTTCAACATGTGCGACTTATCTATCTCCTTAAAAAATAACTTGATGTCCGTCATATGATTAGAACAACCACTTGGTGATATATCATGGTTTTTACCCGTTTTTAGCCATGATATAGGTCTTGTTTTCAGAGTCTTTATAGTGTTTTTGTAGTCTTTTTGAGTCTGTTCAGGTTTTGGCACGTTTGGAGTATAATTGGAGATATTGGAGCATTCTGAATCTTTTTGGCATCCGTTGAATAACTTCCCACCGTTGGATTGAGCTCAAATTTGGATACAAGACAGATCAATGGATTAGCTTTCATTTGGAAGTGGTTTGAGGCTATTCTAACGGTGCGATCAAAAGTTATGCCAGTTTTCATGAAGATAGTCCAGTCTGGCGAGCACAGAGTCCTGGTGTCGACCGACACCAACCCAGTATCGATCGACACCGACTGCAGGAAAAGAAAATACGTGATTTTACAAGTCTGAAGATTCCGCAACTTGGCCCAGAAGATCCTATTATTTACAATTAAGCCCATAACGTGTTTTAGCATTATAATTAGGTTTTTTCAGCCACTTTGAGGGAGAGCTTTGATCATTATTCTGAATACTTAGGGGAGACTTGATTTTATTCATTGTTCGGGTTTTGAGAGAGGGAGAGAAGTCATAAACTCTGTTCCTGGGAGAAAAGATTTTGAACCCTTTTACCCTTTACTCTACTCTTTTATGCAATCTATTTTATTCATGATGTTTGCTTCATTCACCATGTCTGAGTAGATTCCTTGTTAGGTTTAGGGTTATTCAAAGGTGTTTGATGAATTGTTAGGTTAATCTGAATTGATAGGAGAAATTCAATAGAGTTCTTCATCTAGACTTGTGATTACTGCTTATTTTAGTTTCATGACCTAGAATCTGATCTTAGGTTGTGATTTCTTCTTTTTGCTTTTTTCAACATTCAGCTTGCATATGACCAAACTTCTTGCAATAATGATATTGAATATTACTCTTATTCGAACCTCTATTGTATGACAGACTGAAGCTGTCAGCCTGACCTCTTCCACAACCAAAGTCTCAATGACCACTAGATCTTCCTCTGCCTCTACCAGCTCCAAAAACACCTATTTCTCTAGTATAGTTATGTCCCGAGTACTCTCCCTTCACCTGGAAAGCCTTCTCCTCGGATTTCTCAAACTTTTTACCAAGACGATCTTCATGGGACAACAAGGAACACATCATCTCATCAAAAGTGTATGTGCTAAGATCATTAGCATCCATAATCGCATGAACAACATACTCAAACTTTGGAGTTAAGGTCTGAAGCACTTTACTCACAACAATTTCATTTGACATAGAATCACCATAAGACCTCATTTGACTTACAGTGGTAGACACTCTTGCAAAAACACTCTTATATAGTTTCTTTCTCCTTCATCGAAATTTTTTCGTAACTATGACGAAGAGTCTGTAGTTTAACGTTGATTACCTTCTGATCTCCCAGGTACTCACGCTTCAAAATTTCCCACGCTTCATGAAATGTATTCACGACAACGATTTGTGACAAGATGTCCTTCTTGCGATTCTTTTGTAACTACTGATCGGGTTACGCTGGATTTGCATCTTCAAATTCATTGTCCACAAAATCCCAACTCTCTTGAGATCTAAACATCGTCTTCGTTTTAAGACTCCAAAGGTGATATTTTTCATACTTAAACAGCGGAACTGAAACTTGCTTGTTTGCTCCATTGCCTGCCATGGCTCACTCTTTTTTCTTCTCAACAAAATCAAAGGGACCGAAACATCTGCTTCTATCAAACCGAGACCTATGCTCTGATACCACAATGTTAAAAGATCTGCTACCATAATGTCGTTATGACAGATGTGTTATAACACAATTATATCGAACAGAGAAAATAACACTTTTGCTGAATGATACTTTTATTCTTTAATTAATTGAAAATGAAAGATACTACAACAATATATAGAAAATATAAAGTGTAACTGACCTCATTAACTATGGACATATTATGTCTTACAATTATTTTGAAAATTAAAACCCCCAATTAAATAGAAAATCAAAACTGAAAAAATACTTTTAGTGATCCATTTATTCTCCATTAAACCCCATGTTTGAATCACTCTTCAACATGGTCTTATGTTTTGTCATGAAATTGAGAGGAAATGGACTTCGGATCAGTATACTCATAACCTCCACTCTTTAATTCGGCGTTCTTGCTTTTGTCACTTTCTTCTTCTTCACTTCTTCTTATAGTTAAAGTTTTGAATCTGTTTTGGGTTTGGGTTTCAGGAAACGAGAGCCAGGGACAGATTATTCGAGATGATACCTCAAGTCAAAGGCAACCAAAAACTCACAAAATATATACTTAATGATATTTCATAAACTGTGTAAAGCACACATTTTATAGTTAATGCAACTCTATTGGTCTACTTCATTTTGGCATCTAATTACTAATTTTGGATGCTTTACATTTTACATCATATATAATAAAGTGAAGTTCAATCTATAAGAATCTGACACGTGATATCACGTATTTTGACATATCTTTTTAATATTTCTATATTGTTCCTCTTAATATTCTCATTCCTAAAAAGATAAATATAAAGACAATAATTTCTTTTAATTACACATTTAAAATCAATTAATATAATTTGACAATACAGTAAGGATCAATCTCTAAGAAGCTGACACGTGACATCACTTATTTTGACATATCTTGTTACTGTTTCTCTATTGTACATTTTAGTATTCTTATTCCTAATCTTATATAATAAAGTAAGGTTTAATCTCTAAGAATCTGACACGTGACATCCCTTACTTTGACATATCTTTTTATTCTTTCTATATTGTACCTCGTAATATTTTCATTACTAAAATATAAATATAAAGACAATAATTTCTTTTAATTACTCATTTAAAATCAATTAATATAATTTGACCATACAGTACGGTTCAATCTCTAAAAAGCTGATATGTGACATATCTTATTTTGACATATCTTTTTACTATTTTTCTATTGTACCTTTTAATATTCTCATTCCTAAAAAAATAAATGTACAGAAAATAATTTCTCTTAATTACACATTTAAAATCAATTAATATAATTTGACCATACACATTTACAATAATAACTACTGGCTATTCAATACCATTTAACCATTATAAGTTATAACTTTATTTTGTAACATATAAATCACATATTCTCCTATAACTATCAAGACACATTTCATTATCCATAGTATTTCAATTACTACATAATTTTGTAAATTTTATAACAATTTTTCCCTACAACTACAAGTGATAGAGTTCAAATTGTTTTCTTATTATAATAAAGTAAGGTTCAAGCTTTAAGAAGCTGATACGCGGCATCCCTTATTTTGAAATGTCTTTTTACTATTTCTCTATTGTATCTCTTAATATCCTTATTCCTAAAAAAATAAATATAAAAGCAAAAATTTCTCTTAATTACACATTTAAAATCAATTAATATAATTTGACCATACATATTTACAATATTAACTATTGTCTATTAAACACCATTTAGACCATTATAAGTTATAACTTTAAATAGCAAGACACACATTTCATTATCCATCATATTTCAATTACTACATAATTTTGTAAATTATATAACAATTTTTTCCTACTACTACATCTAACATAGTTCAAATTATTTTCTTATGTCAACTTTGTAGGTTTGTACGCAACTTGTGATTTCGATGTTGTTGTCTCCAACTGCTATCGCCGAACCAACCGCTATCGTCGAACCAACCTCTATCGTCGAACTAACCACAAATGGAAATTATTTTTACTAAAAAAACATTTTTAACATTTTTAAAGAACATCAATGTTCTATTGGTTTTGATTTTTTTTTATAGATTATCTATGTTTATTGAGTTGCTTGATATAAGAGACATGGGTGAAGAGTTACTAGGTAATAAATTATGTTTTAATTGTGCTTTGCTTTCAATTATATCTACTCAAAAGTTTTTTTAAACTATATTCGATAAAAAAAAAAATATGAAGAAGAATCAATGACAATAAAAGAAGCAACATTTTTTACCGTTATTATTTTCAAACCAATATATTAATATTTTGATAAACATAACCAAACTAATCGGTTTAATAAAATAATTGTTGAATGGTTCCATCCAATATATATCTAATTGTAGTATAAATTAATTCAACGCAATGTTATATAATATAATAATTGAGAAAATTCCAAATATAATAATAGACACTTTAACAGTTTTAATAAGTTTAAAGGTAAAAATGTAAGAAAGTCTAATTTATATATAAAAACAGAATTCTTTTTAAAAAACCAACGATCAAATTCATGTTAACACATAATCCACACAACGCGTGGTAAACTACCTAGTTTTATATATGTTGCGGATGTTGAATTTGAATGCTGTCGATTTGCTTCTTAAAACTATGGGTTTCTTAGTTTTATTTTGTTAGGGCACAATGCCTATATAAACAAACTAAGAAGAAAATAAATTTCACATAACACTTTTTTAAAAAAATTTCTTTCATAAATTGGCAAAGTCAAACCAATTTTCCATAGAATAATCATTCCCTAATTTTCGGACAAAAATGATCTTCTAATTAATTCTTTTATGTTTCTTTCTCAAATGTCTTCTTGATGATACAGTTACGTATAGACAGTTTTGAAAACCAGTTTCCTAAAATTAATTCAAGTTTCTAGTTAAATTAGAAATAATAAGGTAAAAGTTGGCTTTAAACCAAAGAAGAAAAACAACGAAAAATTCGAAAAAACAGTTTCATGATTTTGATTTTTCTACCTTGTTCAAAAATGCAGTCTCTACTATTAGGAGCTGCCACGATTTCGATGTAATCAGATTAATCCGTGGAACAACTAAAAAGACTCCGAGTTGTTAGCCTTTTGAGTTTAAGTATATCTACAAAAAAAAGTTATAAAACTAATTTTTGATTAATCCCATTTAATTCCCACTTAATTGATTTGGTGCTAGGCCTTGCCCGGCCGTCTGATCAACACTTAGCAATATTTTAAATAAGTGTTTTTAATTGTTCTCATTAAGATTTTCTTTCCATATCATTATTGACTAGTTACTGAAGGAAATATATCGAACAAACTTTTTTTATTTGGGTTGAGAGATATATGGCGAGTAGAAGCAGAGGATCTCCAGAGAGTAAAAGCAGAGTATTTCCTAGGCATGTGCATTTAGGTATTGTTTCATGTTCGGTTCGAGTACTTGGGGTTTCGAGTCTTTCGATACTAGAAGGTTTATCCATTTAGATATTATAGAAATTCGGTTCAGCACTTTTCTATTTATGGTCGGTTTGGAAAATTTGTTAAAAGACCGGTCAAGAACCACATACTTATTGGGTACGGTTTGTGTTGGTTAATTTTTATCCAAATGTAACCAAATGTACCTGAAAAAAACTAAAACAATGGTTATTTTTTATCCAAATTTACCTAATATCTTAAATACCCTGGAAAAAAAAACCAAAAGAATTGGTTAAGTTAACCCAAATATATCTAAATTTAACTGATTACCCCAAAAATATAATATATTTGTGTTCATAATTGTCATTTTCGTTAATTGCATCATTACAAGTATAAAAACTAATATTTTTAGGTCTTTACTTGTATTTTGGATGCTTTCTCGTACCCATTGGGTATAGGGATCAGTTTGGGTTGGGTTCTGATTCTTTGGGGATAGAAGTCTAGGACCCATTTAGATATTTAAGCCGGTTCCCATCTGTTCGGTTCCTCTTAATTCTAGTTTGTTTCGGTTCGGTTCTTTTGGTCTAGGTATTTTGCTTAGACCTAGTATCTCCTGCAATTCAAGTATATGTCTCTTTTGATTTCAAAATTCTCCTAATTTTTGTGTAAACTCAAATTTTGTCAATAGTTTTATGAATTTGTTGTTATGTATTTGGTGTATCTTGTCCCTTAGATTACGCCTATGTACCTACGCATTTTGCGGCTAAAGAAAAAAATTTGTAAACCCTAGCAGCGTACATTTTCTCTTTGAAAACTTTAGTAGCCTTGGGTGTACCATTCTTGAGTCGGTGTACACAATTTTTACAGATTGGTACATTGTAAATATTGAATAATTTGACAAACTTTTTTAAATATATCTTAAAGAAATTGGAAGTATAGACCCATTATTAGAGGATCATATTGCTGTACGACCCGAAGGATTATAACTTAGCTTGTTAAGGTTGAAACATTACCCTCTAAAGACGAAGATATCTGCGTATAACAAACCTGAATATCTTGCAGTAATAGTGGAGTTTCTAAAGAGAAGCAAGAAAATTGTTTTCTTTCAAACTCTCCTTTTGGACAGTTGTTTCACATTTTTCTTAACAAAGCTTAATTCTCTTGGCTAGCTTACTCTTGGATTGATATGACTCTAATAAACATTTATTTATTTTTCAGTAACTCCATTTATGACTCATATCAACAGCCGAAAAAACTCTTGCTGGTTGGTTTGTGATATAAACCTCGGATGAGATCCACAACACTCGGCGAGAATGGAGATCGGACTAGTTGGCTTAGAAGCTCTCTCTAGTGGGATCGTTGCAAAAGGGAAGCGATGGGGAAGCGATGGCACCACAAAGAGGATGGAAACCTCTTTGATACAACGGCTCAAGATTTGTGGAATCACACACACAAGACTGAAACTAGGGTTCTCGCAAGCGGCGCTACAAGAGTAACGAAAGTTTGAGTTTTTATTGATATAAGGCGTAAAAAGAATACAAGGCTGCAGGGAGACCTTATATAATGGTCCTTCAGCTCATGAACTAATACGTCGACTCAAGAAAAACGACATTAAAAGACTCTAAACAACAGGACTTGTAAAATAAAATTACAAGGCGCTATGGGATCCAAATTAGGAAAGTCCTTCACGCCATACATAAAAAAGAAAACTTAAAAGAATTAACTAAAAGGGGTCTCTAACCATGGTCTCTCTTGTTGTTGGTCTGCTTTTTAACCACTAGGCCAGGCCTAAGTACCTACATAAAACGTATGGACAAAACATACCTTGTCTAAGCGCAATAGTGGCCAGATTTGATGATACTCGTTCTCGGCTTGTGTTGGGGTTTTCTTCACTTGGTCTTCAGTAGAATCCTCAGCATTGAGTATGTTTGAGATGTCCAAGTTGTGATCTTCACTTGCTTTGTCGATCGGAACTCTCACAGCTTATTCACGGCCCATTTGATCGCTAGCCGCTAAGTTAAGTGCGTTTGGAGTCTCTCTCGTGAAATCCAGCCTTAGCCATGTTTTTTCTGAGGTTTCTTGCTTGTTTTGAGCTCCTGGACCTGTCAAGAGGTAAACCAAGTCATCTTTTTAAAATTGGTCCGAGGGAATGTACCTTGGCCCGTTCACTTCCTTCTCGCGGTCCATATCTTGTCCGTGTGGGTCTTCTAGCCGTACGGGCAAGGTTTGGCTAGTTTTGTCCAGGTTGTTGGCTCCTAGAATCTTCTCCACAACTAAGTTGAACTTTTGACGAAGACTCTTGGTCCTTTAGCGGGTCATAGGACCGGGTTGGACCATGGGTATCTCCGGGTCTGGTTACGCGAATATGATGTCTTCATCATACCCTCCCTCTTCAAAAGGTTTTTTTCTCAAAACTGATTCACCTGCATCAAATGGAGATAAATCAGCAACATTATAAGTGTGAGAAATTTTAAACTCACCTAGGAGTGCAAGACGGTAGGCGTTGTCATTGATCTTCTCTAGGACTTGGAACGGTCCATCGCCTCTTAGGGATAGCTTGGAACTCCTCTTCTGTGGGAACCTTTCGGGTCTCATGTGTAGCCAAACCCATTCCCTTGGTTCAAATACGAGTTTCCTACGTCCCTTGTCAGCTTACCTCTTGTACTCCTCCGTCTTCATCTCTAAGTTGACTTTCACTTGCTCATGGAGCTTTCTGATGAACTCCGCCTTGTTTAATCCATCGAGGTCTACTTGTTCGGCTTGGGGCAGAGGTGATATGTCCATTGGTGTCAAAGGATTGAATCCATAAGCTACTTCAAAAGGAGAAAACTTGGAAGCCAAATGAGTAGCACGATTGTAAGCAAATTCAACGAATGGAATATAGTCTAGCCAATTCTTTGAGTTTCTACCAATGGTTGCTCTTAATAACGTGGAAAGGGTACAATTTACCACTTCGGTCTATCCATCCATTTGAGGATGACAAGTAGTAGAAAATAGGAGTTTAGTACCCAATTTTCTCCAATGTGTCCTCTAAAAGTGGCTGAAGAACTTAGCGTCTCGATCAGAAAAAATGGTCCTAGGGACTCCGTGTAAACGAACCATTTCTTTGAAGAACAATTCAACTACTTTTGTAGCATCATTCACCTTGGCACATGGAATGAAGTGTGCCATCATCGAGAATCTGTCTACCACCACAAAAATCGAATCCTTGTGCCTAATTTTGGGCAATCCTAGCACAAAGTCCATAGAGATATCCACCCATGGGGCATTAGGAATAAGTAATGGAAGATATAAACCGTGAGAATGTAACCTGGACTTGGCCTTTCGGCAAATGATGCATCCTGTGTGGCCAATAGAAATGGTCCACCAGAACTGCTAGGGTCTTGTCGACTCCAAAGTGGCCCATCAAGCCTCCTCCATGAGCCTCCCTAAGCAAGAATTCACGCAAAGACCCTTGCGGGATACACAACCTCTTGTTCCTGAAAAAAGAAAACCATCTTTTAAGTAGAAGACAACATAAGCTCCCTTACCGTTCTCTTTGTAGCTTTCTGAAAAGTCGAGATCGGTCTCATATTGATCTTTGATGTGCTCAAATTCTAGGACTTTGGCCTCCATAGTTGCAATCAGGGCATGCCTCCTTGATAAGGCATCCGCAACGATGTTCTCTTTTCCCTTCTTGTATTTGAAGTCGTATGGGAATGTCTCCAATAACTCCAACCACTTGGCGTGTCTCCTCTTGAGTGAGGTTTGGCCACTTAAGTGCTTTAGAGTCTCGTGGTCCGTGTGAATGACATATTCCTTCGACAATAGGTAGTGTTGCCAAGTTTCCAACGCACACGCTAAGGCGTATAGCTCCTTGTCGTAGGTGGGGTAATTTAATGAAGCTCCACTTAGTTTTTCACTAAAGAATGCTACTGGCCTCCCTTGTTGGTGTAGCACATCTCCTATTCCAAGATCTGAAGCATCACATTCAACTTCAAACATAATATCAAAGTTAGGATGAGCTAAAACGGACGCTTGTGTCAAGCGATTCTTCAAGGTGTTGAAGGCCTTCTCTTACGATTCTCCACATGAAAATGGTATGTTCTTCTTGATGATAGCCATAAATGGGGCAGCTACGGTGCTGAAATATCTAACAAAACGGCGGTAGAAGCTCGCTAATCCATGGAAACTCCGAACATGTCCGATTGTTGTAGGCGTTGGCTATTCTCGGATTGCCTTGATATTTTCTTCGTCCACTTGCAATCCCTGCTCACTGACAACAAAGCCTAAAAAGACAAGCTTGTTAGTACAAAAGGAGCACTTCTTAAGGTTGGCATATAGGCCTTCCTTTCGAAGCGTTTGTAAAACAATATCTAGGTGTCGAAGATGATCGAGTGAAACATTTACTATAAACTAGAATGTCATTAAAGTAAACTACTACAAAATTACCAATATAAGCACAAAGAACCTGGTTCAGTAGATGTATGAATGTGCTCGGGGCATTGGTTAATCTGAACGACATTACGAGCCACTTGTACAACCCTTGCTTGGTCTTGAACGCGCTCTTCCACTCATCTCCTTCACGCAATCGGACTTGATGATATCCACTTTTTAAGTCTACATTTGAGAAAATGGTAGCTCCACTTAACTCATCTAGCATATCATCTAGTCTCGGGATTAGATGACGGTACTTGATGGTGATATTGTTGATCGCTCGGCAGTCAACGCACATTCTCCATGTACCATCCTTCTTTGGCACTAGCAACACGGGCACTAGCAACACGGGCACAACACACAGACTAAGAGCTCCCTTACTTCTTTCTCAAGTTCCTTTGTTTCCTTTGGGTTCATGCGGTAAGCAGCTTTTTTTGGTAGTGGTGATCCGGGGTCTAAGTCTATTTAGTGCTCGATGCTCCGCTAAGGTGGTAGCCCATGTGGTATTTCTTTCGGGAACACGTCTTTAAAGAAATCGAGAATTGATTGTACCACATCACTCCCTGTGCTCAAACATTCATTGTAAATCATTAGAAGCACGGTGCCTATGGCACTAATGGTTTTGTGAATGAAACTAGATTTGACCAAAAGAGAAGATTTACTTACGTTGGCCTCGGTGTTCATCCGCATTTTTAACTCATGTACCTCCGAGGGGCTTAATGGTGCAAGATTCACTTTCTTGTCCATGTGGGTGAAAGTGTAGAAGTGGGTCCGTCCATTGTATAGGGTAGCTCTATCAAATTGCCACGGCCGTCCTAACAACAAATGGCCCGCTTGCATCGACACCACATCACATAGAACATGATCTTGGTACTTACCAACGCTAAAGAGAACAATGACTTGTTCGGTGACTTTGAGTTTCGTGGCATCATTAAGGCATTGCAGCTTATAAGGCCTGGGATGCTTAGAAGTCTCAAGTTCTAACCTGTCCACCATGAACTTCCTAGCTACGTTAGCACATGAACCACCATCTATCACAGAATTACATACCTTGTTCCATATGGTGCAACGGGTGTGAAATAGGTTTTGTCTTTGGAGTTTTTCCTCGGGGTTTACGAAGATGCTCGGCACTCGCCGTGCCACCAAAAGGTCTCCCACATCAGGGTATTCCACCTCCTCAGGCTCAATTCTCACGACCCTCTTCACATTCGTCCTCCGATTCATATTTTCCTCTGGGGTAGATGATCATCACTCGCTGGTTTGGGCACTCCCTTGCCTGGTGGCCTCTCCCTTGACATTTGAAACAAATGATCTCAGAAGTTCTAGGGGCACTAGAGAACTTACCTTGTTTTGGCCGTGTGGGTTTAGGGGCCTCCGTGGTTGCCTTTGAACCGCGAATCGATTTCAATGGCCTTACCTTTGAGGTCCAAGGTTGTGGCGTTTTAGAATGACTTGTGATGGCGATGTTACGCTTAACTTGCTACTCTATTTGGACAACAAGGTGAAGAAGCTCGTGCATCCCATTTTATTGCGTCCGCTCCACCTTTCTAGCTATGCGTTCTTGGAGACCGTCAATAAGCTGAGCCATCAACGCCTCTTCCGACTCCTCTAGCTCCAAGGCATTCATCAGCTTCTTAAATTCTTCGAAGTACTCATCGACCGTCCTAGTTCCCTGTGTAAGTTTACGAAAACACTTTTGTAAGTTCCTAGGGTAATGATCTGGAACATACCTTGATCTTAGGAGAAATTTCATGTCTCTCCAAGTAGTCACGGGTGCAAAGCAGTTTCTTCTACTCTCAGCTACGTTTCTGTCCCACCAAGTAATGGCATTGTCGGTGAGCTGAGCTGTGGCTAGAGCCACCTTCTTACGATCTCCATATCCGTAGCATTCGAAGATGTACTCGAGTCTCTGTTCCCAATCCAAGTAGGCTTCCGGGTTGGTCTTTCCTGAAAAGGTAGGAGGGGTTAGCTTAAGATCTGAGTTCCCTTCTCGGGGTTCTTCTACTCGCACATGGTTCCTTCTCAAGGGGTCTAGGTGTCTCGAATTCTGATTCAATAAAGGATATGGCGGAATGTCATCGTCCAAAACAGGCAACTCCTTCTCCGGGTACCGTAGCCACCTAACAGCTCCTCGTGGGCGAGCATTTGCAGCACCTTGGTTAGCATCTACGACCCCATTGGCAGCACCAAATTCGTTGACAACGGCTGGTGGAGGTGGAAGAGGTTGCTCCAACCGTTCTACACGTGCACCAAACTCGATCCGCATGGCTCGCATCTCCTCTCTCATGGCAGCAAGCATTTGCATCACCGCATCTTGGGGCATATCTCATCAGTCATCTCTTGTGTCGTTCCTGTAACTCAACAAAAACAATCAAACAATCAAAGCACCACAGAATACGTGACAAGCAAGGAAAACAAAATAGCACCACAAAGAGGATGAAAAACTCTTTGATATAGTAGCTCAAAACTTGTGGAATCACACACACAAGACTGAAATTAAGGTTCTTGCAAGCAGCGCTACAAGAGTGAAGAAAGTTCGAGTTTTCATTGATATGAGGCATTAAAAGAATACAAGGCTGCAGGGGAACCTTATATAATAGTCCTTCAGCTCGTGATCTAATAGGTGGAATCAAGAAAAAACGATATTAAAAGACTCTAAACAACATGACTTGTAAAATAAAACTACAAGGCGTTTATATGAGATCCAAATTAAGAAAGTCCTTCACGCCATACATAAAAAGGAAAACTTAAAAAAATTAACTAAAGGGGTCTTGAACCATGGTCTCTCTTGATGTTGGTATGCGTTTTAAACACTAGGCCATGCCTAAGTACCTGCACAAAACGTATGGACAAAACATACCTTGTCTAAGCGCAATAATGGCCAGATTTGATGATACTCGTTATCGGCTTGTGTTGGGGCTTTCTTCACTTGGTCTTCAGTAGAATCTTCAGCATTAAGTATGTTTGAGATGCCTAAGTCGTGATCTTCACTTGCTTTTTCGATCATAACTCTCAAAACTTGTTCACGGCCCATTTGATCGTTAGCCACTAAGTTAAGTGTGCACGGAGTCTCTCTCGTGCCATCCAGCCTTAGCGTTGTTTTCTCTGAGGTTTCTTGCTTGTTTTCACCTCTTGGACCTGTCAAGAGGTAAACCAAGACATTGTTTTCAAATTGGTCCGAGGGAATGTACCTTGGCTCGGTCACTTCCTTCTCGCGGTCCATATCTTGTCCGTGTGGGTCTTCTAGTTGTTCGGGCAAGGTTTGTCTAGTTTGGTTCGGGTCGTTGGCTCTTAGAATCCTCTCCACAGCTAGGTTAAATTTTTTACGAAGACTCTTGGTCCTAGAGCGGGTCATAGGACCGGGTTGGACCGTGGGTATCTCTGGGTCTGGTTGCGGGGATATGATGTCCTCATCAGTTTGAAACTTCAGTTTTATACAAAGAGCTTTTATCGTCCCTCTTATTTGATCTTTCACTTGTTCCTTGTATAATATATGATGTCTCATCGTCTAGGATAGAATTTTGGATATGGAATCCAAAACCATGGCACCCGTAACACAAATAGATCTTTTATTCGAGAAAGAAAGGGAGGACGAGAAGAAATTACAGTCAAAGAAGAAGAAAAATAAAAGCAAAACGGTCTTTACACGTGTAAATTCTCTATTTGATATACTGACTCTTTGGTTACTCAATTGTCAGAAGGTATGGTCTTCTCGGTGCTACAGAGAACTTCACCGAGCATGTCTAGTCCCCTTGATAATATTAAGACCGTTGAACAGTAAGTACCTATCCTTTAGAAAAGAAATTTGGTTTCTAGGTTTGTATGTTTTCTTTGAGAAAACGTGTGCTTACATGTGTCCTGTCAACCTTGAACAGGGTGTTACTTCTCCCTCACTAGAAACAGCAGAAGAAGATTCTATGGAATAGTCAAACTTCATCCAAAACTAACAATCAAGAGGAAGCTATACTAAATGTGACCCTGGTTTAAAGATTGTTTTTTTTATATTGATAATGTTTTGAACTATTTTGTTTTGAGATGCCCAACTCTCATTTCTTTCATTCGCTATCTTCAAGATATGGAAAGCATGCCTAGAGAAGATTTATTGTAAGAAGATTTGGAATTAGCACACGGAGAAGCTGCAACCGGATCCCGTTTAGCTCTTGACATGGCGCTTAAGGTAAATCAGTGACCGACAAAAATTTGATTCTCCTCTACTGATTCAGCTCATTCTATATTCTCTTTACTTCCTGATTTTCTTGACAAATTGTGCTACTGCAAGGTCCTCTTGAACATTAAGGTTCTTCAAACGGATTTGGTGCACAATCGGTAACAATTTTATGACAACTTGGAAGAACAAGTTCCTTATGCACTACAAGATTTCTTTTCTGCTTTTGTGTCGGAACAGATTACAGAAGAGGGACTCAACAGTTACCTACTGAGCAACATTCTTGCTTCCCTAGAAGAAGTTCATTCCCTGGTTTGTGCGAGTAAAATATTAGCCTTTAAGCATATTAATCTTATTTTAATGTATAGGCTTGATTGTTTTTACATGTTATTCAGTTTTTTTTACTCTTTTCAATCAAGTGATGCTGCTGTGGTAGTTGTGGCGATCCTTAAGTTTTGCCATTGCTGGAAAGTGGTCCAGAGAGAAGCTTGGTAGCTTGCCTTTTTACGTTGCAGGAATATGACAGAATGAGTTGAAGAAAATGCACATGGAAGCCACGTTATCCAGAGCAAAGATCATATGGAATTGTTATGGCTGCAGATTCAATCAGAGACCTGAAGGTATGTTAGATTTATTTCCCTATTTTTGTCTTTCCTATAGAAACTGGTATTACTCCTTGAACGTTGTTATGTGGTTATATATATACAATATGCTTTTGGGGAGATAAAGTTTGATGGTACATCCTTAAAGTAATTCGCATGGAAGATAAAATGTTATGTGACATTAGAACAAAAGGTTGTGGAAAGGATAACTTTGGTCATTACATTACAACTAGATGTCTGACTATCATCACAATGGGTAATCACGTTGTAACCATGGTTGTCTTCTTATTTACTCATATTAATTATTAGGGTATTTGCATAAATTAACCAGTTTCAATGTTTTTCAAAAAATAGTCAACATTAGTTTTCACCAAATAGTCACTTGTATATTTCTGTTGAAAATGTCTCTGATTCTAACCAGATGTTACATGCATACTGTACGACCTAGTTAATTTGTAGTCCACTGTAGTTCAAAACAAAAAGGAGTGTTCAGTTCAGTTAAACAAACATTTGAACAATGTCTCTGGATGCTGTCCTTCTTGAGTGAGGCTTGTATAGGTTAACCTTGTTGAAGAAATGTTTAACTGCCATGCTTTCAATAAAAGACAATTGTAGCTCCCCTATCACCAGCATCTCATTTGCTGCTTCTCTAAAAACACTCTCATATACTCTTGCACTCTGTAGATGCCATTCCTGATTAATAACCTTCTGAATTTGTGTAACATCTTCACTATCTAGCCATGCTTTGTGCTGCTTGCAAATGTTAAGATAATTCCTCAAGTTTGTAGTCCTTGATTTGGTTGAACGTGCAAACTGCTTTTGGCAATAGTTGCAAAAACATTTGTTGCGGATCTTCTCTACACTTGTGAAATGATTCCATACATCTGACCTTGTGGGAAGTATCCTTGGGCTCTTACTATCCTCAGCAGTAGCTCCACTTCCAGGTGCTTCTTTCCTTTTTCTCCTTTATTTTGATTCAGGATTCGGGAACTCTCCTTGGTCATCAAAGTCATGTGCATCTCTGTCTATATTATCTTGAGCTGGAGATGAAGATGATTCCATCTGCAAAAAGTAAGATAAACATTTTTAGTTTAATACAATGATTATAGCAATATCATCACCAAGCTGGTTTTAATCACACAAGATTGATATGAAACTGGTTTTATACAGATTGATGAAAATGTTCATACTTCATAGAGATATCATAAACCACAAAGACTTGAAGCATTCTAATATCACATCATCAACGGTTGACTGACTACAAAGAGAATTGGACATCTTTTAATCCAAAACCAGACCAATCATACAAGTAAAATTCATATTACTTGTGTAAAATCACAATCCAAGATCACAAGCCAAGGAAAATTCATATTTCAATGATGAACTTAACCTAAGATACTCAAAATCAAAAATCAAAGATCAAACTGTCACTAAGATATGAGTGGTTTAAGAGTTAAAACGTTTCATTCAAGCTTAAGATATAAAATGTTTATATATATATATATCTATCAAAGCTTTAGTATCATTCACAATCTCATCAATCATGGTCTGTCAATACACACCTTTCCTCAAAGTAAACTTAATATAGAAATTGTTTCCTCAGAGACAGAGTATAAGATGAAACCAAAAGCATAATAGGAAACAAAAAACATAAGAAATCAAATTCAAGAAATCAAACTCAGATTTCGGGTACAATAAATTGATAAAACTCCAAAGCCAAAGTATAAGAGATTAAGAGAAAGCAAAAAACTTGAACTCACCTGTGATTGTCCGGCACCAACACGTCGTGAGTTCTTAGACGGAGGAGACGATACCAATTCGTTTAAAGTTAGGGTTTCCAGTTTGATAAATTGGGGTTTGAACTAGGTTGGACGTTGGAGATTAAATGTGTTTTGAGTTCGGCAATGGGAAGAGAAATCGACGATTCGACAAAGGAAAGAAAGGGAATTAGGACAGGGGTTTTTAGATGTGTTTATATAGAATCGGGTTTTTTGGGTTCTCTTCGGATATTGGATAATAACTGATCGGGTTCGGATATCCAATCTTAGGTGAAATGAAATCCGTTTGGGTATTTTGGTACATCCGTACCCGAACCAAACCCATTACTTCAGATCGGGTTCGGGTTCAGATTTCGGATACGGTTATTATGCCCACCTCTTACCAAGGATATTGTACCTTTGTTGGTGGGAAACTGATCACTTGGAGAAGAGAGAAGCAGAATGTGGTGTTAAGTTCTAGTGCTAAAGCAAAATACCGTTCTATGGATGAAACTACGGATGAGCTCATTTGGTTTAAGGCGTTGCTTTTGGATCTCGGAGTCAAGACCACTCAACCTATGATCATGCACTGTGATAATCAGGTTGCTATTCACATTGCTTCCAATTATGGGTTTCGTAAGCACATCAAACACATTGAAGTTGACTACCATCATATACGTGAGAAGGTTTAACTTGGGATTATCTTTCCTACTTACACAAAGAGTTTTGATCAACTTGTCGATATCTTCACCACGACAACAAATTCAAAGGTTTATAGCTTCATTCAAGGCAAACTTGGCTTAGTTGATTTTCACAAGCCTGGAATGTGATCGTTAGACTCTTTTTCCCTTGACCATGGTTTTCCCCATTGGGTTGTCCTGGTAAGGTTTTTAATGAGGTAAATCCATTATGAGCATGATCCTCTTCAGCCAAGCTTGAGGGGGAATGTTGGAATGAAGAAATAGAGCCATTTGCATCTCGGAGCTGTTCATGTTCATATATGTCTTCAACTCATTTATTAAAGCAGTTCTCTCTCTTATATGCATGAAGAACGAAATTATATCTCCTTTTCTCTCCTTCATGCATTCCTTCTCATTTATGTATTCCCAACATCTAGTTTATCTCATTAGCTTCTATATATTTGTATCTCTTTGTACATTTCAGATTAAGAGAAATAATATACAGGTTCTATCTATTTTCTTTATTCTTCTCTATTCTCTCTTTTACACTCTTATACACTTCCGCATATATTTCTACAGTGAGGAAGCCGGAGATGAAGACTAAAAATGAGAGATTAAATCTTCGGCTCAGAGTGTTGAAAAAGTTGGATCTGATGAAAAAGGTAGATTGAATGAAGAGGAAGAAGAAGAAAATGGAGAGAAAGAATCTCAGAATTAAGAGGGAGAACAAGAACTTTGAGGGAGGAAATCCCGGCCCGTAATCTTGGAACTCGGAGTGTTGAGGAAGTAGAAGATGGAGGAGCTCAAGATGCAGAGAACGAATCTCGGAATAAAGAGGTAGAAGAAGAAGTAGGAGTTCTGTGAAATAACGTTTTTGAGAAATTTATGAAAAAGAAGAACTTGGTAATTGGTAATACATGGTAAATTTGTTGCATGATTCCAAGGAGGAAAGGACGGCATCAATTCAACATGAAAATGTACTTCTGACCGACGGAGTACAAAAATAAAATAAAGATATCGACGAGGTTTCTCATCCAAGAAGCTTTGGAAACCCTAGAGAATTTTTGGATCCACTTCTCACTAAGGTTGAGAGGAAATGGTTTGAGAAGCATCATCAGTTTAAACACATTTTCCACATGCCCAGGGACAAAAACCACAAGGTTATGGGCATGTGGATGCTCCTACCTTGAACGGCATGCTTCGAGACGCAAAAGGAAGCTTGGTTTGTTGTAAATGGCATTCCCATCCGTTATGGTATAAAGGAACATGCCTTAATATTGGGATTTGACTGCCGCAACTATCCACTCAATTATAAAGAATCGGGCAATTTAGACTACGGGAGGAGCCATACCAAGCGAAAAGTAATTAGACCTCAAGAAGTGAAGGAAAATCTACTGGAAATAGTACCAACGACATGTTCTCGAGAAAGGTTAAAGATGGCGGTCCTCTACTTCTTAGCCAACATTGTTATAGGGCAGACAAAGAGTACACCAGATGCTATAGTCATGGATGATATCCTTCTAAGAGCGGGGGATGATCTTGAGTTTGGTAAAATATTTCCTTGGGGAGATATTCATTTGATCACATGCTTGGAGGGATCAAACACACGATGACTCATTTTGGAGGGGTTGTGAGGAGTGTATCGTGGCCGATTCCAGGTTTTTGTATTGGTCATTGTTAGTACTTCTTATAAATGTGTTTAACTCTAACTATATGTGTGTTGCGTAGCGTTTAGAATTTGAGGCAATTCTAACATTGGGGGATAGATTCCGAGAAGCTATTCCAAACGCAGACGAGAAAGCAAATGTGCTGCTTCCGGAAACCCACCAAACGAGAAAGCTGCTTCCCAAGTCCCACCAAACGAGAAAGCTACTTCCTAAGTCCCACCAAACGAGAAAGCTGCTTCCCAAGAATAAGACACTGAGATTTGTAGTTATTCCTCAAAAATTATGTGCAAAAAAGGATGTTAAACGGAATGTTCAAACTGTCGTTGACCCTAACTATAGTAGGCCAAATACAAGGTCATGGACGAATGTTGGGTGAATACATTTTTTTGTGTCTATGTTGGTTTTATGGTTGGAAGAATTATATTTTTAGTAATGTCTTTGACACTGGTATTACTTGGTAGAAGTATTGTGTTGGAATTGTATTTGAATTCGTATTACTGGTATTATTGGGTAAAACTATTAATTTGTCTTTGTATTTGATGTCGAGCTACTAGTAGTATCACCCATAATGTTAAACTTGTTAATGGCCTTTGAGGATAGTTGATTACTAGAACCCCTAACTAGACGCGTTTACTGAATTGATTTAATTTATTTGAGATGTGTAGTTAAGCGTCTGCATGTACATTGAATAGATTTGATGGGAAATGATAAACGACTACGCATTAATACACAACGATTCGTAAATCATGCAACATATCGGGAACCAGTGCAACTTTTGACACATAAAAAATTGTTTGTTTATAAGAACACGAAATCACTTCACCTCTGGCGATTCACTTCACTTTCATTTTGCTTTTAGCGCATCATCTCTCTCTCTACTCAAATCAAATCTTCCTCTTTTCATCTTCCATTTGAGATATGGCGTATACGGCATTTCATATTAAGAAGGGTTTGCAAAACCTGGTGAAGAATCTCATAGCCCATTTCACAGCAGGTTAAGATATTTACTCTTTTTATTTTTGTTTACATGGTTTAGAGTAGAAGAAACTGATTACTTATTCAAAGCAAATTAGGGCATGTTGCTGACGACTTGTGGCAGTCAGAAGCTGTGCTGATCAGACCACCCATCACCCCTTACGAAGGAGGGGTATTTAAGTTGTCGATTTGGTATCCGCCTGGTTATCCACTCACACCCCAAATGTAATACATGGTTTGACATGTCTTTGATCTATAGTCTTTGATTACATGGTAATACTAGAGTATTACTATATTGACATCTCTTTATTTAAAATCTATTGTAATTGTAGGTTTATCTCAAAACCAAAGGCTACCACTCTAACGTAGGGGATCGAGGATCTATATTCTTCAAAATGCTGAAATCGGAATATTGGAGCCTGCATACTCCATATCTACTATTGGAGAGGCGTTGGTGGGGATGTTGACGGAACAAGAGTTGGGTGTGGGAGATTATTACGAAAATTAGTGAATCTAACCACAACATCAACCAATGCCTCCTTGAGATCTGCCATCTCGTTTATCAGCTCCTTGTGCATTACCCCCATCTCTAATCGCCAGCAGCTTTGAATCTTCTCCGACTGCTCGTTAACCTCCTTCTTAACACACTCACCTCTTTTTCCATACCTAGAACCCAATTGTTTCGAATGTGGAGGCCATCATTATGCACATAAAGATAGATATAT
Organism: Crucihimalaya himalaica; assembly: GCA_004349715.1. NCBI lineage: Eukaryota > Viridiplantae > Streptophyta > Magnoliopsida > Brassicales > Brassicaceae > Crucihimalaya > Crucihimalaya himalaica. The sequence goes on along the minus strand of SMJT01000052.1, from coordinate 816,476 downwards.
CATCACATCTAGTATCCAATATCGATATCCTCTTCTCACCTCAAACACATGGCATGTAAAGTATCTCCTTCCTAATTCCCACACTTCAGTTTTAGAGGTCTCCTCGATGATGCGTCCACCACAGGGACATCTTTTACGAGTGTCATAGTCACCATCGGCTATGGCATAATATATGTCGACTAGCTCCTTGTTCCTCTTCATTTCCTTGTAGTATGGGTCCATAACCTGGAACAAAACCAAATTAAATCATTCACAATCGATTAACTAATATAATGCTCGAAATCAACTTAAACAATTTACTAAAATCGAAATAACGAAATCAAAGAAAAGTTTATACGAAATCCAAATCGTTAGTGAAGGAAAATCAATTGGACTCGAGAGAAGATGAGGGAGGTCGGGAATGAAGAGAAGTGAAATGAATAGCATAGCTTCTGGAAAAGAAAAAATAAGGGAGATCGGAAATGGAGGGAAACCTAAAAATTTTGGAATTTTTAATTTTGGGGTGGGAGTCAAAATTTTGGAATTTTGGGGGAAAAATTCAAATTTTGTCCCCACATGCGTCGTCATTTACTGACACGTGCACCGTCATGTTTAAACATAGTTTTAAAGTAGTTATTAGTTATATGAAAGTTCCACATATTTCTAATTTGAGTGATTTTGAGTTTGAATTAGTTTTACAATTGATTAAAGTAGATGACCATATGATTAAGAGTGTTTTATGCATTAATTTGTTGTAATCCATAATTTCTGTAAATTTTTAATCCTAAGTTAGTTATTATTTAAAGAATAACCTTAATAGTATAAGTAATATATTGTGTAGATTCTTTCATTACAATACACGTTCTAACATTTATTTATGACGTTTACAACGCCAATATATCGGTTGAATAATTTACATAGATGTTATGTAAATTATTTCATACTAAATATTTTAGTTTACATAATTTCGTAATTTCCTACTAAATACACGTTCTAATATTTATTTCTGACGTTTACTACGCCAATAAGTCTGTTGAATAATTTACATAGATGTTATGTAAATTATTTTCTGCTAAATATTTTATTTTACATAATTTCATAATTTATTACTAAATACACGTTTTAATATTTATTTTATTTAATTTTAATATCAGTTTACCACGTACTAACATTTATCACACCACCCATAAACAGAACACGAACCACTTCCCAAAACGCCACCACCTTTATAATCCTATTTAGTCTTTATTATAGAATTATAAAGAAAACCGAAGAGTTAACCCTATATATAGTATACGCATCACGTCCAACTACACTTAAGACACATTGTAACATTTATTACGTTGTGACTCATAAAAATAAAAACTTATATCTTTTTTAGGTTTTCTACGTCCAAACTCATAATAACTCATCGAAAATTTTGTGTAGGACTCTACTCTCAAAAAAACTCAACAAAATCAAATACTACCACGATTTCCAAGTAACAACCATTTGATTCTTTATCTTGGCCGCCTTTTATTTTGCGTCCTTGGACACCGTTCTCCAGCCGATGGAAACCTTTTTACTTTATTTCACACAGTTGCGGCCTTAAACACACTGTTTAAAGATTCCACACAGTTGCTTGTGTGTATGTTGTATCTTTCTCCACGAAAACAACACCTAACCCATTTTTCTTTCACGGTAGTGTAAAGCCTACTACACTCCATGAATCTCCATGCAACTACGTCTTTGTTGACGTTATAAGAATACCTTTTCACATTTTGGGAAAAATGCCATATACAATATCTATGATGAGCCTGGAAATACACATTGCCTATGGCGCTAATGAGGTTTGCATTTCTGTCACTGATAAATACCAATTTGGAAGAGTCCAATACACAGATTTTCAGCATCTCCATAAACCACGTCCAACTTGCATTATTCTAACCATCGAGTACAGCAAACGCTATAAGATAGTAGTGTCCATTAGGAACTTGAGCTGCGGCAAAAACTAATACACCACCATATCCGTTCTTGAGAAAAGTTGCATCCACAATTATCACTATCCTCATGACTTGAAACCCGATAATGCTAGCTCCCAAAGCTATGAATAGGTACTTGAATTTTCCTTTCTCATCCAATTTCATCCTAGTTATTGTGCCAGGATTGACATACTCTAACCTTGTACAAATAACAATACAACATCTTGTAGCTTTCTTTTAGGCTACCACGCAAATCACTGACAGCTAGGTTTTTCCCTCTCAACGCTGTGAAACATGATATCTTCACACCAAGTTTTGTCTGTATAAGATCCATGATACTTTTAAGAGTTAGCATTTCCATTTGTCCAGGATAATTATCATGCAAAAGAGAGGCAACCAATTGTGGTGTGCCTTTCGTCTTCATGTTGCTTGTACTCTGACTAGATCGAGAGCATGTATGCATCTTGTTGTACGTTCTTATCGAGAACATCAGAAAAAGTAAAATGTTCCTCACATCCCACCAGCACTGAAATATAACTTAACCGCAATTTAACCTTGCTTTCATCTAACGCAAACCTCTTGTAAATCTTAGATTCTATCATTGACAAAGTCATCTTTTCCACTGATGTATTCAACTTTAAACTATACATTTGACCTTTGCATTTCAAATGTATGCTGTCGTTGTTGCTGCTCATTGTATCCTACCAAAACAATATAAATAAATCATTCAATACTACTTGTTTTTACTAGTTATACAAAAATTATTAGTAATACCAGTTTTACTAGTTTTACTACATTCACTAATACTAGTTTTACCAAGTTCTCCCATCCCAAGAACTCAATATGGATGGTTTTGGGTTCTAATATACATACAATATATTTGTAATCAATTTAAAGTCCTAATCGATCTAGAAACCACGGTAAAACACCCAATGCGCTACCTAAATAATCAAATTCAACACTACAAGAAAACAGGCCATTTGCGATGGACAAATACCTCGCAATTCCGTAGCAAATGGCATTTCGCGATAGATTTGCGAGACGCACCATTCCGTCGCAAATCCCGTCTCGCAAATCAATTTTCGTCGCAAATCCCTCGCAAATTTGCGAGGGAAAAACGTGGTTGCTATCTCGTCGCAAAAATAACCCCGCAATATCGTCGCAAAATTGCGACGGAAGTGCGTGAACGCATTGTTCATCACAAAAGTTTTCATCGCAAATTGGAAGCAAAATACGTTACTAATTTTACCCGCAAACGCGTAGCAAAACTTGCTTCGGATTTGCGAGGAAACATTGCGACGGAATTGCGTGGATCTATTTCTAATTGGGGTCGCAATTCCCTCGCAATTTGCGACGGAATTGCGAGGGTACGGTTCTTATTTCCCTCGCAAAACCGTCACAAATTGCGAGGGAATTGCGGCGGCATCCGATTTATATAATAATTAAAAATTTTAATTATTAATAATAATTAATAATTATAAATTTATAAATTATAAATAATTTTTTTTTTCAAAATTAAAATTTTATAAAAATAAATTGTTCAAACATTAAAAGAAACTAAATTGTATCATACATTAGGGAATCTAAAATTGAACCGATGGACCGGATCTAGTTCCGGTTCCGGTTCCAGTCTTGGTCCCGGTCTCGGTCCTACTGGTAGATGTGTCTCCAGGGTCCTGAAACATCTGTGCTAGCACCGGATCCTTTGTCGCCTAATAGCTGAACATCTGATCGAACCTCGAGATCTTCTCAGACTGAGTCACGATCAGCTGGGCCTGCGATTTAATGATTCCCTGGAGGTAGGCGGCAGACTCCGCTTCTGCTGCTCTCGAGGAAGAAGAAGTACACGAGTCGATCTGCGATTGCAGAGAACCGACTCCGTAAATTCTCCCTTTTTTACGGGGAGCGACCTGAAAATTAAGAATAAGTTTAATTAGTTGAAATTATTGTAAAAAAATAAATATAAAACATCAATATTCATACCTCGGTAAAGATCTTGTTCTTCACGGCGGGAGTCAAAGGGGTAGATGCGCTCTCATCGCCCTCAGAATGCTGAGTCAACTCCTGCATCTTGGAAGTGACATCGTTGTAGATCCTCTCAGACTTTTTGTCGACAAAAGTCCCATCTGGTCGCCTCTTTGTCTCCTCGAGGACAGCTAGCAAATCCGGGATCGAATCTCCGCGATCCTTTGCCTGATTTGTTTTTTTATAAATATCACAATAAAATTTAATTAATAATTAGAATTTAATTAATTAAAATAAATGAAAAACTTACGATTTTCTGTCCGCGGGCAAGGTAGGAAAGCTGTCCAGACCGATGCTTGGCAAACCCGTCCCCATCAGGATCAGCGTACCGGGCCGCCCGACTGTTAGCGCTCTTGATCTCGCTCGCCGGATCCTGCCAATACGCCACCTAGGCATCGCAAAGTCGCCTTCTTTCTTCCACTTCTTCTTCCACCATCCCACCTGGTCGGCCATGCGTTCCTTCAACTTCGCATGAAACTCCTTTCGGACCTTGCTCGTAATACTGTACTCCCAATGATAGGTTTGCTACATAAAAAAAAATTATCATGAAAAATTCAAACAATAAGTGATATAAATTATAAAATAATTAATTTTAAATATTAAAAAACTTACAGCAAAATTTTGAAACCACCGTCTTTTGACATGATCCGGTGTTTGCCTCCAATTGGCATGAGGCTCTTTGAAATCTCTTTCAAATATCGATCGGATCGAAGAGGCCACGCATCCGTCTTGATCAAACCTGAAATGTAAAATAATAAAAAACAAATAATATGACTTTATTTGTTTTAAAATACTTAAAATTAAATTAATAAAATAAAATAAAAACCTTACCAATACGTATTATCAGGACGTCTTGGATCAAGGCGGGGAAGAAGTTCATGACCAGGAGCCTCAAGGATCGCCTTAACGACAAGATCATCATTGTCGTTATCATAGTGTGCCACCGGTGGGGGATCTGAGAATGCGGGTGGAGGCGGTGAATAGTAATGAATCCCGGGATTGTCGTCATGTCCCGTCTGAGAAGTGAAACTCGTCCGAGGAGTTTCTGGAACAGGCGTGCCACTCCTCCGAGGCGTGTCACTCCTCCGAGGCGTGCCACCCCTCGAGAGATAACGAGAGTACTCGTTATTAACTCCAGACATCTGAAAAACAAAATTAAAAAAATTAGTAAAATAATTACAACGATATCATATTAAAACTTATAAAGTTTAAAAATCAATTACTAAATGAATTATAAAATTACAAAACCTAAAAACTAAAAATTTCTAAATTATAACAAAACCTAATTCTAAAACAAACAAATTTAAATCTAACATATCTAAATATAACATATCTAAATATAACAAATCTAAATCTAAAACTAACAAAACCTAATTCTAAAAACAAAACTAACTAAATTAAAAAACCTAACCTAAATCTAACAAAACTAATCTAAAAAATTAATTATAAAATTAATTTAACCTAAAATCTAATAAATTTCTAAATTCTAACAAAACCTAATTCTAAAATTTTTAAAATTTCTAACAAAAACTAATCTAAATCTAACAGAACTAATCTAACAAACCTAAATCTAAGAAACCTAATTTAACAAACCTAAAAAATCTAACCAACCTAAACATCTAACAAAATCAAAAATCTAACAAATCTAAAAGTGTTACCTTTGTTTTATTTGCAGATTTGGTCGGCTGGAGAAGGAGAGAAGGAGAAGCGATCGGCGGTGAAGTCGGCTAGAGAGGAGGACGAGCGGCGGTTCAGTCGGCTGGAGAAGAGGAGAAGCGATCGGCGGCGATCGGGGAGGAGAAGAAGAAAGAGAAGAAAAAGAAAAGGAAGAAGAGATCGCGACTTTATTCTGTTTTTTCCCGGTCCATCGCAAATCCCTCGCAAATTAGGGTTTCGGATTACCAATTTGCGATGGATTTGCGAGGAAACTTATCTGACATCGCAATTCCATCGCAAACCGAAATATTTCAAAAGATTAACAAAAATTCAGATCGAGGTTAAACCAATAAAAGAACTAGAGCCGCAATTCCCTCGCAAATTCGCGACGGAATTGCGAGGGAAATTAGTTGCGAGGGAATTGCGTCTATTTTTATTTTTTTCCTCGCAAGTCCCTCGCAATATTGCGACGGAATTGCGTTGAACAAGACGTTTCCCTCGCAATTCCGTCGCAAATTTGGTAAAATGTGATTAAAAAAACTTTATCTTTAATTTAGAAAATAATCGTTTCAATTTGTTTTGGGATATGTTTGGATGCAAAGTCATTACTAGTTGAGCTATTAGACCTTCTAACTTTTGTATTTAGTTACGGTTCTTGTTACCATAACTTTTGGATCTAGTTACAGTTCTTGTATCTTGGGAAGGTTTGTTGAGAGAAGTGTTGCTTATCAACCTTGGATATGTTTGGATGCAAATTCATTACTAGTTGAGCTATTGGACTTTGTAACTTTTGTTTTAAGTTACGGTTCTTGTTACCATAACTTTTGTACTAGTTACGGTTCTTGTATCTTGGGGAAGTGTTGCTTATCAACCTTGGATATGGACTGCAGGCAAATGAGACATCTCCAAATCTTTAACATCGCAATCAACCACAAAATGTATATTGGATCATACTTAATCATCGATAACCATCTTGTCGGGCTAACATCCTGAATGAGTGTTGAATATTCATCGATTGCTGAATTTTCAAATTAATTCCAAGCAATTCCCTAGCAAATTGCGAGGAAGTAGCATGGAATTAGACCCCTCCCTCGCACTTCCCTCGCAAATTTGCGAGGGAATTGCGACGAGTTTTCGTATTGCATCGCAAATCCCTCGCAAATTGCGACCAAAGTGCGTTGAACTAAAGTGATCCCTTGCAACTCCGTCGCAAATTTGGTAAAATTTGATTAAAAAAAACTTTATTTAAATTCGAAATTGCTTAAAAACATAAAAAAATTAATCAGATTCTTTTTCAGATTCATTGGAGTGTTCACTATGATCAGTGTCTTCTTCATCATCAGTCTCCTCGAACTCGTCAGATTCTTCATCTTCCTTCGTCTCATCAACTATTATGTCTTCCTCTTCTCTGGTTTCTGGATCAATATGTAAGATATTCTCGGTTGATTCGATTGCTACAAAGACTTCTGGTGATCTTTCATGTTGCATAGCCACATCATCAACTTCCCCGACTATACGACCTCTCGGATTCACTTTTATCACTGATAACCACGTCTCCCGCATTTGCCTTTTCCGAGGGTAAGGAATATAACACACTTGTTCTGCTTGACATGCTAGGATAAAAGGTTCGAAGTTAGAAAATTTTTTGTTTGCATTGACATCGGTTACCCCTAATGTGTTTGTGCGGACGCCTCGACCGACCGTTGGATCGTACCAATGACATTTGAATAAAATGCATTTCAACCCAATAATTCCAGGATATGAGACTTCCATAATTTCTTGCAAGACGCCGTAGAAGTTTAGATCACCTGGCACGTGGATTCCATAATTTGCGGTTGACTTATTGGAGCCATAATCATACGTGTGAAAAGTGTATCCACGAGTGAAGTACATTGGGGCAGTTTTGATCTTCGCAATTGGTTCGTGAATAATCTCATGCAACCATAGTGGCAAGGGCTGGTTTGCACATCCATTCATCACCTATATATATATAAACATAAATTTTTAATTAACGAATTAGATTATTTAAATATTGTTGGAATATATCAAATATGTATAATATCTTACTCTACGTACATAATATCTTAACCATCCAGCAAAATTATCTTCTTTGGACTTCTCATACTCTTTTTCTGGTAAACCGGGACAAGCTTCTCGCATCTGCCTGTCGAATTCACTGTACAAACAAAATTAAATTAAATTCGTGAACTTCACAATGAATAATATTAAATAATTGTTAGTTAACAAATTTAAATAATTAATTAAGAGATATACCTCTCAAACGGTTGCACTCCTTCACAATTTCGCAATATATAATTGTGCGCCGCACGAGTAAATTTGTGGTCTTCCCACCAAACTTCCTTAACCTTTCCACCAAGTCTCCCTATTTGGGTGAAGATATCTGGGACCTCTACGTTATATGTTGGTGCAACACCTCCATCGTCATATCGGCTTAGACGAGCCTTTTTGGTTCGAACGGTTGGGCTAAAATAATATGACGTGAAATGAGAGGTTTCTTCAGTCAAACTTCCTGCAACGATCGATCCTTCCACTTTTGCAAGATTTTTGGCCTTTCCTTTTAGATGTCCCATGAATCGCTCGAACGGGTACATCCATCGAAATTGCACAGGCCCTCCAAGAGCTGCTTCATGCGGTAGGTGGATTGGAAGATGTTCCATCACATCAAAAAAAGATGGTGGAAATATTTTCTCCAAATTACAGAGCAACACTGGTATATTATTCTGTAATTGCACAATGCCCTCGTCTGTAAGTGTTCGTGTGCATAGATCCCTGAAAAATGCTCCAATGCCTACACGTTCATAGTTATTATAATCACACCACTGAAATAATTTAATAAAATGACAAAACTATTTCAATAATTAATGTAATTAATTAATATGTACCAGCAATTGCTTCGTGGACGGTTGTCGGTAAGAGCTCAGCCAATGCAAAGGGTAATAGTCGTTGCATGAAAACATGGCAATCGTGGCTCTTCATACCGGCAAGTTTTTTGCCTTGTTCAATACATCTTGAGAATTTGGACACATAACCATCCGGAAACTTCACTTCTGAAGCAATCCAGTTAAACAACGTCTGTTTCGCATCCCCAGACAACCGAAAGATCGGAATCGGTAATTTACCATCTCTTGTAATATGTAACTCGCTTCTTGAGCAGATTTCGGCCAAGTCCAACCTTGATTTGAAGTTGTCTTTACTCTTTCCCGTTCCTTGCACATTCAAAATCGTATTCATGATGTTATCGAAAAAAATTTTCTCGATGTGCATCACATCAAGGTTGTGCCGTAGTAGGTGATCTTTCCAATATGGGAGTTCCCAAAAGATACTCATTTTGTGCCAATTGTGAGAACTCCCATATCCGTCAGGCATGTTCGCTGTAGTGTGCCAATTTCCCCCACGCTTACATGTTTCCTGAGCACCATAATAATCAATCTGCTCAAACAAATCATTCCCTGACATATAAACTGGGGGAGGAATACGCACAACCTTGTTCTTTTTGAACAACTTCTTGTTCTTCCGATACGGATGATGCAAGGGAAGAAAGCGACGATGACAATCAAACCAGCACGACTTCCTTCCATGCTTCAGTTGAAAGGCATCTGATCGATCCATGCAATATGGACAAGATAACCTTCCGTGCGTGGTCCATCCCGATAACATCCCATACGCTGGGAAGTCACTAATGGTCCACAATAGCACTGCCCGCATTGTAAAATTCCGTTCCTGTGAATAATCAAATGTGCGTACACCTGTATACCATAATTGTTTCAACTCATGAATCAAGGGTTGCAGAAATACATCAAGGGATCGTTTTGGATGCTTAGGACCCGGTACCAGAATACTCATAAACAAGACTTCCCTTTGCATGCACATTTCTGGTGGCAGATTGTATGGCGTCAATATCACAGGCCATAAAGAATATTGTCTCCCAGACAAACCAAATGGACTAAATCCATCAGTGCATAAGCCAAGATAGACATTCCTACTCTCGTTAGCAAAGTCAGAATGTACCGTCTGAAAGTGTTTCCACGCCTTTGCATCTGACGGATGCGTAATCTCCCCATCATTCGTTGTATGTTCTGCATGCCATCTCATTGCCGCCGATGTCCTTTCCGATTGGTATAACCGTTTCAATCTATCAGTGATAGGCAAGTACCACATACGTTGGTATGGGACACGGCTCCTTCCGGTAGTTGGTTGATATCTTGGCTTCCCACAAAATCGACATTCCTGTAGCTTATCATCGTCTTTCCAGAAAATCATGCAATTGTCAATGCAAACATCAATAATTTCCGAAGGTAGCCCCAGACTAGCAACTAATTTCTGTATTTCATAGTAACTCCCTGCAGAAATATTATCTTCTGGCAAATACTCTTTAAAAAGCTCAGCCCATGCGTCCATGCAATTTTCAGTTAGGTTATTATCACTTTTAATTGTCATCATCCTAGATGCCAATGAAAGTTTAGATAACCCCTCTCTACATCCCTCATAGATAGGTTGATCTGCAGCGTCTAACATATCATAAAAATGTTGTGCTTCAACATTGGGTTCTTCCCTAGTATCATCAGCAAATGCAGGAATAGATTCATGAAATGCATCAGTAACCATATCATGAAACCTATTTCCCTGTTGATCCCTTTCATAATCTTCAATCATATTTTGGCCATAATTATAATTATCATTATAATTCAGTTGATCAACACCATCACCCGTACTACTACTTCCGGCACCAAGATTATAACCCTCCCCATGTGAAAACCAGATATAATAGTTCGGCACAAATCCTCTATTATATAAATGCCTCTTCACAATATCAATATCCAAATATTGAGTGTTCTTGCAAGTTTTACATGGACAGAATATGTTATCGTCACCCTTAGCATATGGGTTGTTAGTGGCATGGAGGATGAATGCTCGCAACCCGACACGATACTCTTTCATCACTTCTCTAGACTCCGAATCTTTTCGATTATACATCCAACTTCGTAATGCATATGCTTCATTCTGCGACGTCATTCTTTCTTAGCACTCACAAAACAATATCTCGATTTTTTTTTTTAAGTATTTTCTCGGTTTTTTTGTTGTGAAATGAGAGATCTCACGTTACGGTATTTATAGTTTTTTTCCAAAATTTTGTGAGAGACTTGTTATGGAATTGTGTCTAATATACGACCTATTTGCGAGGAAATCGGCCCTCGCAATAATTAGGTACAACATTTAAAACGTGTTTCACCTAATTTTCTACCCATTTTTACTAACCATCGCAAATCCGTCGCAAATGTGCGAGGAAATTGCGACGGAAACTATTTACCCGTGCAAAATCGTCGCAATTCCCTAGCAAAATTGCAATTTAAAATTTCCGAAGCAAATTCATCGCAAATAGGAGGCTATATCGTCGCAAGTTACTCGCAATTAGCGAGGGATATGTTCCTCGCAAATTTGCGAAGAATTTGCGACGGAAACCAGTTTCCTCGAAATTACATCGCAATACCGCCGCGTATTTGCGACGGAAATATTCCGTCGCAAATTTCCGTCGCAAATCGCCTGTTTTCTTGTAGTGCAATTCAATCCCTCAATTGCAAAACCAAAATCCAAAATCTACTACTCTTAGATGTAAGAAGGACTTGGATTTGAGCGATGCAAAGAAATGGTGACGATGGAGGGCTCGGGCTACTTGGCAGCGACAGAGAGCTTGGTCTCCACTGCGGCAATGGAAGAGCGCGGGTGCGAGAACACTGTGATTTGTTTTTTCCAGTTTTTTTTTACAAATTAAAAGAGCTCAAATTAATATTAAATTTTGGAGTTGGGGGTATTTTGTTCTTCATACATTTCATTAAAAGAGTTGGAGGTATGAAGAATAACATGGGATATAAGGGATTTTGTTTCCTCCAAATAGGAAAAAGGAGATGATGACTCGTAGATAAACGGGTCACGGGCTTAAATTTTTATAATAAGCCCGTTTAGGCCCACGAGCTGCTAACCCATTTTAACACAAGGTGTTCGGCACAATTCGCCAATGAGTGTTCATTATTATTATTTTTCTTCGAAGCCTTTTTCATGTGGCCCTCAAGTGATGGAGTGTGAGTCTTTGATACATAATCATTGATTTCCTGCGTCTACAACTAGGTTTTCTGTCACAAGCAAAAAACTTCTTCGCGATATTTAAGAGATGAAACACTACTTCATGTTTTCAGAATACAAATAAAAACAATGTGTCATTATACTATGTCCCACATGTCGTGTAGTTTATTGCTATCGGAGACGAACGACACAATTTTCAAAAACGAACATTTTGTCGCCAACATAAAGCCCACCCTTTTAACAACTTAGTACGTGACTAGCAAAGCTTTTTTAGGGAGGTTACGTTCTCTCCCTGCTGACTCACCACCAATCAAAAAATTTTAAGTGGTTTCCTTAAACATTGGAACTGCCTTTTAACCACTTAGTGTTATCATACTCTAAAAACAAGAGTTATAACACTAATGGTGCTAAGAAAGCATCCATGAAATTCGGAAAAAAACTTTTTATTGGCAGGAAAGAAATCAAATTAAATATTCTGTTTTCAAAAAGTCTTATCAATTCAAATAGTTCGTAGGATTTTGTTGTTTAAATTACAATGCAAATCTACTTTCAGATCTTTTAAATTAAAATATAATATTAATTTTTTCTTTTTAAAAACCACTATAAATATGAGACTTAAGTCAAATAATTTCTCACCCAAGTTTCTCAATCTTCGTCACTAGTGGTAAGTTCTTCATAATAGTTTTCTTTTCTATTCAATATATTTTTTAGCTACTTTATAGTTTTTAATGTAAAGTTCAATGTTGATCTAAAGATGATGAAATTTTTTTTTGTTGAATATAAATTATAAAGTAGCTAAAAAAAATTAGCTTGAGAAAATGTTCGAACACATCCAATTATGTCCGAACAATATCCATACTTATCCGCACATGATCTACACTGTTCGAACGTTAGTCACTCGACCATCCAACACAGATATTTGGATTTCCTTCGACTTGTTAACCTAATGGTCGATCATTATTTGCAATCCAACATTGATCATCATACCATCCTCGATGATCCTTGACAGAATCATCGAACACGGGTGTTACAGTTTTCCTTCACTTGGAATGAATTCGTCCTCGAATTCAACTATTGGAATCCATTTCAAACTTTAACCTTTCAACAAACTTACTCAACCATTGCCTTTTGGCATGGTTTCCTTACCATTGCTCACAAATTCTCCTAAATTTTGTTTCAAGTACCTCAATCCTTGGCAAACTCTTACTACTTTGTTGAGCTAAACATAACATTTATCGATCGCAGCCTTTCCTTTCACTCAATCTCAAATACTTTCCCTTAGTATTTCATAAGACTGAAACCACAATTTCTGATAAAAATATCTCCTAGACTTGACTTTTAACACTTGATATGTCTTTCCTTAGACAACATCAACACTCTTCTAAACCTTTACTAGGCGATTTCAACTTCCACACTAATATCTTGTCTAGCCACTTCCTGGTCAGACTACGTTCGTCATCGATCTGCTGGTACCATCCAGCGTTCGCTAACTTTCACCGATTTGTGCTTTAAGAAACTTCCAAATCTCTATGCACGATGGCGTTTTTACCTTAACTTCAATCTGAACATGATTTGCTTCACACAACTCACTCAACCTTAGCATTGGACCATTTCCGTATGCTCAAACTCTTAACCGTGTTCTATCCAATAACTTTTCAGATTTTACTTTACCTTGCAGATTTTCTCTCGGATCACACTTCAATCCTTTAATATCCATTGTTCTTTACTAATCCTTTCACACTTAAACAAACATTTCTTAGATCGATTGCCAATCCGGGAAGTGTTTCCATTACGCTTTGTTTCTCTAGGAATTAACAAATTCTTTACAATCCATACAAACATTCTCGGATCATCCACGGTTCAGTCCTTGGATTCCTTGTCAGATTCATCATTGACTGTCAACCCATCACTGATCCCATACTCGATGATAGGGAACCATCAATGAATATGTCCAATGATACATCCTTGGATCATACTCGGATATCATGGATTATATCTTCGGGCCTTCTAGAGTACATCCTTCGGATCCCTAAAGATCCTCACATATATTATTGGTTTTGCCTTGGTCCACTATCAAGGTCTTATCACCGTTATGCCTTGGCCCACCGCCAAGGTCTTATGATGGTTGTGCCCTGACCCACTGCCAAGGTCTTACCACCATCATGCCTTGTCCCGCTACCAAGGTCTTTTCACCAATATGACTTGGCTCACTTGTCAATGTCATATAACTGATATAAATTAACCCACTGCAATGTCTTATCATCGATATGCATTGACCTAGTGCCAATGTCTTACAATCGATATGCCTTGACCCATTACCAAGGTCTTTCATCGATATGCCTTGGCTCACCTGCCAAGGTTTGATCACCAATTTGCCTTGGTTTCACTACCAAGGTCTTATTAAAAGAATGCCTTGAAAACTTTTCTTAGTTCTCAAAGACATCACAACTTATTGTATTGAAACCTTTGCACATTCGGGTTGTAACCTTGGCAATTTCACATTGGCCCCACATTCTTGTCCCGGCAAACTAACTAGCTTTAGAGATCGACTTACAATCACGCCAAGGCAAACTTTCTGAGTTTCCAAGGACGCTTCACATTCTACCTTAACAAACTCAGAGGGTTCCTAAGGACTTTACATTTAAGGCCTCAAACTCCCAAAGCGCACTAACAATCCCGCTTATGTTCCAATACCTAGTTCATCGACTAACTTATCTTCAAGTGATCACAACAACCACTACACTGTTTCCGGTTTAATTTCTTCTTAATCATTCATTTGTTCATGCGATCATAGTCAATAAGTCTGAATCCAACAACCAATTCCCTAGTCAAAGATGTTTTCCCAAACATTCTTATCATGCATGATTGTCTGATTAGTCGTAGAGCAATCACCAAGATAATGCACGTCTTACATATTAACCATGACAAGCAACATGCACAAACATAAAAGACAAAGATCTATTGTAAGACACTTTGATCCACATAGTCAATAATGCAAGTCATTTACTTTCATATTTCCAATCCATATGATTGCTCGAACAGTCGTAGATCAATCAACAAGACAATAAAGCGCATCTTACATGTTAACCATCAAGAATGATTGTTCGATCACCCGTAGATCAATCACCAAGATATTACTACATAAACATTATCATGAGAAGCAATCAAAGACTTATTGAACCAACTGCAAGAAACCATCTTAGACTTAACCACAGTCTTACATTCTTTATTTCCGGTTATTCGTTTTACCTAATCAACTTTACTCATTTTCAATTATTCATCATGTAAACATACATTCGGAGTTATCCCATTGTCCTTTATGGAACTCTCTGATTGTCCATTCTCCTTCCTAGAACTTACGGATTTGTTTTTTTTGAATAATCCTCATAAAAAAAAATGTGATGGCCAACTCTCACGTGGATAATTTCTTGTTCTTGTGAACTCTCCCTCACTTCACTTTTCTAAAACTCTTTTCACATCAACCATTTGTTTAAGGAATTTCTAATTCTTTTCTTGGAACTCCAAGTCTCACTTTAAGAATTTTTTTTCCTTACTCTTTACCAAGGATGCTAGATTTCCATCTACACATTTCACTACGTCACTTCATGGCAACCAATTACCTTAATCCGATCTTTATAAAAATTTTGTTCGCAACAGTCCACTTCCAATGAAGTATGTTCTCCAACATCACTTCTTGGGAAACCATTTTTCAGACTTCACCAATGTCAGTGGATTAGTCTCCATGGTCTTCCTTGACCGACTTATCCAACACTAACACCAATCCTTGAACACGGCCAGCTTTGATACCGATATTATTCTTTTCTGAACCATTGTCCGACAACTCCCTTATGTTATGAAAACTTGCTACTTAAACTTTCCCACTTGTATCGACTTATCCACTAGAATTTTTCTAACTTCACTACTTTGGATTTGTTGCGTGAACAACATCTTTAGTGGTTCAACACCAATAGTCTTTCCAAGACTAGTGTGATTATCTAGTAGATAGATCTTTGTTTAGATCCAATCTAAGAACACCTTTGTCCTTGATTATTATGATCCGGGCAGCTTCTTTAAGCTCCAATAGCTTATTCACCAATTCCAGCTCGATAATCCATTGCCTTACTGAAACTTTGCAATTCATTCTAATTTTCTTATGGAATTTACAACTCATTCACGAACTACTTATCCATTCTTTCTCAGCAAGTTGATCCTTGCTTTGGCGTTCCATTTCCAAAGACATTCACCTCCATTAATCCAATCATTCGGCTTGTCCTTAACATAATTGATTCAATAGTTTACAGCTGCTCAACCTTGATTTTTCACACTGTTCGCTAGTCACCATTTGTCCATTCTGAACAATGACTAGGTCCACAACCTTAGCCATTATCCAATGACTTTTATCAATCACTCCCAATAATTGATTGAGTTAGCAAACCAACAATTCACCTTCAGTCATTTTCCAATGACTTGGATCAATCATTCCCGATGATATGATCAAGTTGGTAAACTAACCCCAACACATTTCTCACTTCCAATTTTTAAAATTGAGAATCCATCCAAAATACGATCAACTTTGATATTGGTTTTTCTTACCCAATAAACTTTCAACTCAATCACTCTAGGATCCAATACCATAATCACTTCACCAATGCTTGTCATTAGCATTTTATCACATCACCAATGTTTTCCATAGAAATTTCCACAATTCCATGATTTACTTAGCAATTTCAGCTTAACATATGCTTTTCCTAAGTATCCTCTGCGTCACCAACACTTTTTCTTAGCATTGAAAAGGTACCAATGCTTTTCCTTAGCATTGACAAGTTACCAATGATTTTCCTTAGTATTTTCTCCATCTCTAATAGATTAAACTTATCTTTTTCCTTTCAAGACTTTATTTTAGAACCAACAATGTTCTTTCCTTGAGTGACTCGTGTTCTGTCCTAGAACCGACTATGCTCTGAGACCAAATTGAAACAGCCTAACCCAATACCATGTACAAGATCAATCCTCAGACATAAAATCCGAGAGTAACACTTACACGAAATTATATATATTTTTGATCCGTTTTAACATTCCACATACTTTATACGTTCAACGTAGCTACTTAACCATAAAATTGACTAAGTTAACACATACTTAGCCATAACTTAGCCACTTACATATTTAGTCCACTTAGCGAACATGCACCAACGTGAATCCTTGTAAGTCATCCATGATTGGCTCCCAAATCTCAAGCTTCTCAACCAACCACCCTACATAACCAAGCACAAAGAGAGAGATGGTCTGGATTTACATCGCGCCGAACATCAACTGCATTTCTTCACTCCTTCGAAGACTCCCATAGCCACCATCATCGTTTCACTCGAATACTTGATCATTCGTTCACCACCATTCGCCATCATCGATCTCTATCGCCATCCAACGTATCTGCTAATGATACCAAACGCTAGCTACTATCGCCATCAAACGTTATCTGCTTTGATGCACTATGATCCGCTTTGATTTGCTTTGATCCACATAGATCTGCTTTAATATACATAGATATCGATAACAAGTCGATTACCACTCGATAACCATCCACGAACACCACTTGATCACCATCCACAAACCATCTAATAGATCCGATAGCCCAAACATCAATCTCGGCAATTCTCATCAATCACCAGTAGATCCACGATAATTTATTCCTTATCCCTTGATAGAAATCGATGGATCTCCTTTATACTTTCCCACGATCTCTCTTATGCACTTCCAGAGTCCTTCCACGTGATATTTGTCATCACCCACGACAACCGAACATCATCGCCATCAGTCACGCGTGCGCTCACGTTTGATAATTGGATCCGATCGATAATCTCTGTCAATCCTCCATTAATTTGTGTTACTTTCTCTCAATATCTCTTTTGTCCGACTCTAAGTGTTCTTAGGGATGATAATTACTAAGAGGCGACAATCCCATCTATTTATAATGTTAAGGTTTCATATAAAACCCTAAATTTCTATTTATTAACAAACCATATTTGGGTCTAACAATCGGGCCTCAATAGGTCCTCGACCGTCCACGACCACCAACACAGACCTTTGACTGCCAACGCAAATCATCAACCGCTAACGCGGATCCAACACTTTCCAACATGGGTCGTCGACAATCCAACGTTATCCACACTTGTCTGAACACGACCAACTTTGTCCGAACATAATCTACTTTGTCCGACCGTATCCAATTATGTCCGAGCATATCCGATCATGTCTGAACACCTTGAATTATGTCCGAACATGATCTACATTGTTTGAATGTTAGTCACTCGACCATCCAACGCGGATTTATCAGAAATGAGCTTCCAAAATCATTTTCCTCGGATATTCGAATTTCCTTCGACCTGTTAACCTATCCTCGATCATCCTTCGCAATCCAACATTGATCTTCGGACCATCCTCACTGATCCTCGACAGAATCATCGGACACAGATGTTACAGAAATCCTATTGACCAAATCTGATATAAGCGGCACATTAGTGAGGATATTGTTGATGATTCTGATATTCAGAGTATTGTCAAAACCATGTATGATAAATTCGATAGTAAGATATCTCGTGAAAGATCTGCCAGTAAGATTTTTCCATCTCTTGCTCAAAATAAATCTGCAGTAAGATTTCTCCATCTCTTGCTCGAAATATATCTGCCAGTAAGATATCTCTTGACATATCTTCTTGATTAGTTTTCATCTTTTCATAATTGTTTATGAGCTATCTGTTTAGTGAAACCTAGTCGAAATTGTTGCAACATGCATTTTCTGGGACTTCGAGGATTTCCCAATCTCTAGAGGTCTCCTTCCTTATAGGATTCAAAGGAAACTCATATCAGCTCTTAAGAAAAGAGTTTTCTTGTTGATTTGTTGGAATTATGGTTGTATGTTGAGAATGAGGATGATATCCCAAATTATTTGATGGACTACTTGGGAATGAACTACCTTGTCCAAGGTGAAATTTTTTTACCTAAAACCTTCTTAGCTTTTTTTTCTTGAACTCTCTAATTTAAATCTTACTGAATATAATTCCAGAGGATTAATTTGAGAGAGTTAGTTTGATGTTCCTACACCTTCATTTTTATATACTGGAAAATCGTACGTACGATCCGGTGTACAATATGATACTATATAATCTCAAGAAGCATCTCAAAAGAACCCAAATTCATTCATGTTCTTGGAGCTCTGAAATCTAGAGGTTACAATATTCTCTAAGTACATGAGCTTGAGGATGAGCCATCACCACTGACAATTTGTACTGAGTCCCGAGATTGGCTTTGGGATAGCCTATTCGGGTGGAGGGGAGGGGGATTGTGATGATTGCGGAAGCAGTTTAGCGGGAGACAAAATGGATAGTAGATGATGCATATGCGGGGGGTTTGACAAGAATGTTCTTTTTTTTCAGTATCAGTTTTAAATGATTATTTGTGTTTTCTGTTTGTCAAACAAGGCTTTGGTTTTGTGTATGAAAACATAATTGTCGCTTCAATTTTATGCTCCGCTCATTCTAATGTATTCTCAAGTTCTCCAACAAATAAGATAATGAGTATTTTTTATAATAGAAATCAAATAAAAGATTGCTGACCCAAACAAGCGTAGATATCAAATGCATATCTAACCGGTTTAAAATCCTTTGCTTCAAAATCATAATAGCAATGAATCTTCTGTTTCTGGTTGGTCTTTGTCTTTTGTATCCTCATTTCTCGTTCAATGATATAATTTTCATATTATTATTTTGGAGTACATTTGAGTTTTTAACCTTTGCTTTATGTGTAATTTACAACTAGGTTTAAGAAGTAATGTAATGAATGGGGTTACTTTATGCTTAGATCCGCATGTTTATTCGAATTAAAATCATTTTGAAAATTTATAGTATGATTAAGTTGGATCGACTTAATTGTATAAGATTCTCCAATTTTATCTTTTAGACGCATAAGAAAACATTCCGAGCATAACAATGACTGCTCAATTTGCCTTTCTCAAGACCTTAGAAAACCGCATGGTGTGCGCAGATTAAGACCATGCATTGATGGAGACAATATACTGTAATATCTGGTGAAACTTTGGAAATGATCTTGGCTAATGCAAAATTAAGTTTTCATTCAAATCATTTGATTCTCAGGCTTATTTTCTATGAACTAACTTGATGTCTTAGGGAATAGAGATATATGGTTTTGTGTTTATGCAAATCAGTGGCCTCAAGGGTAATGGAGTTTGACCTTCAATTTAACTCATGTAAGTGGACAGTATGTATCGACCAACTTACCTATTATTGGCCAAATTTTCCATCTATTTTGAAAGACATAGTTAACACAAGCCAGTTGGTTGGTAAGTATTTCCTGATATCATATACATATATTGTCAAGGATATTAGAAATCACCTCTCTAAATACTTCAATATTCTTCTGCTCTGTTTATGGAACTTTTCTTTCTTTTACAAACCTATTGTCTCCTTCTCTGTACTAGTATATAAGCCTATGTAAACATTCTGAGAAGATATGTGAAATAACATCATTTACTTATATTATTTTTATTATATGTTGCTTTGTCTTAAAGTTAAAATAGAAATTCATTGGTAAGTTTTGTGTCACAGATCTAACCATAATTTTCAGAGTCTTGTCAAACCATGTTTGGATCGGGCAGTAAGATTTCTCTACACCTTGCTCGAAATGCTTTGTTGATATTGAAAGCATGAAGTTTTTGGTGCAACTATAAAGGACTTGTGGAACAAAAAGGAGTGCTATGCACAAGAAGCAGTTGCGAGGAACAGACGTGACGTGGCATACTGCTATTGGGTGAATAAAGTTTCTTTCACAAGATATTGAGGATATCTTCAAATTAAATCTGGAGGATTTCGATATCTCACAAAATATGGAGAGTAGTTACAAAGTGTAGCCTATAAATAAAGGCTCTAAATTTTAGGTTTTGGATGCTCGTCTTTGTAAGGTTTCAGAGGATCAAAAAGCAAAAAGGTAAAAGGATTTATGGCAAGTGAACAAAGAGTGTCGCACGGCTGTTGTTGTGTCAGTAGACTGGGTAGATTCGGGATTGGTCAATGACGAGTCTATGTTAGACTGCGTGTTAATCTGATTAAACAGATATGTAGAGATTGTTTAAGTGATTCCTAATTTTTAAAAAAGTTTTTTTTTGTGTTGCTTGCATTCTAATTATTTCAAATATCTTGATAAGATTTCATCTTATCGATCATGACTAGTAAATTAGAGCATCTAATAGATCTTTCATAGTAAGAATAAATCTAATCAATTTTTTAATAAGTAATTATCCGCACCATGTGCGGAGAAAAAGTGAATGAAAATAATTTAATTAGAGAGTATAATAAATTAATGAGTATGTTTAACCAAAACAATGTCTAAACGAATACATCAAAATATACAAACACGAAAGATAAAATAAACGAAAAAACAACTTAAATGTTTTGAGAGACTTCCTTTTTTGTCATCTTTAAAAGACTTGCTTGTACATTATATTCATGGTTTTTCAATATATTTTCTTCTTCGTCGGTTTGGCCTAAATCCTTTAGTTTATGAAGTATATTATTGGACAGAGAATTAGGTTTTATGAAGTATAATAATCGATAAATGCAATATGCATTTATCGATTATTTTATTTCATAAAACCATAATTCTCTCTATAATATACTTCAAAAACCAAGAAATGGCATTATGACTAAACTCTTTTCTAATGAAGATAATGATAACCGACAAATACTAAAATATACACAAAAAAACCATAAATATGATGTACAATGAAGTTTCAAACATTTGATTGTATTCGTTTCTTTTATTTTTGTTGTTTGTATCTTTTGATGCATTTATTAGACATTGTTTTGAATATTTATCTTTGCCTAAACATACTATATAACTAAATTGATTCCATTTTCTTTTTCTCTACACATAGTGCTATCTTTATAAGTTTTTTGTAAATCCTGACATTTACTTATATGACTTCATATTTGTAGTTTATATGAATTTATATATAAATTAAAAGTAAAATTATAACACACAATCACAATCTAGAAAATATTTCTATAATATTTTAGGAATTATTTTTAGTTTAAATTACTAATTTTGTTTTGAAAATTTCTGTTTTTACATTTTTTTGTTAACTAATTTAGTTATTTATGATTAAATTCATCTAGTGTAACTATCAAAAATTAGCCAGTATATAAAATATTCAATAACTACACTTTAAAATATTAATCAGTGACATATGTTATTACATTATACTTGTGTACGTATGAATTTATATTTTCCCAAAATAATTTAGTTACGTTTTATATTAATATTTTAAAATATAATTAATTTTGTTCATAACATGAGACATCATCTAATTATATAATAATGAAAATACTGATACAAAATAATTATTAATATTAATTTTACAACAAAAAAAAATTATGGTCAAAACTATTTAGGACATCTCCAACCCCACTCTAAATCTCACACCAAATTCTACTTTAGAGTAAAATTTGCTCCAACCCCACTCTATTTTCAACACAAAATTAGTGTAAACCTACTTTTTACTATAAATATAGAGTAATCCTATTTTCCACTCTATTTTAGAGTTGAATATTTTTATTTATAAAGTAGTCCCTATAATTTTAAATTATTTTATTTTAAGAGTTATAATAATTTACCTGACAAATAAAATCTCAGAATCTTATAATATGTTTTTTTAATAGAAAAATATAATGACATAAAATCATAAACTGATAATAAATTTTAAAAAAACATTAAAAACTAAAATTAAAATACATAAGATAAATTTAAACAAAAACAAAACCTGATTTAATGAATTAATAATCCGGTAAATCGTTTTCGGATCCACCAAAATTACTAAATTACTATGGTTAATTTTAAATATTATCATAATTTTTAAGAATTTTGAAAGAAAAAAAATTAATGGGTCAATTTTTAAGTTTTATAGATAAAATGTATTATTGGCAATTCGTAACAAAATAGAAAATAAGAAGATACTTAGAATATTCTTTTTAAAGTGACAAATAGAGTTATACATTGGAAAGAAATACAACTCTATTTTAGAGTGATATATCATGGTTTTTAACCCATTTTTGACCATGATATAAGTCTTTTTTATTGAGTCTTTCTAGTATTTTTGGAGTCTTTTAGAGTCTTTTCAAAATTTAGGTACGTTTGGAGCTGAATTAGATTTATTGAAGCTTTCTGGAGCATTTTGGATCTGAACATGGATCAAGCAGCTCGGGAGCCGATATGAAGCCTGTGTATCGACCGACACCACCTGGTGTCGATCGATACTGACACTTGGAAAGAACGTGATTTGATGCCTCTTTATCAGTCGATACCGACCTCCAAGGAAGAAAACGAGATTCTCTACAAGTTTGAAAAATCTGCTCTCTGGCCCAAAAGACTTTATCATTTACAATAAAGCCCAAAATGTGTTTTAGGATATAATTAGGTTTTTCAGCCACTTTTTAGAGAGATAACTCATACCCGGGAGATAGAGATTTGTAGCAGAGTTTTGGAAGAAGATTTGGGAACCCTCTTGTTACTCTCTACTCTATTCTTTAATGCAATCTATTTTATTCATGATGTTTGCTTCATTCACCATGTCTGGGTAGATTCCTTGTTAGGTTTAGGGTTATTCAAAGGTGTTTGATGAATTGTTAGGTTAAACTGAATTGTTAGGAGACAATCCATAGATTTCTTCATCTAGACTTGTGATTATTGTTTATTCTAGCTTCGCGACCTAGAATCTGATATTAGGTTGATTAATTGACACGAAAGTGTGATTGATTGCCTGAACTATGTTGGATGATGTGAACAATTGAACCTGATCATTAATGCTTGTTTTAATTCATAGGATTTGCAAAGAAATTTAGAATTTTAGGTTTAGACATAGATGATCTTCGCAGCGAAAGTTGGTTGGTTTTATATTCATGTTTCAAGTTCAAGAATGGTGCTGAACATATTCCTGACAATATGTTTGATTTGCAATTCTGATTTACTGGCGAATTTCCCTAGGCTTAGCGTTTTCCTCCATTGATCTTACAAACTACTTTTAATCGTTTGCTGTTTTTAATTACATTGATTTTGCTTAGCTTAATTCAAATTCTGAGATCTATTGAGTGATATCTTGAGTCTTTGTGGTTTGACCTCTAATATACTGCAGTTACTGCTTTAGTACTTTTAGGGTATTATATTTGAGCATATCAAATTTTGGCGCCGTTGTCGGGGACTCTAATTTCGCCATTAGATTTTAGCTTAGAATTTCGACTAAGTTCGTCGAGCATAGATCGATATCCATATGGGTATCGATTGATACTCGTCGTAATTCTTTTTAAATTTTGTTACTTACGTGCTTTGACTTTTGTGTTTCAGGTATATGCCTAATCGTGAAACCAGAAGGAGAAAAAACACGCTGTTGACTAATCTATCCATCAAGGAACTAGCTTAATTGGAGCGCGCAAACAGGAAGCAAAAGAAGCAAGCAAAGATGAACAATCCAATTGTGCTCGCTCGCGATGAGGATGGAGCTTTGAGAGACCAAGAAGGTCATATGTGTAATGAGAAAGGACAGCGGCTTGATGCAGAGGGGAATGTCGTTATCCCTGCACCAATAGCCAACGAGGCTGTCCCACCTGATGTGCGCGGGAACGTTGGAAATGCTCTGGTTAATCGCGCCAGGACGCTTGTGTTAGGAAATGTCGCTGAATTTCTTATCGTCAAATTTTCGATAAATCATAAATATGAGAAAGATAAGACACACACAAATTTGTTAACGGAGTTCAGCTAATCGTGCCTACGTCTCCGGACCTGCTACAGATCTTTTATTAATAGCCGGGAAATTTTACACCACTCTCAACTCACACCCGAACCCAAATACACTCAAGAAAATTACTCTTTTAATTTTCTCACAAAGAAGAATTAAAGAAGAATATTTTTTTTTCTCTCACGTTTCTTCTTCTTCTCTCTTGTGTTTCTTCTTGTTTTTGGGATATTTATCTTCTTCTCAAAACCTTGGTATTTATAGGGAGTGTGGGGGTTGGTGAGAGCCACACTTGNTCAAATGGAAAAGTTTCTTCATAAGAAACACCTTATTATTAGCAGAAGGTTTCTCATACATATCCGAGAGAACTTTCATGAGTCCTTCCGTGGTCTTTTCTTTTGCAACGTTGTGAGCAACGTTCTTCGACAGTGTTAATCTGATAAAACCCAAAACATGTCTGTCAAGAAGATCCCACTCTTCTTGCTCCATCTTCTCAGGTTTCTTGCTTAGAGGTTGATGAAGCTTCTTTCCGTACAAATAATCTTCAATTTGCATTCTCCAAAATGCATAATCTGTACCGTCAAATTTCCCGATACTGTGTGCCAAACCATCTTCGCCTCCCATCACTTTTGATTATTTTTGCGAACCACCATGTATTTGAACACCTCCGTCGACAAACCGATGTTGCCGACAAAATTTACTATTCACGAATTTACTATTCACGTGAATAGTAACCTCGCAAAAAAAAAAATTTGACCGAGATCACTGCAACCCGTGCGCTCTGATACCAGTTGTTAGGAAATATCGCTGAATTTCTTATCGTAAAATTTTTGATAAATCAGAAATATGAAAAAGATAAGACACACACAAATTTGTTAACGGAGTTCGGCTAATCGTGCCTACGTCTCCGGACCTGCTACATATCTTTTATTAATAGCCGGGAAATTTTACACCACTCCCAACTCACACCCGAACCCAAATACACTCAAGAAAATTACTCTTTTAATTTTCTCACAAAGAAGAATTAAAGAAGAATTTTTTTTTTTTTCTCTCACATTTCTTCTTCTTCTCTCTTGTGTTTCTTCTTGTTTTTGGGATATTTATCTTCTTCTCAAAACCTTGGTATTTATAGGGAGTGTGGGGGTTGGTGAGAGCCACACTTGTTGAAAACTTAGCCTCCATTGTTGACATGGAGCCAACAACTCCCAAGGGAAAATTCACCGCCCATTATTAGTCTTCACCAACCCATGACTAACAGCTTGGAGAGTACAACAGACCCGATCAGTTCTATGCCAATCGGTCTGCAATTCGTATTCCCACCTTTCAGAGGAATGACTTTGAGCTGAAGCCTGCATACTACACTCTTGTGGTTCAGCACCCTTTTCACGGTCTTTCTCACGAGCATCCCATGGATCACATCGAGAGGTTCGAGGATTTGGTCACTAGTATCAAGTACAATGGAGTGCCCAATGAGTTCCTTTTCTGTAAGCTTTTCCCATACTCTCTTGGTGGGGATGCAGCTTACTGGCTGAAGCAGTTGCGTCCTGGATCTTTGAGCACATGGGAAGAGACGAAGAACACGTTTCTGAACAACTTCGACGATGATGCGAGATCCGAGGAGTTGAGGAACAAGATTTCCCAATTCTCTCAGGGAGCAATAGAGGCGTTTAAGGCTGCTTGGGTGAGATTCAGATCTTATCAGAGAGATTTTCCGCATCACGGGTTCACACTTGTTCAGTTTTTGGGTATTTTCTTCTGAGGGATTTATTGAAGATATCAGATGGCTCTGGATGCTGCAAGCAATGGTAATTTCAACACGAGATATCCCGAGGATGCTTATGTGTTGATCGAGAACTTGGCGTCTAGCAATAGCACCAAGAATGCAGAATAAAAGCAAAAGAAGCAGAAAGAGAAAATAGATGGATCACAGATTGATGAGATGCAAGCAAAACTGAATTAAGTGCAAAAAATATTGATGGGCAAGCAGCAGAAGGCTGTACACTTTGCTGATGAGGTCGAGAATATAGATGAGAATGAAGCAGAGGACGTTAACTACATTGGTGGTAATGGTTTTCAGAATCAACCGTATCAGTTCAATAACAACCGAGGTTCAAATCTGATTTCAAGCCCTCAGGTTTCGAAGCAAACTCCTTTGCCCAGAAACCGATGCAGAACAGCGGTTACACTCGCACTTACGGGAGTTCATCTTACCAAATCCCGCCATCCAAGACTCGGAAGAGCAAGGTTGAATCCATGCTTGAACAGATTCTTAAGGGACAGTAGAAGATGACTGTCGATTCAACGGGAAGATGGACGCCATGTACACCGATCTGAATGGAAAGATTGAAGCCCTTAGCATTCATCAGAAGAAGCTGGAAACTCAAGTTGCTCAGACCATGGAAGCAGTTAAAAGACAAGATGGTTTTCTTCCAAGGAAAACAGTGAATCCGAGGGAACATGTTCATGCTATCACCCTGAGGAATGGAAAAGAAGTCAGTCCAGGAGTGAAGAAGGCCTATACTGCAAGGAATTTAGTCAATCTTGTTGTAGATGACGACGATGAGACTCCCGAAATTACCCCAGTATCGACCGATACCAGACAACATCGATCGATACCTGTCCGAGGATCTGCCAAGGACGTTTCAAAGCCACCTGCATCGATCGACGCTAGCCCAAAAGTCGAGAAGAAACAGACCGCGTTGAGTACAGGAATAATCTACGTGCCCAAGATACCTTTCCCTCGACCTCCTACCAAGACCAAGAAGGAAGTGGAAGACGGCAGATGTAAGGCAATGATATAGAAGTTGATTGTTGAGCTTCCTTTTGTATCATGGCTTCACCAACTTTCAGGAGATATGTCAAGCGGATGGTATCAAGCAATGTGAACCTTGAGGAGGGAGTGATGAGGATTACTCATGAATGCAGTGCGATCCTGCTTAACAAGATTCCAGAGATGGTGCCAGACCCAGGAAGTTTTGTGTTGGACTGTACGATTTTTATAGAAAGATTCGAGCGCTCTCTCTGCGATCTTGGCTCCAGTGTCAACCTTATGCAATACTCTGTGGTTAAGCGAATGGGAATGACAGATTTCACGCCTACCAGAATTTCTCTGATTCTAGCTGATCGCTCAGTTCAACTTCCCGATGGATTACTCGAAGATGTTCCGATAACGATCGGGGACTGCTTAATCCCAACTGATTTCATCGTCCTGGAGTACGATTGTAAGGATGGGAGGATATCTCTGAACATCGGTGATTTGGTCATGACTTTCAACATGGAGAGGATGATGAAAAAACCGACTATTGATGGGCAAACGTTCTTGGTTGACACTTTCAGCGACATATATGACGAGTACTTCATGGAGATATATCCTGAGAATTCGCTAGAGAGAGCACTGGTCTGTTCAGCTGACTCAGAGGTATACTCGAGTGATGTTGTTGCTGGATACGCCAAGGTGCTTGACGATAGCTGAGGAGCATCGGTCGATACCATTGATAGTATCGACCGACACCGTCCACCTCCACCTGAGAAGTTGGTCGTTACGTCTAAGCGAGCCGATTCACAAGGAAGGATCACTTCCCACTGCCGTTCATCGATAAGATGCTGGAGAGGTTAGCAAGTCACCCATACTACTGCTTTCTCGATGGGTACTCAGGTTTCTTCCAGATCCTGATACATCCGGATGATCAGGAGAAGACGACATTTACATGTCCTTATTGCATATTCGCTTACAAAAGAATGCCATTTGGATTATGTAACGCTCCAGCTACTTTCCAGAGGTGTATGATGTCAATCTTCTCAGACATGATTGAGGAGTTTATGGAGGTGTTCATGGATGACTTTTTGGTTTACGGATCTTCATTCAAAGGCTGTCTAGATAACTTGTGCAAGGTACTACAGAGGTGTGAGGAGAAGCACCTGGTCGTTAACTGGGAGAAGTGTCATTTTATGTTTCTGGAGGGCATTGTTCTAGGGCACAAGGTTTCTAAGGCTGGGATCAAGGTTGACAGAGCTAAGATTCAAGTTATGACGAGCCTTCAACCGCCACAATCTATGAAGGACATTCGAAGCTTCCTTGGTCATGCCGGGTTTTATCCATGATTCATCAAGGACTTCTCCAAGCTAGCCCGCCCACTAACCGCCCTTCTATGCAAGGATATCACATTAAATTTCACACCAGAATATCTTGTCGCATTCGAGCAAATTAAGAAGGCACTGGTCAGTGCTCTTGTTGTTCAACCACCAGATTGGAACCTCCCTTTTGAAATTATGTGCGATGCGAGCGACTTTGCAGTTGGATCAGTTCTGGGTCAGAGTAAGGACAAGAAACTCCATGTTATCTACTATGCCAGCAGAATGTTGGATGATGCTCAGAGGAACTACAACACTACAGAGAAGGAGTTACTCGCAGTCGTTTTCTCTTTTGAGAAATTTCGCTCTTATTTGATTGGGAGCAAGGTGACCGTTCACACTGATCATGGTGCTCTCAAATATCTGCTGCAGAACAAGGATCTCAAGCCTCGCCTATGTCGTTGGGTTCTTTTGCTCCAAGGCTTCGACATTGAAGTTAAAGACAAAAAGGGTGTCGAGAATGGAGTTGCAGACCATCTCTCAAAGATGAGGATCGATGAAGCCGTGCCTATTGATGATTCCCTACTTGAGGAGAAGATTTACTTCATCGAGACTGGGATTCACGGCGTTCCTGCCGAGAATCTGCAATTTTCTAGAGTATAGAGCCTTAGTATCGATCGATACCCACCCAGTATCGGTCGATACCCTAAACCTGCAGAAGCTGTTTCGACTACGGGTGACTCTTATGTTGAGGAGTTTCTAGCTGCTATGACTACTCCTGCTCGACCATGGTACGCTGACATAGCCAATTACCTTGCTGCAGAGGACGAGCCAGAGCACCTCAAGAATTATGATAGGAAGATTGTGTTTTGTTGTCTAAGAGGAAGATGATGATGAGGATGAAGATGGAGATGAAACTCACACTTACTAACCCTGATCCTGAGATGCCAATGCAAAATTTTGGCAACCTGGTGAAGAAGGAGTAATGTCATGCACGAAAAGATTGTGTTTTGTTGTCTAAGAGGACGAGGGTTGATTGGAACTCGGGTGGAAAGTTTTATCTTGAGTCAAATAGTGAAATGATGAAAGTCATTGCTCAAGTTTACATAACTAGGGTGGACCATTTCATCTTTTCACCAATTGACTCAAGATAAAACTTTCCACCCGAGTTCCAATCAACCCTCATCCTCTTAGACAACAAAACAATACTTTTCGTGCATCACATTGACAAAATTTTGCATTGACATCTCAGGGTCTGGGTTAAAGTGTGAGTTTCATCTACGTCTTCATCTTCATCTTCATCTTCATCTTCATCTTCATCTTCATTTTCATCTTCATCGTCATCTAGAATCAATGCTCTCTTCACCGACGGTTGCGATTCCCAGATCTGCGAATCAAATAAAAGATGGGATTAGAGTTTGGGGTTTTCCCGCAAGGAGGAAGAATATCGATAACTTACGACGAAAGAGTGTCGGCGTTTAGAGATTTCCGGCGACGTTTGGTGATTCGGAGGAGAAACAGAGCGATGGAGATTTTTTAATTTTTTTACCCAGATTAACTATTGCAATTTCAGTTTTATCTTGTTTAGTAAATGTAAATTTTTTATCAGACATTTTTTCCCCCAAAATTTTTTGCGAAACATTTCAAAATTTTGGATTCATTTGAATTTCAGACTTCTACAAAGAAGTCTACGATAACAAAATCTTACAGACTTCACATGCGAAGTCTACCGTGAGACTTCACCCAAAACTCGAGAAGTCTGTAAGCCTTAAACTCTAAAATTCGAATGTTTATTTCACTCTTTGTTAACAAATACTAACATTTGACATCAAAATAGTATAATATATTCAAAATCTAACAACTATACGAAGGATCGCCATTTTATATCAAAAACATATCAAACTAAGTCTAACCCTAAAGATATATGCATGGATTCTTACCCATTGGCAACCTCTAACCTATATGCCTCACATGGTTTACATCAAATGGCTTAGTTTTATGAATCTTTTTTTTTAAACCTATTCGATTTGATTTAAAATCATTTATCTTTTCAAAAAATTTTGTCGAAATAATTTTTTATCATTTTTTTATTAAAATTTCACATTTAATTACGGTTCCAGACTTCATGTTCATATTTTGGAAATTTTTGGAAATATGAAAGTTTTTGGAAATATAAAATTTCACATATTAAAATGTATGAAAGTTTTGGAAATTTTAATTTATAAAGTTCATATTTTAGATAATCTTATTTGTTTTAGAAGAAATTGCATTGAAAATATTTTTTATTATTTTACTAATTTAAATCTAAGGTTTAATTACGGTTCAAACTTCATGGATGTCATGAACGAAGTCTACTGTGAGACTTCGTTCAAGAAGTCTACGCCGCGCGGAGGTTAGAACTGTAATTGTAGTTTCTGTTTTATTTTTTGCAAATAAGAGAATTAATGTAATTTTCATATTCCAAATGTCTAGTTTTGCATTTGTTTCAATTTGGGGTCTAGTTTTGCATTCAAACTCAATTTTTGGTCTAGTTTTAGCAATTCTCCCATTTTAATTTACCTTTTTTAGTTTAAAGTATATCTTTTTGGATTTGAAATTTTCCATATTTATGTTAACGATGTGTAACTCTAACTGGTTGAAATACTTTACATGTGTCGAAATTTTATCGATGATCTTAACATGTGTCACAATAATGTGAATTAGCAACTACGAGAATCAAGCTTTATATAATAAAATTATATATATATATATATAATTATCGTGTGTAAATTTTCGAGAGCTAGTAAGATGATACTGGACATTCAAATTTGGTTACTTGACAATCGTGAGTCCCGTCTTGAAGCAGTGTGCAATTTGATGCTAGTCTCAAAAAACATCTCAGAAGAACCAAAGTTCCTCATGTTCTTGAAGCTTTGAAATTAAGAGGTTACAATGTTCTCTTAGTACAACCTCAGGATGATAAGGTTGTCTCATCATCATTTTCTATTGTAGACCTAGATTGGTTTGGAATTGGAAGAGCGGATGAAAGCATGCTGTTAATTTGTAAGCTTTTACGGAAACAGCATACCGCGATATGATATGGAAAATAGCTGATGCTGATGATGATGCTGATGCAGGGGTGATCGACAATAATGATTTAGCAAAATCACTTTTGGTTTTGTGTATGAATACATTATTGACGCTTCATCTTATGTTAAAACTCTGTTTTGGCTTCAAATGATTTTCACTTTCATCCCTTTCCTTTTCCATCAATAGAATTTTCATTTTCTCCAACAAAATCTTTAATTTTATTAGAGGACAAAGCTATTATCAATTTTTTTTTAGTCACGGATCAATTTGTTTTTTAATATAAATTTCGATAGAATAGATTCACCAAACAATGCGTTTACCAAACAATTCATTAAACATATTTGACGGTACAAGAAGTATAATCCAATACATAGTCACACATCTCAACTAAATTAATATATCAATATCTACACGAACAATTGAATTTGCATGGTGACATACAAGAACTAATATAAGTTATCTGACCAACATCATAACCATAATTTATTATCTTTCGATTTGACTCGATATTTATGGTGGACGTTATGTCATTCATCAGAGATGTGTTTTTTTTCACCTAATCGCTGTTTTTTTTTGTTCGATATATATTGGTACTAATATTCAAAAGAGAGGAAAATATCAAGTCAAATCAGGAAACAATCTCTGGTGTTAGTCACATAACTTATGTTAGTTTGTGTAGGTCATTATGCAAACTCCATAATTCGTGTAGATATAGATCCATAATTTAGCATAGATGTGTGGTCATGTGAAAAGTAATATATCGTTTAGCTGACAATTTTTTTTTCCTTTAATAAAATTATATTTGAAGGAACTTTTTGCAAATGGCATCAATTCAAAATAGCCGATGCGATATATCGTTGGAAGTTTGGAACAACAACTCAATACATATTAACGCATCAGTAACGGAGAAAAGAACTAGGAGAAAAAGAGGAAAGAGAAAAGGGAAATAAAATTATATGAAAGTTTAGCGAACTACATTTGTGCACAATCGGTCATTTTAAACGACACAGTTCCAGAAACTGTATCGTATCCAACAAGGAAATTCATCTGCGCCAAATTCCCATAGATTGTTAGATGTTCATTTGCAGCAAATGCAAAGCAAAAAATATCTTCAGACACTTCCACAAACGTATTCACCTTGCCCAGTTTCACATCACCTCCTTTAAAATGAATAGTTATGTCTGGAACTTGAAAGCTGGAGCTGTCTTTATAACAAAGACTTAGAACTCCACTAGGATCTTGCACTCGCTCTGCTTCGATTGTAGAAGCAACTGCAGATTCTAGCTCAGAATAAAATCCATATGGCAACAGAGTTAGAGTGGTCCCCGAGTCAATAACGATGTTTCCTTCTTTGGTTCCAAAGTTCGTGCCCAAGAATTTAATTTTCTTGCTACCCACGCTAATGGCTTCTAGGGTTAGAAAATAAAATGTGGCGGAATCTTTCTTGACCAAAGGGGTTGACACAACTCCATCTCCTGAGACGACGCCGTTTGTTCCAAAGTTGATCTTGCTCGATAGGCCGGTTTCAGACGTTAAAGGTACTAAACAATATGAAAATTTACCACTGATGAATTTCCCAAGTTGTGAGACCAACGATGTAGATCCTCCTCCGAGTCCAATGATACCCGAGCCAGCTGCGTCGAAGGTTCCAGTGTTGTCGTGTCCGCACCCAATGATCACGTTTTTGAGAGACATAGGGCGGCGATCGGTAGATCCAATCGTCACGGTGTCAACGGCAACATCACCTTTGGTGTATGAACTGTCACCGTATGAAATCGAATAGGAACAAGTGTCTTCTGTTGTGGAACAAGAAGAGTCTTCTAGGGCACGACATTGGCTTGAGGAGCAAGAAACCTTTCTGTATGTGGAAGATTCGTTAGGATTAAAGAGTGGAGCCGTTTGTGGGTAACACTCTACGCAAGGATTGCACTCTGGGTCCAAATCAAGTCGCTGCCTGTATCTGCAATCGCTAGTATTGGGAATGGGGGAGTTCCAATCGATATGTTCATGAGATACTCACCGTGGTTTGAAGTGATAACAGACTCTGCAGATTTTGGTGAAGCATCATCATTGCTGAATTGGAGTGTACTGCGAGCGGAGCGGCGGATAGCATTGCTCATACGTTGTGAAGAGGTTTCAGCAGGATTGTAGAACGGTGATTTGGGAGAATCGCGGTGGATAAGATCGAGGGTGAAGCCTTCTTTCGTATAGGCATTCGTGTTTGAGGGTAACAAAAGGAAGATGAGAGTTGCAGAAATGAGAGAAGCCATTTTGATAATCCTTTGAGAGATGAAGCTAGCTATATGAATAACGATATTGTTGACTACATGAATGAGTTAACTTATTTGTAATGTTTTATTATTTGTGTAATTTTTAAATGCTAAATGTAGTTATGGTAATGCAACAAATTAAGGATAAAATGTTCTTTGAATATTGAATATATATTTTCATTAAGAGAACCTGTGAATATGAAAAATCAAAGATGTAATACTTGGAAATATTAAATTGAAAAATGATCGAAAGGACAAGATTTCAATTTCTAAATCAAATATATTTTCTATAGTTGATATTTTTAGGTATAATGTACAATCTTAATAAAAGCCGAAAATGTATTCAACTCATGTTACATCTATGCTTGGTAAAATCCGCTCTAATACCAACCCGAAATACTTCGTTCCAAAATGTTTTTTTGTCGGAAAAATCTTTTGAGTTTAATACCACTTTAAGAGCTAAGCTCATAAATAATAGAAAAAAAAATTCAATTAAAAGTGTAACTAATAGTTTAAATATGCATGAATGCTTCAATAGCCAAAACTAGTCACCTAAATCCAACCTTGAACACTAGATATGCCAATGATCTCTCTAACAAAAAGAAGCATATAGTCTCAACTCATACTTACAGAATCATATACACTACATTTCATGATTATGTATCCTTATGGATAAATGTTCAAAGACCTTGAGCATCCTTCTCAGTATAATCTTGGTCACCATGATCCTAAAACATGTAGTTCATAATCATTCAAAAATCACGACCAATAAAGCCTTTGGGTTGCTGACAAAACGAGAAAAAAAAAGCCTTTGGGTACATCATTCGACATTTTATTAGCAACATGGCCACTAAGACCTTCGAGAAAAACTGAAAAATACTTAATTCTTTTTACTAGCCCTGGGTATTCTGGTATTTAGATCGGATTTGGATAAAACCTTATCGGATATGGGTCGGGTCAAGTTTAGATTTTCAGAACCTCTAAATATCCGTTACCCGAACGAATACCTGAATACCCGAAATATTCGTATGTTTTCCCGGGGATTTGAGTAAAATTTCAGGTATTTTGTTAGATTTTGGGTATGATCGGATCAAAAGTTCGAAAAATATATAAATATTTTGGGTATTCGGATATCGGTTCTGGTAATCTTGGGTATCCAAGTACTCGTTTGAGCATCAGGTATAATTGAGTACAAATATTTTGAGTATTCGGGTATCCGTTCAAGTAATTTCGAGCAATCGGGTATCCATTCGGATATCGGAAATATCTGGACCCAACCCAATACCCATAGGTAAATATGCACAGGATCTAATAGGGTAATTGGGTCATACCCATACCCGACTCCAACCAGTTTTTTCAGGTCGGTTCTGGTTCGGTGTTTTTTTCACTTATAGCGCCTGTTAAGGCTTATAAACTTATGGTTCAGCATATCACGATTATCCATACCCCCAAGCTCATAACGCATCATTTATTATACTCACTAAACTCGTGATAATGCTATGCATTTGCAACCACTTCACTCAACACAATTTCAATCTATCTATGTTTCCATTTTTTACAGTTGACAATTATACGTTGCTTTCGATAAAGTTCAAAATTTCGACATGCCTCTTTCAAAATGGATCAAAACCGTATGCCACACATAAATGCCATAAGCCAATCATATCTCCTTTAACCAAATCAAATAATCACGACTTTTGCTGAAAGGATCAAGCCTAAGACTATTCCTCAAACCTCTCTTGACACGCCACTCAATCTAGTTGCAGAGATTGGCCCAGTTAAGACTTGAAAGTTGAAATCATTACTCATATTTAACTAAAAATCAAATTCTTTTGTGACAACTAAAGATTTTAGAATTCCAACACAAGATGTTTTAGCAAACTTTGAGAAAGAAAACCTTTTTGTTCTCTCCGAGCATAAACTTATTTTTAATTCAGGATCTTTTTTAAATCTTCAATAGTAGTCAACCATAAATATAATTATAATAAGAAAACTCAAATTCTTGACACTCAACTACTAAAATGATCCCTTCAACCACTAAACCACAATCGTTTGATCCACACACGAACTCGTTTCGTTGAGCAGGCCGTTCAAAACTCGCCGAGTCCACTATTATTCTTTTGTATTTTTTTCAAGTTAACCATACACTGGTTTATATAGTTGCTATTTAGCTTGGCATGAATCTAAAGTTCCATTAACATACAGAACTCACAATTAATGATTGCTATTTGGCTACAAACAAAATAAATAAATGGCATCATCAAAATACGATACGTTTAACTTAAAAACGAAAAAAAATACGATACGTTTCTATGACATCAAAGCTGGTTTACATCATAACAAAGTCAATCTAAAGCATAAAGATACGAAGATTTTTCCATTTTAGTTTGAATATCTGGGATCTACACTATACTAGACTACTACATATATATATATATATATATTTTAGTATATTTTTTTAATAAAAGTCTAAAAGACGAACTTATCTACTTTAACTAGTGTATTTCACAACCACTGCCGGACTGTGTAATGAATATTTCATCAAAATTGGAAATTGAAAATGGATCTAACGGTCGAGCAAGAGTTAAATTCACAAAGCTAGTATCATATATAAACTTCTCGTAGTAGAGTATAGCCACATTAATTTAGTGAGAAGCTCTGCAATATGAGAAGCTTAACTTGAATCAGAATTCACCCACACAACTGCAAGAGTCACAAGAGAAGCATAGATTGAAGTAGGCAGCTTCTGCACAACTTTGCCAACTCCTGGGACACCTTCTGTGGCCCTCTTCGTCGCAATAGCCACAGTAGGAGCCACAATCAAAGATATGATCAAACCCTGACTCACCACATTCAATGTCTCAGCCGTAAGCTGCTCAATAAACTTCACAAATTCTTCCCTATCAATTTCTCCATCCAAGTTGATATCGCAGTCCTATTAAAAGATCATCACACAAACAATATGAACAATCAGATTTACCAAATTTTCCAAAGACTTGGATAGTTTGTTTGTCTCCATTTTCTTTTACTGTGTAATTTTATTAAATTTATATGTTAACCTAGTATCAATGTTAAAATTTCGGTAGCCGCTAATCAATCGTTTGATCCAGTCCGATTAATCAATGATTTATACTTGTATAATTTTTAACTTTTTATATATTCTTAAAATGTAAAAGTTGAATATATTGTTTAGACTATTCACCTTTTAGAAAATAAGTTTCTATTTATTTCAAAAACTTCACTAAAAATCAATTAAAAATAAGTTAATCAGTTGCGTGGACCGATTAGTCGATCCTTCAAGCGGTTCTACCAAAATTGGAATCACAATGATTGCTTTGGGTTTCGAATTTAAAATCTATGAACCAATAAACCCCATTGTTTTAAGAACAGTGGTTAAAATTAAACCTCAAAGCTAAACCCAAACATAAAAAGAAACGTCCTTTTGTGCTTAAAAACACGAACGCAGAAGGAGTAATTCAGCGTCTGCGTATTAACAGCGTTTTGAGAAAGTGAAAGTACCATCATAATGCTTTTGACAAGATCCTTAGAAGGTGGATCGAAATGAGGACCAGGCAATCTCTTGTTTATGTCACTGACAACAAGAAAAAATTGTCAGAGATTAATCTAAAATTTTCTAAATCTGTAAATTAACACTAAAAATGTTATGGAACCAAAGACTTTTACTTGTATACAAGAAGCACCGCGATGTATAACTCTTCAAACGTAAGATTGGCTCTTCCACTTTGAATCTTGAACCGATCGAAAACACGATCACATATTGCTTGTACCTGCTTCTGTCTCCACTCCTTACCTGTAATTACAATTGCGATTAAATATCATAAGAAGCAATTTCATTATATATACACAATTACTACAAACTGAAAGCAATTTTTCATACCTCGGAGCTTGTTAAAGACTTGTCCCATGGCGATGAATGATCCTCTTCTTCGTCTCGGATTGATTGCACAAAAATGGTTGTGCTAATTATCTTTCCTTTTTTTCTTCGTTTAATATGTGGATCTGCGTGGAGGCGTGAGCCTGTGTTCCAATTTTTTTGTCCTACTTAGTTTACGAATTTGGGCCCATTAATATGTTGATAAACGGCCCATTGATATGATCAAGCTAAATGAATATGGGGGCTGGATTTGAATTATTAGGCTTTAATAGTTCTTTTCGGAGTCCTGGCTATTGACGACTCCGCCGTCTATCTTTTTCCACTTCGTCTTATCCACCAACTACAAGCTTAATCTCTCTTTTATTCCCTCCCGATCTACTCCACCGCCAAAACACAGCACGAGATGAGTTTTCTCCTCCACCGCAGCTGTCGTAATTCTCAACTCGCCTTCCATCACTATGGTTATTCTATGTGACAAAGATCTATAAGGGAAGAAACAGTTGAGCTTGAAACCAAACAATCTCAACATCAAACATATAATCACTATAAAAGATGCACCCATGAGATAGGGAAAATGTGCGAGAAAATAAACCCAATATAGAAATTATTCGTGGATCTCAAGATAGAAAAAGTCAAAACCTCAAAGGTGATAATCGATTAGACGGACCACTTTAAAGGACTTTTTTTAAATCTTAAGGCGTCCCGGGAAATATAACTTATGAATTAATCATGACCTTTGGGTTAAAACCTAATAGGCTGCATGCTTTAAATTAATCATTTTAACTAAATTATGCATATACATGTTGTACATGTATCTGTGACGCACCTGTATGTGTGTTGCATGTATTTTAATCTAAAGATTAATTGTTAGATAAGTAATTTATGTAACCTCTATAAATTAATAATGTTGGGACCTCCAAAATTTATTATCTTATAGAGTTTTTAATTTATCGATAAATTTATTGATAAATTAATAATTATTAATTTATGATGATAAATTAATAAATTATTAATTAAAAGAGATAAAAAATTTCACTTTATAATCTTTTCATTTTTATTTTATTTGAACTTTTTTATTGTCAATATTATATATATATATATATAATATTCTGTTAATATTCTTTTTTTTTGTATTTACTTATTTTTGTTTGCCTTCTACGATACTCTTTTGCTTTATTAACTCTTTTTGGTAATTCATTAAACATTTTTCACGTCATCTTATATTTTTTATGTAAAACTTAGCAATGACTCCTCATCTAAAAGATGTTGCCAAATCAACCATGACAGATTAATTATGCAAAAAAATTATGTGAATACAATACCATAATTTGTGGATGCAATAAAAAATATTAGAGATGAGCTCCACCAAGATTCTAATTTTAAGAATAAACAAACAAACACATATTTATATTTTACAAAATTGTCTTAGGTATGTATGCATAAGATTTATAATTATTAATTTATCATATTGTTGGGACCATATATTTACATAGAAATTTCAAAAAAATTATTATCTTATTATCTTATCGAATTGTGTTAAATTTTACACTAGCCCGACTCGGGACCAGAGGAATTTATTAATTTATAGTGATTATTAATTTATAGAGTATTAATTTATAGAGGTTTTACTGTACAAGTAATTAGTAGCTGCATTAAAAGAGAATTATGGTGATATATTTTAAATGTTAATACGGTGACATCTTAATCATGATTATGTTGCTTTACGATTTTATCAATTGATCATATAGAAATTTCACAACTGTTTTTATCATGATCGTTGTTTTGTCCTAAACTTTGGACATAATAAATTTAAACCAAATTAAGTGATAATTGATTGAGTTTTTTTTTTATATAAACTTACTACAAAAAATTCACGCGTCGCATGGATAAAATTAATATAATGATATATATGATATTTTGTAGCTAAGTTTATATTAAATATTTAGCTACCTTTCAAATTAATTAATTTTTTAAATTTTTATGTTATATCAATATTATTTTTATGATAAATATTCTTTATATCTTCTAAAACTAAAAACTTTTAATAAACAATTCAATTCGTGATACTAAGGATAGTGTTTATTAATTAAAATTTCTATATATAAAATTACAATATAGATAAATAATTGAAATGTATTATAAGTAAATTATTTGAATTTACATAATTATTGACATGAGAGTAAATATATATTTGAAGAAATTAGGAAATATATAGCTTTCTATACGATCTTTGTAGAACAAATCTCGTAATCAACTCAGGTAAATTTCACTAATTATGATTGGACTTTTGAGTTTTGTAAGATTGGTAAAGTTTTAGCCTTTATAAACGACCTTTTTATAAATAAAATATTTCTACCATAATATCTTAGTTGTTTACAAGAAAGCAAAACAATGTATATTTAGAAGTTTTGAATAATGATGATGAAAAATGAGAGTAAGTGAGAGAATGTATATATAATGAAAAATAAGAGTTACATTTCAATCAGAAAAAGAAAAAAAAATATGAGAGTTAAAAATAATCAACTTATCTTAATTGTTTGTAAGAAAACAAAACAATGTATACTTAGAAATTTTGAATAATGTGATGGAAAATGAGAGTAAGTGAGAGAATGTATATATATAATGAAAAATAAGAGTTACATTTCAATCAAAAAAAGAAAAAAATATGAGAGTTGCAAATAATCAACTTAAAATAGTGATGTTTTATCTTCTATTCAGTTGTGTAGTTAATATGAGGAGAGTTACATTCTTAAAATAAACATTAGAAAAATAAATACTGAAATGATGTAACAATTTGGTATAATTAAGAATTATGGTGTGTAATTTAAATTTTATACTATATCTATATATTATTTAATTAGAAAATTGAAGTACATAATCTTAAACCTTCTTCTCCTTCTTACGCAAAAGAAAATTTTAAATGGACATGTGTTGCCTCCTGATTAAGGAACCATAAAATATGAAAATAAATATCTAATTTTAAGTGAACACGTGCCGGCTTGTGATCGATTGAACCCTACTTTATTATAATTTTAATCAAATATTTAATGTATTTTATTTAGAGATCAAAGTTTTTATAATTATTGGGTAGAACTTAAACTTGGGTTAAATATGGAGTTATAATCTTAAATAAATGATGTATATTTCATCCCTTCTTGAAAATTATATTTTAATATGTAGTAGATGTTTAAATATGTAACCAAAAAGTAATTAAGTAATGGAGTTATAATTGTGTGGTGGGATGTAAATTTTTTTTTTATATAATTATTAGGTAGGAGTTAAACTTGAGTTAAATATGAAGTTAAGTATGGAGTAAATGGTAACATGTGTAATCAAAAAGTAATTAAGTAATGAAGTTAGATTGAATAGTGGGAAATCAAAGTTTTTTATAATTATTAGGTAAAAATTAAATATAGAGTTAAATATGAAAATAAATATCTAATTTTAAGTGGATACGTGTCGGCTTGTAGTAGTGGGAAATCAAAGTTTTTTATAATTATTGGGTAGAAATTTAATATGAAGTTAAATGTGAAGTTAAATAAGAAAATAAATATCTAATTTTAAGTGGACACGTGTGGGCTTGTAGTAGTGGAAAATCAAATTTTTTTTATAATTATTGGATAAAAATTAAATATAGAGTTAAATATAAAATTAAATATGAAAATAAATATCTATTCTTAAGTGAACATGTGCCGGCTTGTGGTCGATTGAATCCTACTTTGTTATAATTTTAATCAAATATTTAATGTAGTTTACTGAGAGATCGATTTTTTTTTAATTATTGGGTAGAACTTAAACTTGAGTTAAATATAGAGTTATAATCTAAAATAAATGATGTATATTTCATTCCTTCTTGAAAATTATAGTTTAATA
Source organism: Crucihimalaya himalaica (assembly GCA_004349715.1). Taxonomy (NCBI): domain Eukaryota; kingdom Viridiplantae; phylum Streptophyta; class Magnoliopsida; order Brassicales; family Brassicaceae; genus Crucihimalaya; species Crucihimalaya himalaica. Next base: position 774,782 of record SMJT01000052.1, on the reverse strand, counting down.
TGTAGTAGATGTTAACATATGTAACCAAAAAGTAATTAAGTAATGGAGTTACAATTGTGTAGTAGGATTTAAAATTTTTTTTTATATAATTATTGGGTAGGAGTTAAACTTGAGTTAAATATGGAGTTAAGTATGGAGTAAATGTTAACATGTGTAACCAAAAAGTAATGAAGTTATGGAGTTACAATTGTGTTAGTGGGAGATCAAAGCTTTTTTTTTTATAATTATTGGGTAGAAGTTAAACTTGAGTTTAATATGAAGTTAAATATGAAGTTAAATCTGTAGTAAATTATAACATTTGTAATCAAAAAGTAATGAAGTTAAAATTGTGTAGTTGAAAATCAAAGTTTTTTTTCTTATAGTTATTGGGAAGAAATTAAATATGGAGTTTAATATAAAGTTAAATATGAAAATAAATATCTAATTTTAAGTGGATACTATGGAGTTAGCAGATAACAAATTATGTTTTTTTTGTGCTTTATTTTCAATATTATCTACTCAAATTTATATAAATAATGTGTATTTCACTTTCACCGATGAATTCTTGAAAATTATAGTTTAATACGTAGTAAATGTATGTAACCAAAAAGTAATTAAGTAATGGAGTTACAATTGTTTAGTGGGATATAAACTTTTTTTCTAATAATTATTGGGTAGGAGCTAAACTTGAGTTAAATATGGAGTTAAGTATGGAGTAAATGGTAACATGTGTAATCAAAAAGTAATTAAGTAATGAAGTTAGATTGAGTAGTGGGAAATATAATTTTTTTAATAATTATTGGGTAGAAATTAAATATGGAGTTAAATATGAAGTTAAATATGAAAATAAATATTTAATTTTAAGTGGATACTACGGAGTTATAAGATAACAAATTATGTTTTTATTGTGCTTTACTATCAATAGTATCTACTCAAGTTTATATAAATAATGTGTATTTCACTTTCACCCATGAGTTCTTGAAAATTATAGTTTAATATGTAGTAAATGTGAACATATGTAACCAAAAAGTAATTAAGTAGTGGAGTTATAATTATGTAGTGGGATATAAACTTTTTTTTTTATAATTATTAGGTAGGAGTTAAACTTGAGTTAAATATGGTGTAAGTATGGAGTAAATGGTAACATGTGTAATCAAAAAGTAATTAAGTAATGAAGTTAAATTGAATAGTGGAAAATCAAAGTTTTTTTTTAAATTATTGGGTAGAAATTAAATATGGAGTTAAATATGATGTTAAATATAAAAATAAATATCTAATTTTAAGTGGACACGTGTCGGCTTGTGGTCGATTGAACCTTACTTTATTATATAAGATTACTTGTGTTATCTAGAAGATAAATATATAAACCCAAAACTTATTGAAAGTCTCACTGTTTGGCATGATTGGTTAAGCCATTCCGTTTCAATAGTGATGTCAAGTAATAATTTCAAATATATGTGAACATTCATTAGAAAACAAGAAGATTTTTCCTAATGATTTGTTATATATTGTTTGTTCACAAAGCAATATGGCTTCTACCTACTTCAATTAATTTGGATAACATTAATTTTCTGGTACGTATAAAAGGATATATTGTGGACTGATCACCCACCTTATACTCTTGTTATTAGCTTGCAACATGTAGTTTGCAAGAGTATTTGGTTAATTGATAATGGTGGTGAAACCATGTCTTAAGTAAATGACAATATGTCAACTAATTCACATCAGGCCAATGAATAAGCATCTAAATGTGTTATACATGTAAAATTTCTCTACCACAGTGTTATATGATGAGATTTTAAAGGATGTTGGAAATATGTTGGATATGAGTCTCTCTTGTTGATTGACTATCTTGAATAATAAACAAAGTATTTAATTAAGACTCGAGATGTAGACTGTTGTTCCAATGAGTCAGTCTTTCTGACATTAGGGAGAGAAAATAAATAGCTAGTAAAGAAATATATATTGGAAGAAATTATCATGATCCTCGTACTAAAGAATGTGCACTAGAATTTTGAGAGATAATTCATTTGCAAAGTTTAACAAATTAGATGCAAGAGCATTCATTGACCCTGAGTGAAAAGTAAATCTCAACAAGTTGAGTCATGTCTTGAATAAAAGAGAACCAAAGCAAATCGACGTCGTAAATATTTTTGCATGTAGTGTTGTAGTTGATGATGTAATGGATGAAAATCAAGGATCATAAACCACGGTTAGTAAAATAAGATTATATATAGAAATGTGTACACAAATTGATGATTGGCCAATCATGGAAAGAAATAGTAGAAAATAGTTAAAGTCTCTTGAAGAGCGAAATATTTGGACTAGTAGTCCGTACACTTGAAGGTGTAAATCTAATTGGACATAAGTGTATCTTTATATGAAAGAGAAATGAATTGTGAGATGCAAAGCAAGATTCTCACAAAGATTTGAAATTAATTATGAAGAGATGTACTCTCTTGTGGTGGATGCAACTATTAAGACCCCTTATGAGTTTGAGAATGAGAGAAATTCTTTATTCAGTCTGCCCATAAGGTTTGATACTGTCACAAGCAGCCCTGGAGGATTCCATTGCCAGAAACAAGAAATTATAGTTCTCGAGAACAATGCTATATGTATGAAATTAAATCGATATCGTTATTATTTAAAACAATCAACCAGATGTAAGATAATTGTCTTAGTTAATACTTCTTTAAAGAAGGTTACAAGAATAAGTGCAAAGTTTTGATGATTTAAATATTATCGGATCTCTTGTAGATATTTCATATACAGTAGGATATTTGAAGAAGAGTTTGAGATGAAAACATTCTTCTGAAAGATGCAAAAATCAGATTGTGCATGAATCTGAATATGACCGAGTTGTATAAATCAGATCTTTCATGAAATTTTGTGGGATTACAAATTGAACATCTAGGCAAAAAGAAGTTATTTCAAAGAACCTTGTAGAATTTTACATAGAAAATACTCATATATGTTTGGTCCAGAAGTATCATAAAAATATATGAATACTCTTACATACAAGATGCATGTTTAGAAGATTGTATGCGGAAGAAGTTTTAGGCCTAAAGTCTAAATACAAAAAGAATTATTCTTCTTTGTGAAATGGGACTTATGGACTAGAAGTTCAATAATTTGAGATAAGAGTTTCTTGACTAATGCTCTACTTATTACAATTCCCAAAAGAATGCTATTTATGATCAGAATACATATCCTAAAGATGATGCTTCCAGGAGGAGAAATATGATTATGTGTGTGGTTGTACTCATTTTTCCTTATCATAGTTTTTATCCTATTGGTTTTTCCATGAAAGGTTTTTAACGAGACAACAATGAACACGCGAATGATATATACTTTAAGGGATATGTTGTGATTCCAATGATGAAAGACTATCACTCTTCAAAGTCTTTGACATACATTGATGAGATCATGAGAAACAAAGAAAATGATCAAGATGAGTTTTTTGCGAGATTCATGACCTATAGAAGAATGACGATGTATGTGTCCTACATATTCATTCAAGTGAAGATTTAGTGAACCTATTTACTAAGACGTTTCCAACAACTACTATCAAGAAGTTATTTCATCATATTGGATCGTGTAATCTCGAAAATTTCAAGTGATGTACACATGAGGGGGAGTATCTGCGCGCTACACTCTTTTTCCTTTAACCATGATTTTTTCCACATGGGTTTTCTGGTAAGGTTTTAATGAGGCAGCATCTTTCACATGCACATTTGGGACTTCATTTTGATAATGGTCATCCAAGGGGGAGTGTTATGAATAATGTCATTATTATGTGGATGTCCATTATAAGCCTATTAGTAGATTCTAGAAGACTTGAAGTTTAACCTAAACCCTAGTATTGTATCCCTATATATATATCTTGTATTATATTGAATAGATCAATAACAAGAGAACAATTTCTTATCTCTTTTGTTCATAGCACATCAAAAGTTATTGTTCCATGTCTTGAAATGGATGGGGTATGGAAATCATTTCACGGTCCCTCCTGTTGGATTAAGTGGTGGATTAGCACTCTTTTGGAAGAGTGATGTTGATTTAGAAGTTTTTTTGTCTTGTACGAATTTCATTGATACTCGTGTCATGTATAAAAATAAATCGTTTTTATTTTGTTTATGAGCATCCAGTTAGCAGCAAACGTAAAGAAGTATGGGATAATCTTTCCTTGATAGCATCTACTCGATTAGGAGGCTGGCTTCTAGCTGGAGATTTTAACTACATAGTTGATCACATGGAAAAGAAAGGTGGGCCTAAGCGACAAGAAAGTTCCTTTGTGAATTTTCGAAGTTTCTACTGTCAGAATGGTCTTTGGGATGTCAATCACTGTGGCAATGCCTTCTCTTGGCGTTGTATGCGCTACGATTATTTTGTTCGAGTTCGTCTCAATAGGTCTATGTCGAATGCTGAGTGGATAGAGGCTTTTCCATCGGGAAGATCTCAATACTTTTGTTTTGAAGGCTCTGATCATAGACCATTGGTTACTTTCATTGATGAATCAAGAGTGAAAAAGAGAGGGATGTTTCAATTTGATCGTCGTTTATGCTTTAATGTCGAAGTTCAAAAATTGATTGATCTTACGTGGAGAGACTTAGCAACCAGTCCGTTGAAGACAAGAGGATGAAAGGTTTGCAAGATCAATTGGAGCAAGCCCTATCTGTAAGTAACCCGGATGATCTTCTAACAGAGATACTGAAAATCGAATTGGAGGATATCTATAAGGCAGAGGAAACATGCTGGAAGCAACATAGTAGAGTGCTATGGTTGCAAGAGGGAGATCAAAACTCAGCTTTTTCTATCAAGTCACAAAAGGTCGGAGAGTTTAGAACGACTAACGGTTCTAGAGAATGAAAACGGGCAATCTTTTCACGAAGAGCATGAGTTTATGAGTTTAATCTCGAATTATTTTTGTGATATTTTCACGAGTAAATCTTCAGGCGATATTGAAGTGATCAATGAAGTTTTAATACCCCGTATTATGCAAGAGATGAATGATAAGCTCATTTCCATCCCAAATCCAGAAGAAGTGCGACTAGCTCTATTTGCCATTAACCCGAATAAGGTGCCATGACCGGATGGTTTTCCGCAAGCTTTTTCCAATCCTTTTGGAACTCTGTCAGTGGTGATCTGATAAAGGAAATCCAAGGATCCTTTTTTTAATCTCAGAACCTTACCAATATTAGGCTAATTCCAAAAGGAAATATCCCTAAGAAGGTATAGGATTATAGGCCTATTGTTTTATGCAATGTTTACTACAAGATTGTTGGTACGGTCCTTATCAAGCGCCTTCAGTCTATTCTACCAGAGTTGATTTCAGAAATCAAACAGATTTTGTACCAAGTAGAGCGATTTCTGATAATGTACTAATTATTCATGAAATTTTTCACTATCTTAGAACGTAGAAGGCAAGAGTTTATGACTTAGTGGCGGTGAAATTGACATGAGTAAAGCCTATGATCGCATAGAATGGAGTTTCTTAGAGGATGTCCTGTCAAAATTTGGATTCCATCACGTATGGATAAATTGGATTATGGAGTGTGTAACTTCTGTGTCATAGTCCTTCATCATCAATGAGACGCCTCAAGGACTGGTTATACCTACACGGGGACTAAGGCAGGGTGATCCACTTTCGTCTTATTTGTTCATCCTCTGTACATAAGTTTTTTCTAGATTATGCTCAAAATCTTAACAAGAGAGACGATTACTGGGGATACGCGTCTCGCTTCATAGCCCAAGGATAAACCATCTCCTATTCGCAGATGATACAATTTTTTTTTGTAAAACAAATCAGACTAACTGTGAAGAGCGTGCTAGACTTCTCAAGCGGTATGAGATGGCATCGGGTCAGTGCATTAATTTGCAAAAGTTGTCTATCACTTTCTCCTCTAAGGTTCCTAGAAGCCAGAAGATGAAGGTCCAGTATCTACTTGGTATATCCTCGGAAGGAGGAACAGACAAGTATCTTGGACTCCCAGAGAACTTTGGCCGTAAGAAAAAGGATATATTTGCTATAATAGTGGACAAAGTGCGACAAAGAGCTCACTCATGTACATCGAGATTTCTATCACCTGCATGTAAGCAAGTGCTTTTAAAGTCTATCCTATCATCAATGCCTACATATTCCATGACGTGCTTCAAGCTACAGGTTTCCATCTGCAAACAACTTCAATCTCTATTTTACTCGCATCTGGTGGGATGATAAACCAGAGGAGATGCAGATGAGCTGGATTTCTTGGGGCAAGCTTATAAAACCTAAGAATGCAGGAGGACTCGGTTTCTGAGACCTAGAGGCCTTCAATGATGCTCTTCTAGCTAAGTTAGGCTGGAAACTAATGCAATCACCTAATTCCTTATTTTCTAAGGTTGTCCTAGGAAAGTTTTGTCATGATTCCTCTTTTATTGCGGTCCATTGTCCTTCAAATTCTTCTCATGCCTGGAGAAACATTCTCGTAGGTCAGGAAGTACTAAAAGTTGGATTAGGGTGGCGAGTAGGAGACGGGACATCCATCAATATTTGGTCGCAACCATGGTTATCAACGAAGATGCCTATGACCCCAATCGGATCAGCACCTTCAAATGCTAAGGAGCTCTTTGTGACTGACTTGAAGGATTCCTCTACAAATCAATGGAGCATTGATAAGATAAAGAGCCTAATACCTCAGTATGAGGATATCATTATGGCCATCCCCACAAGTACAACAAACCGGCCTGATCGCAGAGCTTGGCTACCAGTGAATAGTGGATGTTATTCGACATAATCAGGATATGGTTCAAGGGGATCCTTGATGTTAGTCATGCAGAAAAAGAGGTTGATTGGCAAAGACTAATTTGGCGTGCTAAAACTCTCCTTAAAGTGAGGCATCTTCTTTGGAGAATGGTAAAGAATTCATTCCCAATAGGAGAAAATCTTGTTAGGCGAAAAATAACTGATGATGCAAGCTGCAAACGATGTGGAGAATATGAGTTCACTCTACAATTTTTTAGGGATTGCCCGTTTATGTTGGACATATGGATGTTAGCCCCTGTTTCTTTAACTCCCATAGGCGATGTTGGGTCTATTTTTGATCTAGTTATCAAGGCAAATGATATGGTTTCTTTACCACCAGTTGGTATTTTGATATCTCTTTTCCCTTGGATTTGCCGGAACAATTGGACAGCGTGAAATAAGCTAGTCACTGAAATCAAGGTATTCACACCTTTGGAGATCATATCAAAGTCGATACTAGCGGCGAAAGCATGGTCAGCAACACAAGACTCATGAAAGCAACCATGCCAAGGACATGAATATCATCAAGAAAGAGTGAGCTTCTTGGCTCCAAACCAGCATTTTTATCTCTGTTTTGTTGATGCATCTTGGCAGGCTTCTTCTCAAAGATGTGGGATAGCGTGGATTATCCAAGGAAGAAACTCAGCTTATGAATTTTCTTCATCGACGACTATACGAAATTTCTTTTCAGCTTTAGTTGCTGAAACATTGGCAGTGAGAGAGGCATTGTCGACATTAAAAGAGAAGCAATTAGATGATATCGACGTGCTCTCGGATTGCTAGCTGTTGGTTCAATTTCTGGACTCTCAAGGTTCACACAATGATATTCACGGTTTACTCAAAGACATTCGTGATCTTATTAGATTATTTTCCAACATTGTTTTTCTTTTATTCTGGAAACAAATAATTTGGCAGCGGGTTCTCCCGCTAAATCAGCGTTTGTATTTTTTATTATTTGAATGAAAATAATTTTTGTGACAAAAAAATAAAAAATAAATTCGTGACCAAATAGCACTTTTTGCGTAATAGTTGTTAGTAATAAATAATTAATATAACAATAATAACCATATATAATAATAGGGATTAATGCAAAAAAATCCACCAACTAATTTTTTTTTTCAAGAAAACCCACCACCTGAATAAAATGCAAATCAAACCTCCGAACTCTATTGTCACCCGCAATATAGGCCACCCGTGTATTGTCGACGTGTCTTAGATGAAACACGTCGTTTTGAGCACAAAAACGACACACACTCTAAGAAAACGCTGCGTTTTCTTCTTTCTTTTACTTAGTCGATTTCTTCTCCCTTACCCCCGACAAAATCGAATTAAAACAGACAAAATCGAATTAGTCGATTTCTTCGTGGATTGGGGATTTCTCATGGGATGCTCGAATCCTTAATTTTCGTGGGTTTCTACTGTAAATCCGAGAGACGATGAGGTTTATTTTCTGTTCTTTCTCCATTTTTTCTACGATTGGGATCAAAGGTTGCTATATCTGAGTTTTGATTTGCTTATTTTTGTTTGTTTTGACTTGCTCATTACTGGGTTTTCAGTTTGGATTTGTGTTTCCATCTACTCTGTCCCCATTATTTGTTCTATTCGGCTTTGATTCGGCACTACCTCCATTATTTTTCTCGGTTCTTACTTGCTTTAATTTCTGGGTTTTTGACTTGTGTTTCGATCTTCAGTTTCGATTTGTTTATCCATGCTGGTGGTTACTGGTGTGGAGACGCGTATCTTGGTGGAGAGCCATATGACGCTGGTAAACATGTTGGGGAAGGGTTTAGCAACAGTACGATTCACTGTGTAGTGGTGGAATGCATCGGGTATGACAAAAATATGCGGAAGGTTTCATGGTTTCCACCAGAATCTCCAGAGAAGAGAGAAGACCTTGATGACGATGCGGCATTATGGAAAGCGGTGCATTATGGCATCGGAGCTGGTGCTTTAACTCTCTTCGTGGTTCGAGAAGATGATCCAGATATAAGTATGCGTTATGTGAGGTCATTATCTGATGATGATGGTGATGAGGAAGGTGATGTAGAAGGTGATGCGGAAGGTGGTAGAGCGTTAGATTCTGATCTTGCTGAGTTTGAGCAAGAAGCCGATGTGAATGTTGATGATTATCAGGAAGATGATGACGACGACAGTCTTTGCAATGAAAGAGTAGAGGTGGATGAGAGCAAATACCGTAATTTTTTTCTTGGACAAGAGTATAAGTCCATCATGAGCTTCAAGTCTGTTGTGCTTAAGTATGCTTACAAAAATAGGAGGGACATCAGGTACCACAAGACCGATAGTAAGCGTGTTGTTGCAATTTGCTCAGATGGAGCATGTCCTTGGAGAATATCTGCTACAATAAACAGTAGCTCAACTCATGTTATTGTCAGAGCATTGCACAATGAGCATGACTGCACTTGGCAAGGTAAAGTTTCTTTGCTCACCAATGCTAGAATAGCTGAGCTATTCATTGAAGAGTTCAGGTTGAATCCGACATATTCCGCAAACCAATTGCAAGAAAAACTACTAAGCAAGAACATCAATGTGTCATGGAGTATTTGTGAGAGGACAAGACTCAGATGTTTGAAGAAATTTGATGAGGAACAAGCAGAACAATTCGCAAGGCTACATGACTATGTTTATGAGTTGAAAAGATCTAATAAAGGGTCAAGTGTTGAATGTGAGGTAAGAGAAACAAGGTTTTACAGATTTTATGTTTGTTTTGAAGCTTTAAAAGATGGGTGGAGGTCAGCTTGTAGGAAAATCATTCATGTTGATGGGACTTTCTTGAAATGGAGGATGAATGGAATGTTGCTAGTAGCTTGTGGACGAGATCCGAATGATCAAATGTTTCCAGTATCTTGGGCTATAGTTGATGTCGAGAATAAGCAAAATTGGATATGGTTTATGGAACATTTAGTCGATGATCTAGGCTTAGGTCTAGGTAATGGATTGACTATGGCTAGTGATCAGTGCAAGGGTTTGGTTGCAGCTGTTAAAGTTGTTCTCCCATATGCAGAACATAGAATGTGTGCTAGGCATATTTACTCAAATTGGAAGAAAAGACACAGTGGGAATGACCTAGAGGATATGTTTTGGGCTGCTGCAAAGGCGTACTATCCTCTAGAATTTGAAAGGAAGATCAAAGAATTGAAGGAATATGACCCTGCTGCTCATACTGATTTGAAGTTAGATGTCTTCTCTCCATGGACTAGGTCAGTTCTCATCTAGTACTCTTACTTGTACTATTACTTGAATTATTTTATGACTTAAACATTTCTTGGTTTTCAGGGCTTATTTCTCGGAATATGCCAAGTGCGATTCTGTTGAGAATAACCTAGGAGAGTCTTTTAATGCTGCAATAAGGACTGCAAGGACAAAACCTATTGTTCTGATGCTAGAGTCGATAAGGAGGGGTGTGATGGTCTGTAATGAGAAGAAAAGGTTAGAAGCAGAAAAAGGCAGAGGAGATTACACGCCTAGGGCTTCTGCTCTACTTGATCAGCAAATTAACTTAGCCAAATATTGTCGACCTTTACCTTGTGGTCTTGGGAAGTATGAAGTCGGCTATTTCAATGATAGCTACATAGTACATCTGAAGAATGAGGTTTGTTGTAGTTGTAGATTATATCTGATCAGTGGAATCCCCTGTTGCCACATTGTTTCTGCTCTTAGGCTAGAAAAGAGTAGAGACCAAAACCCCAAGTCCTTGATATATGATGGATTTAAGAGAGAGAAGTTGCAGAGATGTTACCTTAATCTCTTGAAACCAGTGAATGGTATGAATCTGTGGAAGGTTACAACAGAAGAGAAGGTAAAACCACCTCCTTATAAGCAGCCTCCTGGTAGGCCTCCAGGTAAAAAGAGAAAAAGAGAGAAAGGAGAACCAAAACCTGGTAAACTCCCAAAAACAGGAATCAAAATGGTACAGCTCGAGGATCAATGGCTTGGTATATTATTTTTGATTAACTTTACGCTTGTTGATTTTTTCTTGGATTGTGTTGTGCAGCACTGTCGCATTTGTGGTCAAGAAGGACACAACATAACCAACTGTAAGAATAATCCAGCTCCAAAGCCTCCAAAGAAGCCACCAGGGAGACCGCGCAAGCATCCAATAGAAGGCTCTTCTTCTCAACCTGCTGCAAAGTCATTAGGTTGGAAGGCATGGAGTGATGTTGATGTTGGATCATCTTCCCAACCTGTTCCAAATGATGAGGAATATGAAGACCTACCAAGCCTCTCGTCTGCACCTCCAAAAAAAAAGCGTGGGAGACCACGGAAGAATCCAATGGAAGGTTATGGCGTTAAACGATCTAGTGCTCGAGGATCTTCTCAACCATGAGAATTGAACATTTATGTCTCTTTTGAACCTTAAGTAATGTTTGTTTCTCTCTTTTGAACCTTAATGTCTCTTTTGAATCTTAAGTAATGTTTGTTTAATGTCTCTTTTGAACCTTAAGTAATGTTTGTCCATTTAACTCTCTTTTGAACATTTAACTCTCATTTTCATCTGATCTCAACTCACTTAAACCCTCGTTTATCCTCTTCACTCCATTCTGCAGCAACTCCATTCCTCTACAAATTCCTTCAGGAAGTTTCCTTTTCTTGCTTTGTCGTTTCTCTACTTCCATTGATCTCTGGAGTCTTCCTTCTAAACGCTTTTGCATTGTTGCCTTAACCTCTGTGCCTTCTTTCGCAAGTAACTCGAGTTCCTCTTGTGAAGGTGTGATTGACAGAAGCGCTCGTTCTTTCTCCAAGAACATCTTTAATTCTGACATGAACCGCTCTGTTTTCGCCTCTTTCCCAGAAGCTATATCAAAGGCTAGATCATTAAAATGCAGAGTGCTATTTCTTTTGATCCCAATTGTAGAAAAAATGGAGAAAGAACAGAAAATAAACCTCATCGTCTCTCGGATTTACAGTAGAAACCCACGAAAATTAAGGATTCGAGCATCCCATGAGAAATCCCCAATTCACAAAGAAATCGACTAATTCGATTGTCTGTTTTAATTCGATTTTGTCGGGGGTAAGGGAGAAGAAATCGACTAAGTAAAAGAAAAAAGAAAAAACAGCGTTTTCTTAGAGTGTGTGTCGTTTTTGTGCTCAAAACGAAGTGTTTCATCTAAGACACGTCGACAATACACGGGTGGCCTATATTGCGGGTGACAATAGAGTTCGGAGGTTTGATTTGCATTTTATTCAGGTGGTGGGTTTTCTTGAAAAAAAAAATTAGTTGGTGGGTTTTTTTGCATTAATCCCATAATAATAAATAGTGAAAAAACTGAAAATGGGAGAGAGAAGGCCCCGAAAGCGAAACAAGTGAAGTAACTGAGTACCACAGAAACATGGAGCCAGTATCTGCTTCAACCAATCCCATCTCTTCTTTCCATATCTCTTTTTATATATCCTCTCCTAATTATCAGATTTTTCACTATATTCTAAACTTTTCCATTTTCTCCAATTGTTGAAACTATTTTATATTTATCTCTTCTATTTTCTCTGCATGGTTGTTTGAATTTGGCCACCAAGAAAAAACTCTTGGATAAAAATAAACTGACAAACAGAAAAAAACCACAACACCCACACATTCTCGCTTCGTCTGTGCCACACACACTCTCTTGCACCTTCTTGTCTCGACAATATTTTCAGGTGCGTTATTCGCTTTGCCAAATTCGCTTTGCTCTTTAAGGTCTAAATCAAATCTGTGTATTTGGTATCTATCCATAGATGCAAACTTGATTTTGAATGATTCTTCATCTTCTTAATTGGGTTTGAATGGATTAGTCAAATTTGGGTAATGATGATTGGCTTGGAGCTCAGAACTAGAATAAAATACAATTCTTTTGTTGGATAACGTTATTAAATTTTGTAATCTTCAATACCCACTAGTTGATATTGATTGTTGTGTCTGAAAATCTGGAAAAAAAGACCCATGAAATAGTTCTCAATTACTGTCTGCAATTCTGAGATTGTTTTTTTTTTTTTTTGGTTGATATCTAAAGTATTAATTTTTGTTATGATATTTAAAGTATAAATTTTTTGTTACCAGAAGACAATCTTGACGAGCAAAGAGTGTTCCTTTGTTGATGAGTTGAGCAAAAGAGTGGTGTACGATGGCTACTGCAGCTGTTATAGGACTCAGCACAGGGAAAAGACTGTTGAGTTCATCGTTTTATCACTCAGATGTTACTGAGAAGTTTTTATCTGTAAATGATCATTGTTCATCACAGTATCATATTGTTTCAACAAAAAGTGGGATAACTGCGAAAAAGGCGTCATCATCAAACTACAGTCCAAGTTTTCCCTCATCGAATCGTCACACACAATCTGCCAAGGCTTTGAAAGAGAGTGTAGATGTTGCTTCTACTGAGCAGCCATGGCTACCTACTGGAACTGATAAGGAATTGGAAGAGGAAGGTTATTATGATGATCTAATTGGTCATTCTGTTGAGGCACTTTTACTACTACAGAAGTCTATGTTAGAAAAAAGTTGGAATCTTTCTTTTGAGAAGAAGGCGTCAAGTGAATCCTCTGGCAAGAGGACTATCCGGAAGAAGAAGATTCAAGTTATCACCTGTTCAGGGATTTCAGCTCGTCAAAGGAGAATTGGTGCTAAGAAGAAAACTAATATGACTAATGCTAAAGCAGTTTCAGATGTTTCTAGTGGAAAGCAACTCAGATCAGTGATGAGTTCAGAGTTGTTCCAACGTAATCATGTGAGAGGTTATGTGAAGGGTGTAATAAGTGAAGATGTGCTTAGTCACGCAGAAGTGGTGCGCTTGTCCAAGAAAATCAAATCTGGTCTTCGTCTTGATGATCATAAGTCAAGGTAAAGTAATATATTACACATAGAAAAAGAGCTGAATGTATCAATAATATAAGACTAAATTATTGTCTGGTGAAACATTAGATTGAAGGATAGACTAGGCTGTGAGCCTTCTGATGAACAGCTTGCAATATCCTTGAAGATATCTCGGGCCGAGCTGCAGGCGTGGTTGATGGAATGTCATCTAGCTAGAGAGAAGTTGGCTATGAGTAATGTGCGTTTGGTTATGTCTATTGCTCAGCGCTATGATAATATGGGAGCAGAAATGTCTGACCTTGTTCAGGTAACTTACTATCTTGCACCCTCTTTGTTATAGGTTTTCATAAACTTTTTCTATAAGAAAGAATTTTGTTTCCTACTTTGAAGGGTGGTCTTATCGGACTCTTGCGGGGAATAGAGAAATTTGATTCTTCCAAGGGTTTCAGAATTTCAACTTATGTATATTGGTGGATTCGACAGGTGCGATCAATTGCTTCACCACAAATGTCTGATGTTTTATGCTTGCCAACATGGTTAGAATGTAAAAACTGACAAGTGATGCTCTTTGTTTCAAATTTTGAAAGGGTGTCTCAAGAGCATTAGTGGACAATTCAAGAACCTTGAGGTTACCTACTCACCTACATGAAAGGCTCGGTCTAATCCGAAATGCAAAGCTTAGACTTCAGGAGAAAGGAATCACACCCTCCATTGATGTAAGTGTATTACTAACATTCGAACAGTTCTGGTTTCTCATGTCTACATTGTGTATGCTTATAGTAGTTGTTCTTTCCAGAGGATTGCAGAGTCTTTAAACATGTCGCAGAAGAAAGTTAGAAATGCAACAGAGGTAAAGAAAACTAATTTTAATTCATGTCCCTTTCGTTTTCAAGCGGACCTACGGGTATTTGTACTCATGCTCTTGCACTTGTAAAATGCAGGCTGTAAGCAAAATATTTTCTCTAGACAGAGATGCATTTCCTTCTTTGAACGGTCTCCCTGGAGAAACTCATCATAGTGTAAGTCTCTTCTTTAGGTTTCTTTTCAACAAAATGACTGTTCTGGATGCTCATTACTTGTTACCCTGCAGTCTGTCCTCTCCAGTATATGACATTTGGCTGGGTTGTTTTCAATATTTTCAGTACATTGCGGATAATCGTTTGGAGAACAATCCGTGGCACGGGTATGATGAGTGGGCACTCAAGGTGACAAAAGCAAAAGCCACATTTGTATATTTACAGGCGCTGTTTTATGAAGCTTGGGGTACTTAATGAACACTGAAGTTTGAGCATGTTGATGATAAAATTGCAGGAGGAAGTAAGCAAGCTTATAAGTGCAACACTCGGAGAACGGGAAAGGGAGATCATCCGATTATACTATGGTCTGGACAAAGAATGTCTCACATGGGAAGACATAAGCAAACGGTATGTATCCAATCTTAAGCCTCTAGGCCCATGGGAAAACATCGTCAAGACGGATCTTTAATCTGTGTCTTGACAAATTTCAGGATAGGATTATCAAGAGAGAGGGTGAGACAGGTAGGGCTTGTGGCGCTGGAGAAATTAAAACACGCAGCCAGGAATAGAAAAATGGAGGCAATGATCCTTAAGAATTGATTTTGTTTTTGTACATTTTTATTACATCAGAGCCATAGAGAGCGGTTGTGAATGTATATATACAGGACAAAAAATGGGGAAGAATACTCTCTTTCTTTTTATCTTCCTTGCCTCTTTTGTAAACGGAGTTAATAAACAAGAGACAGTGATGTCATATGGCTACATGTAACTCCCTCATTTATCTCTTTTCATTCAAAGTCTCCATGTCGATACGCTTGATTTTATATTCTAAACAACTTCTTTGGTAAAATCTCATTCCTCTTCTGTACCTATTTTGGGCGTGAATCTACATAAGTTCTGCCTCCGAGCTTTGGCATTTCTGTCCGATGTAGGAAACTCTGAGCTCGGTTTGTAGTTATTGTTATGGCTGCTAGGATTTGATCCTCGGTTTGGTTACAAGTGATTTTTTCAAAGATTGTTGGATCTATAGCATTTGACTCAGTGGTAGATGCAGAAATATTTTTTTACGGGGTCATAATTGATTTAAATATAAGTATATAATAATATTTTTATCTAAGTGAAATAAAATAGGGCAATTCTCACTACTAACACTAAACTATGTTTTAGTTCCAAACAAAGCACAAACTTTAGAAACTTCCACATATGCCACAAGTTTTGTAACAAAATGACCACAAAACCCCTATGTTAACCTCACACTTTTAGAACAAACAACGTAACACACCCACCGTTTTGATTTCGCCATAGAAGTCTCGTCAGGAACTCGTCTCGTCGGAACTGTCTCGTCGGAACTCGTCCCGCCGGAGCTCGTCCTGCCGGAACTCGTCTCACCGGAGATCCTCTAGATGGAGATCGTCTCGCCGGAATCTAGAGGTATCTTATGTGCGTCTTTTCTTTCTAAGTTTTGGAGTTACAGAAACAAATACCCCTCCTAATTTGTGATTTCAGTGATTATCAACATCTTTGTGCACTTCTAATCATTGTTGCATCGTGTTTGCGTTTGTTTTTTGGATTCGAATTTGTTCATTCTCTTGCGATTATCAACATAAATGGTGGTGGATCGAATATGCATAAAACGTGTTCGACAAAATGTCTGTGAGAATTGAACACTCAAACTTGTTGATATCTTCTCACTTGTGATCCTTGATAAATCACAACAATGTTGGAAAAGGTCGTTACCATCCTAACCAGGAAATTCATGACCAACGGACTTCTCTCCAGGAAGCAAATTAACTTGCTGAGATCTTCTCACTTGTGATCCTTGAATCTGAGTAACCGGCTGTTAATTTATTTGTGGAATCTTCGCATAGAATGCCTTGTAACTATGTAGTTTCTATTCATTTTGCATAATCACATAGTTCCATTATAGATTCTGATGAAGTATTAAGATTATGGTGGATTTGTGGATGTAGGTTATTGATGTTTTTCATCCGGGAAGAGCCAATTTTTCAAGCTAGAGTCTTTGCATCAGAAATATTGTGTGTGTTATTGTCAGGAAAATATGCCTTGTTTCATTGGATTTGAAGGTTTTATGCTTGAGAATTTGCATCAACGTATTAAAAACTTACATTGATTGAAAAATGGTTATTGGTGACTACTTGTTTTACTTTATCCGTACTCCCAAAGTAATTTATAGGTTAATATCATAGAGTTTCTCACAGAAATGTTGAATGGATTAAACATTGTTGAAAATTTAGGAAGCAATGTTGAACATTCTAAACAGATTTATTGATTTCACTTTAGGAAGCATTGTATATGACCTTCGTAAAACAGATTTACTGAGTTCATTTTTACAGCAAGGACATGGTTAAGATCTTTTACATAAACGTCACCATTTGTTTTAACTCTGTCCTATGTTTTTATGTTGCATAAGGACATAACTCATAAGAAAAAGGGTAAAGAAAGAGGTGAAGTCATAAACCAATGAACCAAAAGTTCGATCTTAAGTGTTTTTACTCCACCCGAAGTTTGTTGTTGTAATTCATGCTTTTTTTTTTGGAATTTCATTCATAGGTTAAGATCATGGGGTTTCTCACAGAAAATGTTGATTGGATTAAGCTTTGTTGAAAAAATTAGGAAGCATAGTTGAAGTATTTTGGGAAGACCTTCTTAAAACGGATTTTATGAAGTATTTTGTGATATGTTTGTAAATAACCAGTCTTGTGTCTGTGATATCTTTGAAGTGTTTCTTTACAAAACAGAACCATCTCGTGTCTTGTGTTGGTTGGAGAAGTGTGTAATATCTTTGATGTGTTTCATTGTAATGTGGGGTTATTTCTTATATGTTGATTTCAGGAAAAAAAAAGAATCAATGTAAGGAAGTTGAGAATGTTGTTCCGACGAAGAAACACAAAGTTAATGATGAGCAACATGTTCCAAGTTGGAGCACCTGACCCACAACTCCATCGATTTTAACAATCACTCCATATAGAGCACTAATAAACTTTGCGACAGCTGTGTTGATTAGTTTTCTAGATTAGTTTGCATTTGATTCAGAAGAATTTAGAGTTTAGAGATGATTTTGTATATAATCATTTAATAATCATTTAAGAAGTAGTTCTTTAAGAAACATATATTTTAACTATCATTTAGAGCACCAATAAACCTGACCCACAACTCCATCTATTTTAACAATCACTCCATATAGAGCACCAATAAACTTTGCGACAGCTGTGTTGATTAGTTTTCTAGATTAGTTTGCATTTGATTCAGAAGAATTTAGAGTTTAGAGATGATTTTGTATATAATCATTTAATAATCATTTAAGAAGTAGTTCTTTAAGAAACATATATTTTAACTATCATTTAGAGCACCAATAAACCTGACCCACAACTCCATCTATTTTAACAATCACTCCATATAGAGCACCAATAAACTTTGCGACAGCTGTGTTGATTAGTTTTCTAGATTAGTTTGCATTTGATTCAGAAGAATTTAGAGTTTAGAGATGATTTTGTATATAATCATTTAATAATCATTTAAGAAGTAGTTCTTGAAGTTTAAGATGATGTGTGATACTTTTTAAAGATTATATAAGTGTTTTGGGAAAGAGTGTACCTTCTGTTTATGTGAGATATCTAGTTTAATAATCATTTAGAAAGGCATTATTAAAGTTAGGAAGGCTTTCTTGTATTTTAGGAAGATCTTCCGATATTTGTAGTTTTAGGATTTGAGCAGGAACACTTGTGTCTAACCAATAATCTAAGCCTTTAATAACTCTCTACACAAGTAAAGAAAAAGAAACAAGACATCTAAAGAAAGAACAAAAGAAATAAGCACGTTCAGGAAGCAGTCTTTAAAAATTGAGAAAGATAAAAATATATTTAGAAAAGCCTTCCTAAATAATGCTTGTTAGTTACTAAAAAGTTGAGTTACTCATCAGATGTGTATCGAGACTTGCAATGTGATGTGTTGATGATTAAAATGCCGAATTGGTATTCAAAAGATCTTTCTAGAGATTTTAGGGAAAGCACAAAACACATGTAAAATGTTCTCTTATGCTCCCCTACGCTCTCTTCAACAAATTCAATTGCTACTAAATCTCAGAATCAGTTAAGTGAGAATGATCACAACAACACTGATAAACAAATGGAGATAACAAATCCTCAGAATTTTCAACAACAAGCAAACACCACATCCCTTAGTTATACTATCATTGTTAACTTTAAAAACCTCCACCTTCTCTGTAAACATTACTAAACCTTCTCTGTAAACATTACTAAACCAATACAAAACACCATAGTGTTAGCTAAAATCATTGACACCAATCAAATCAAACTATATTATAGGCTTATAAAAAATTATACTCAAGTTTCATACAACTGATTGAAAGTTAAGTCACCAAATAGAGATGAAGCTTTGACCTACTAACTTATGATTCCATGAATTGATAATAACAACACCAAAATCATGAATCAAAATGACATGTGAAATGCCAATTATGTAGCCAATTAGAGCTGAAGCTATGACCTAATTGTTCTTATTCTATAGTTTCCATCAACCTACCAAGCTATGAATCCAGGAACATGTGATACATATATGAATATTCACAATCAAAGAAGCGAGATGAAGAATTGAATCAGAGCGAGATAAAGAACTGAATCAGAGCGAGATGAATAACTGAATCAGAGCGAGATAGAGACGAAACCGGAGCGAGACAGAGACGAAACCGGAGCGAGGCAAAGACGAGATTGGAGTGAATTGGATCTAAGATCAGAACGATTATGAGACAAAATCAGAGCATGATTGAGGCGAGGTCGGAGCTATACGGAGTCGCCGGAGCTATACGGAGTCGCCGTAAATGACGTCGGAGCAGAGAGATGGAGACGATGACGATGTCGGAGACGACAATGATGAAGAAGATGTAACAAGATCTAATTTTGGTGTTTATAAGTAAAGGGTAAATTGGTATTTCTATTCATTAATGAATGTTATTAGTGGAAAATTAGGGAGTGTGTGATAGTTTAGGAACATAAACTAGTTTTGATGCTAATTGAGGGTATTTCTCAATAAAATATACTGTTGATTTTTTAAAATAAGAATAATGTTATTGTTGCTATAAATCTCGTAAGTTAATTATTGTTGTTTTTGAAAATGATATACCTATCTTTTCGAATAAAATTTACAAGCAATACAACTTTAATTTTTATATAGAAAGAGAATGAAAGAAAAATATTTAAGTATGAAGGGAACACATGAAAACTGATATAAAACTGATATAAAAGTGATCAAGGGTTAATATTATGTATTTAAAAAAATAAAAGCAATAAACGATTATTAATTTTTTTTTGACGTAGGGTGCAATGGGGGTTTTGAACTGTGGACACAGGGGTCATACTAACTATATGTAGCTGAATAATTCATCAAAAGATTTTTTCATAAAATCATAAAAGATTTTTGCATAGCTTTGACACTTTAAGAAACATTAATCTCTGTTTTGGAGTTCCGGGAGTCGCCTTAGACATTCGGGTACCGATTATGTTTTTTGGATTTTTGAGTTTAGACCTCTAGCCCCTATTCGAGATATTTTAGAAATTAAGGTTGAGTTTGGTTTGGATTACTTCGGGTTTAGTACGGATTACGTCGGGTTTGGTTCGGGTTGCGTTGGGTTCTGTTCGTGTTCGGAGTTTTTTTAGGTAACCCGGTCATATCTGACAACCCATTGGTTTGGGTTCACATCGGGTATTGTTCACCCAAAGTAATCATTAATGTAAAAAAAATATCCAGAGTACTCATTAACCCAATTCATTTGAATAAAATCAATCCCAAATCAGACCAACTTATGTTTCAAAATCACACACAAGACTATGAAACTAACAAAAGAGACATTCAAGTCGATGAAGCTAGTAAGAAAGCAAGAACACATATTCATGGCATGAACTTTCTCATAGATCCTATAACACAAGTCCACGACGGTACCTGAAACATCAAATTTAAAAGTTGTAATGATCTTAAAACCAAATACTAATACTAATACAAATTTGAAACTATAAACCTTATAACCTTATAGGCGACTTGTACCATCGAGTTTAGTCTTCTTGTACATTTGGGGTTTCTAAGAGAAAGCAACAAACGAGAAGGGCATTATGAACCATGTAGTCAGAGATAGACAAGTTGAATCATTCCCAATTTCTCAAGTTCCATTGAAAGTCTTTGATTAAATCAATTTATATTATTCTTCCACTTATTTTAACAAACTAAAATTCCAAATTAGAGTTCTGATCATTTTAAATTTTGGGAGAGGAATGTATGCTCTCTTGTTCCCATATAAATTATGATATTGTATATATGAATTCCCCAT
This sequence comes from Crucihimalaya himalaica, assembly GCA_004349715.1. NCBI lineage: Eukaryota > Viridiplantae > Streptophyta > Magnoliopsida > Brassicales > Brassicaceae > Crucihimalaya > Crucihimalaya himalaica. The sequence continues at coordinate 753,840 of SMJT01000052.1, read as the reverse complement.
TATATGAAAGGGAACATGGGGCCAGAAGATGAGAATTGAAGATTCTTTGGATGGATTTAATAATATATAAAACTTAAAGGGTAGAAACGAAAAATAAAATTAGCTCTTTGCACAGCAGATGTAAATTACTCACTATCACAAACATACAAAATAAATTACGCAGATGATGAAAAGTGACAAAGCAGCAAGAGGGTTCAAACAGGTGGAAGGGTTACTGGTTCTTGGTGTCGGCGTTGGCGACGTCGATGGAGGTTTAGCTGAAGTGGTAGGTCTTGTGAAAATGTTAGTATTATTACCTGAAAATATCTAGAAGCAATTACTTATTAGCATTAGTAATTTTATTTTTGGAGAAGAGTCAATTAAATTAGGACATTCAATCAGATTATTTCCATCTCAAGAGCATTCTCTCGTGATCATGGAGGATTCTGTAGTTGGTCATGGATTTTTCTAACACAGATAAAATTTGATGTGATTAGGAATTAGTAAAAGTGTGCAATAAGATGTTTTGATTTGAAAAAAAAAAGTAAAAGAAATGAACGTCTAATAATGTTGAAGTCGGCATTAACTTTCTTTAAGACGGCCAAATAGTAGACTTGAAAACTACCATGTAAATGCAATAAAATTCAAATACTCATATAGTCAATTTGATACTGATTAGATAAGATGTGTACATTTGAGGTGTCGAAGACAAGTATGGGGTTGAAAATATCATAAGCAGTTTCTCCTTTCATCTCAAAGCTAATTGAAGGAAGCTTCTCTTCATATGAAGAGCGAACAGCAACACACATGCATCAGTATATACTTTTTTACTACAAGCATTTATCTGATTTCTTCTTCAAGTATATGTATATAGCTAAAGTTAGCATACAGACGTTAATGTTATGATGTAGCAAAACTCAAAGGGGCGATCTACACTTTTTGGAACTCGTCGGTGTGGTACGTGAAGATGAAACTGCACAAAACAACACAAGACATGTCGGTATATACCATGGGAAAAATTCCATGGAAAAATTATGCTGGAAAAAAATATACACTTAGGTTAAGATCATCAAAAGAAAGAAAGAAAACATAAAAAATTAGAAAACAAACCTTAAACGTAGAAAAGATTCTAGAAAAGCATACAAACAAGAAGACAAAAGTGAACGAAGAAGCTTATCTGGGAATTGGAGAGAGGGAGCACGACGTTGAGGAAGAACTTTGAAGAAGGAAAACTGGATGTCGTTGAAGCATCAAATAGGAGCCACAAAAAAATGAAATTCTACATTAGTTTTAGTGTAAGCATAAATATATACAAACCAACAACTAACTTATTCGAAGAAGGTTGCCTGGGAATTCGAGAGATAGAACACGACGTTGAGGAAGACTTCGAAGAAGAAAAAACCGACGCCGTTGAAGCACTAAATATAAGCCAAAAGTCCAAAAAATTGAATTTCTACATTAGTTTAGTGTAAGTACAAATATATAGAAACAAACAAACCAAAAACTAAATTATGCGAGAAGCTTACCTAGAAATTCGAGAGAGGGGTAGCACGACATTGAGGAAGAAGAAGATAAATGCATCCCTGAAACAAATAAGGAAGAAGTTACCACATTATAAAAAAACATATCTTTTTTTTTAACACTGAATGTATTCAAACCAACAGTCTGAAGCTACAAACTAAAACAAATAAACAGAACATCCATAGATGACTGCAATAATAATAATAAGAGCAGCATTGCTCACAATGGCTAGGGTGTGAGATCTCCATTGTAACTTGTGTCAAACTCCGGTGCGAGACTGGTAATTAGCTTCTTCCGTAATCAAATTCGTAAGCCAATTTGGTTCCCCTCCTGCTATATAGGATTGGTAACGGTGATCACGTGTGACACTCTCGGCCAACGTATTAGCGGCTTTATTACCTGATGAACAAACATATTCCATACGCCAAGAATCAAATCCAGATAAGGCCTTCCAAATTTCTGAGGTGTAGTGTTGATGTGCTCAAAATTAATACCCTAAAGTATCTAAGCAGTCGCTGTAATATTCTAGGGGTCGAACCACAAAGACTCAGAGAATCACACAATAGATTTCAAGAATCAAATTACGCTAAGCCAAATCAATCAAGCGAGAATATAAATATGCATAATTAAAAGATGTAAAATCAATGGAGAGGGTATAGGCCTAGGGTATTTCTCAGGAAATCAAGGAATGTAGCGACGCACATTAAATCCACTCAGCGACATGTCGGTTGCAGGTTTATACATGCCATCTTCGAGTTGCTCGCGGACGAACAATACAAAGCTGCCACTAAGATATTAAATTAACCCGAAAACTTTTCGTTGCGAAAACTATCTAAGCTTAACCTAGAATTCCAAATTCCTTTGCAATGCAAAAGATCTAAACCAGCTTAAATGTCCAGAGTTGATATGATTCCACAAATAATTAAACCAAATTCCTTTGCAGATAATTATTTTGCTCACCCTAGGTTCTGTCAGGTTATCAAATCTCACTTCCGTGACTAATCAACAATCCTAAAATCTAGATTCCAGATTCGTCAACCTAGAACTAGCCTTGAGAACAACCTATGGTGAAGAACTCAATTGATTATGAACCCTAACAGATCAATCTATCTAGCAAACCATGAAATCCTTAATGAGAAAACCCTAAACCTAAAAGGGATCTACTCAGACATGCAGAATGAAGCAAACAACATGATTGAATAGATCATCAAAGTAAGAAATAACAAGGGTTCAAAATCTTCTCTCCCGAACAGAGTTTCAGACTTGTCTTCCTCAAAAGCATAACTAGAATTAAGTAAAATCAAGCACAGAATAAAGCGTAGCCTAAACAGGTGGCTGAAAACCCTAAATATAAGTCTAAAACACGTTCTGGGCTTTCTTGTAAATAATAAAGTCTTCTGGGCCAAGTTGCAGACTCTTAAAAACTTGTAAAAGCGCGTGTTTCCCCTTCCTGCAGTCGGTATCGATCGATACAGCTGGTATCGGTCGATACCAAGACATTCTGGTGTTTTGCCAGACTGGACTGTCTTCACGAAAACTGGCATAACTTTTGATCGCACCGTTGGAATGGCTTCAAACCACTTCAAATGAAAGCTAATCCATTGTCTATCTCGTGTCCAAATTTGAGCTCAATCCATCGGTGGGAACGTCTTCAACGAATGCCACAAAGCTCCAGAACTGCTAAAAACTCCAATTAAGCTCCAAACATGCTAAAACCTGAAAAGACTCTAAAAGACTACGAAAACACTAGAAAGACTCGGTAAAAAAGACTTATATCATGGTCTTAAATGGGTAAAAACCATGATATATAAGTGTCTATAGATAGGGAGGTGTTGAGGGTGTAAGATAGCCTTATATACTTTGTGGAGCGGTATACTCGAGAGATTACATTCCTGAAGCGCATTGTTTTGATACTCTCCACTGCCCATGCCATGATAATGAGATCAGCCTCTAGACTAGAGTCAACATGAAAAAGGAGCGACGTCCATGGAGTAGAACTGTTCCTTTCCAATCCCTTAGTATCCAAGAGGCACCACAATTTCGGTTTTGTGTTAATCCATGATACACCAACGTTGCATTTAAGTAAGTCTCGTGTTTGGAGCTGTCCATGGTTGAAGGGTATTGTGGGTAGTCCTCCGTGTAGAGGCCAGTGTTGCCTCGTTGCTAATAGAATTCCATTTTCCCCTCTTCCAAGGCTTTGACCGCATGCTCTGGCATCATGTTGCACCTTTCTCAAATATCCAAAGGTTCCTTGTTTTCCACAGTTGCCATATAGATCCAAGGGATAGCTTGTCTTGACCTCCTACGAATTCGATCATTGCGCATACATCGGAGAAGGTAATGGAGTTTCAAGAATACTGAAGAGTTAGAGAATCCTACCTGCGGCATCGGAATAGTAGTCTCCTCCCAAACTTGTTGGGGCTCTGGGCATATGAATAGCAAATGGTTAATCGTTTCCGGTGCAGAGTTACAAAGCTTACATTGTGTATCTGTCTGAAGTCCTCGAGATTGAAGCTTGGTTGATACAGCTAGCGCCCCTGCTAGTACACGCCATAGAGAAATGGCGTAATTTAGGAGATGTGTTCACTTTCCATATATCTGACCATATGGACTTTTCCAAGGGTGTATTCATATTGTTAACAGTCTCATTGTTTGCAGAAGTCGACTCAAGCAGTTGATAACCACTTTGAGGAAAATAGGCACCAGTCCTAGTATAACCCCAAACGAAAGATCCCTTAGTGTAGCATCATCATCACAACCAGAGATCTTATCCTAGCTTCATCCCAGCCTCCTGATATTGGTAGCATAGGTCTGACACTTTTAGCATAACATCAATATTCCGACCTCTTTTCCCGTGGAGGGCGCGGCTTACCATCCAATAACCAGTTCTCTGTCCAGACATATGTATCCTTCCCATCACCTATTGACTTTAACAAACCCTGTTTTATATAAGCTCTCTTCCGGTGCAGTATGCTTTGCCAAGCAAACGAAGGTCTGGTACCTTTACCACAATCAAGGACCGTGCCTTTTTTATAATATCGGCTTTGTAAGGTTCTAGCTAACAGAGACTGTGGTTGAGCCCATAACCGCCATGCTTGTTTGCATAATAAGGCCTGGTTAAATCTGGGTATATCATGAAATCCTAGGCCACCCTCTTGTTTCTTTTGGCATAGCTTCTTCCAAGCCACCCACGGTATCTTCTTCCGATTATTACCACTACTCCACCAAAATTCTGTCATTGCACTTGTCAAGTTCTGACAAACGCTCTGAGGGAGCTTAAAAACAGACATTGTATAGACTGGGAGAGCAAGAGCAACTGATTTCAGCAGTACCTCTTTACCTCCATAAGACAAAGATTTAGAGTACCAACCATTTAAACGCCCATGAAGTTTCTCTTTAAGAAAGGTTAAGGTCTGTGCCTTCGACCCTTTGAACAGCTCAGGTAATCCTAGGTAGAGGCTCTCCCCCCCTTCTTCTGTAATGTTTAAGAGCCTCTTAACAGCTAGCTTTGTACCAGCCGATACACCCGCACCAAAGTAAATTGAGGATTTCTGGAAGTTTATCATCTGACCAGATGCCTGTTCATAGTTAGCTAAGCATCTTTGAATCTCCTTGGTTTCCATGGTTGAAGCCTTACATAACAGCAAACTATCATCCGCAAACAATAAGTGATAGATTGAAGGTCCTTAAGGGTGAAAACGTATGCCAGTAATGGTTCCTCTAGCCTCAGCTAAATTGAGGATATTCACAAATGCCTCAGCGCAAAACACAAACAAGAAAGGGGATAATGGATCCCCTTGTCGTAGGCCTCGTCCGGGTTGTATATGTCCAAATGATTTCCCATTCATTAGGACTGAATAAATTACCGTACTTACGCATTCCATGACCCAATTGGTCCACAACGTATTGAATCCCAAACGCAACAGTAGTTTACGAAGAAAGTTCCACTCGACACGATCATACGCTTTTGACATGTCCGTCTTAATTGCCATGAAATCAACAGATATTCGGTTATGAGTACGTAGAGCATGAATCATCTCATGAGCTATTATGATGTTATCTGAGATAAGTCGATCAGCAACAAAGGCTCCCTGTGTCTCTGAAATCATGGACGGTAGCACCTTCTTAAGTCTATTACATAGAATCTTCGAGATGATTTTATAATGTACCGAACACAAACTGATTGGTCGCAAGTCCGTCATGCAGGAGGGAGTTGGAATCTTGGGAATTAAACAAATCTGGGTGTGATTCCAGCCTTTCTTCATCTTTGCAGTGCTGAAGAATTCTTGGATCTCCTGAACTAAGTCCTTACCCACAATATTCCAAAATCGTTGGTAAAAAGCCCCAGTAAACCCGTCAGATCCTGGTGATCTATCACTCTTTATACCAAAGGCTGCAATCTTAATCTCATCAATAGTAATTGGCATAATAAGGGCCGCATTCATACTCGGAGTAACACGTTCATGCATACCCTGAAGCACTTCCTCAAAGTTGTTCGGGTTCCCACTAGTAAAGATCCGGCAAAAGTAGTTGATCGCTATTTCCGCCTTAGAGCTGTCTAGGAACTGCTCTCGGCCATTAGAGTCTACTAACATGCGGATCTGGTTTTTAATTTTCCTCCCCTTTACACAATTTTGAAAATATCTAGTGTTCTTATCCCCATGTACTACCCAATCTTCTTTACTTTTTTGTCTCCAAAACATCTCTTCGTCTCGTTTTTCTTTGGCAATATCCAGCCTTAGGTTATGCATAATCGTAGGATTAGGGTGCAGTTTGGTTACTTCAGCCTCCAAACGATCCTTTAGTGATGACAAGTTGGCCGCAGAATTAATGGAGATGGATTTCTTCCATCGAGCTAAGGCAGAACGACAATTACATATCCTATCCATCACAGATATGGTCCCATTATGATCAGCATTCCAACCTCTACGTACAATCTCATCAATGCCTTGTTTGTTCAGCATCCTCTTGTCAAAGTAAAATCGACCTCTACCTGTCTCCAATATTTCATACATGAAGTCCACCTTCACCGGTCTATGGTCAGAAGCCAGCATTTCCATATAACATGCCTTGGATTGAGGAAACAACCAAAACCAGGAATCATTCCCGAAGCATCTGTCCAGCCTGCACTGAATCCATACGTGATCTCTCCAACCTGCCCAAGAGAACATATTGCCAACATGTTGAAGTTCCTTTATCTTACAGTTCTCAGCAAAACAACGGAAGTTCCAGAAAGATGTCGCATGTCGTGTTGGCCCTCCAAGCTTCTCCTGGTTGTTCCTGAGCTCATTGAAATCTCCAGCAAGAATCCAAGGTTCATCTCGTTGCAAACCAATATTTACCAATAAGTCCCATACCTCTTGTCGCCGCGAACGTACTAGGTCACCATATACACAGGAGAGAAAGAAGGATAGAGATCCTAACTTCACCTTTAAATCGATCACCCTCTTATCTGCATGTAGAACAGTCACTTCGAAGTCTTTTTTCCACATAACCGCTAAGCCTCCACTTAAACCCTCCGGTTCCACTGTAAACAACTCATCATAACCTAACCCACCTTTTAAACCTACCATGTAATTCAACTTTTGTTTTGTTTCCATTAAAAACATAAAATCCAGGAAATGAATTCTTCTCATCTCCCGGAGACGCTGAACTGTCTCAAAGTTTCCTGGTCCTTGACAGTTCCAGGCAATAAGGCTCATTGGATGGGCAGCGGCTTCAAACCGGAAGCAACCACATTTTCTTGATTTTTTGGAATCTTGTTGGTCATCAGGGGAGAATGGTTTAGCTCTGCTTTTCTCTTGGGGTTTGATTCCAAGGCAGTACCATCCTCTGTATACTCTTTGTCCTCCGGAACCTGATTTGGATCTTGACGGGTCTTCCTTTTCCAAAGTTGAGGCCTGCGACGTCCTCTTTTTCCTGTGACTTGGGAACCGGACGCTGTTGGAGTCAAGGAAGACCCAAAGCAAAAAACCGTTGTTCCTTCCATCACAAGAGGATCAGAGGAACTCTGCTTAGTGTCATTGATATCATCCGCCTTCAAGTAAGGGTCAACAACTGGTTCTGATGCAACTTGATTCTCACTGCGTCTCTTAATTCACTTACTTGAAGCTGTTGTATCATCAAAGTCAAAAACATGTCCTTTACCTTTGTCAACATCGTGTGTTATCCTCATAAGTCTCACAGAGGATTCATCAGAGCGTTCGTCAATCGACTGTTGGACCCGAGCAATATGTGCCTGCCGCTCAGTTGGATCCGAATGTGATATGTACTGTAAGGCTGCACGGTTCTCTTCGTTAGAGAGTCCAGGAAATAGGCGGGGAAAGCCTGGAGGGGTATCTAGGGGTGTGGCTTTAGTAATCTGCAGCTCCGTCACCAAAGGAACTGATTTACCCTTCTCAGTAGCCCGTGTATGAGAGCCTATTTCTTTGTTTTGTAAAGATTTCCGGAGCAACGGACACATGAATTTTTCATGAGTAAGCCTCTCACAATGAAAACATCGTTTACGAATCTTTTCGTACTCAAACGTAATAGCAGTTCGTTCCCCTGTAGCCGCAATGGTCAGATTCCTGGTGCCTCGGGCTGGGTTGTTGATATCAAGTCGCACATGAGCCAGTACATAATCGTGCTTTTGAGAAGCTTTAGGATCATATGCAATCTCATGAACTTTGCCTATCGCCGCAGCTAGTCTTCCCATAGTTTCTGCAGTATAATAGTTAACCGGTATATTCCTTATTCGAATCCATACATCACAGGAGGAGAGGAAATCTGATGGTGGAGCCGCAGTCCATCTCTCAAGTAACATCGTCCATTGGTTGAAGGACCATGGCCTATCCTTCAGAACCGTCTGAATATCTTCCTCCCTTTGAAACACGAACTGAAACTTATCTTTAGAGAGTGCAATTCCACGTACCCTTCCTACAATACGCCATACCCTAGGCATAGCCTCAATCATCTTATCCATAGGTTGACAATCAGGATTCAACAGTCTTCCTAGTAGACTTAGCGCGTTGGCATCGAACAGGGACTATCTGGGAGCATGATATCATCTTCCTCATCAAGTGATAGACCGTTGATTGCTTGATGCAAAGAGTCCGCCATGGTAGTCCCAACAGATTGAATAAGGGAAGTTGTAAAGCGCCGGATGAAAGATCTCCAGGGGAGCAAGTCGATAGCCAAAGAGGAGAAAGTGCACTTAATGTTACAAAATTCCGAGACTAATTTCACGGAAATCATACTGGGAGCGTTTGTTTTGGAGTTCGAAACAGAGCAATTAAGGAAATTTTCCAAAACTCTGGAACGAGACTGATGACAAATCGAAGTAGAAGGAAAGATGCTTAATTTATGGTATCTATAAAAGGAAAAATAAATCTCAATACTTCCATCGATACCGTCGCAATAAAGCCGACAAGAAGTCCACTCAAAAGAGGGAAAGAGTAAAGCAACACTCTAACACAAAATGATCTTCTTCTTTTTTTTCTCCTTAGAAATCAAGGAAACAGAGGTACGATCCTCGAGAGATTTTTCGTTTAAGCGATGATTTGATATTTTCTTGAACAGATAAGGAAGAGAAAGAAATAGGTGTAGTAGATAGGAGCCTCATCTGATATCGATCGGGTTAGATTCTGCTGGAATGATGTCCTGATAGAAAGACATACAAACTTGATTTTGATTTTGACTTTCCTTTTAACTTTTTTTTAGTAAATCGGTGGAACAATTGACAATAATTGACATTGAAAGTATTTTTTAAGTGAATGGTATATATTAAATAATATTAAACGAGGAATCTTATTAAATTGTATAATAATTGACATAATAATTGAAACGAAAGTTAAATGACGATGTGAATATACAGAAACTTAATCTTTAGAAACGGAAGTTTAAACCGTGTAAATTTAAACCGTTGATGAGATGTTTTTAAATCTAGACCGTTGGATTCAGTTTCAGTTTTTGTGACTACCAGATGGGCTAGAAAAATAACCTAAAGTCCAAATAAAACCAGCCAAATTTAAAAAACCCAAAGGTTCAACTAAATTCAGACAAATTTTAAAGAGACACATGTCAGCTTGTGGTCGTTTGAACCTTTTTTATTATATAAGATTCTAAAACTAACATTTTGTACGCAGACTTCGAAGGTGAAGTCTCAAGACCGTTTTATTTTTATTTTTAAAGGAGAACTTCAGACTTCATCGTGAAGTCTGAGACGCAAAAAGTAAATTGTAAAGCCAACCTCCAGTTGACTATTGAGACTTCATCCTTGAAGTCTGCATTTTGGAAATTCGGAGAAAAAGAAGCCAAAATTACCAAGATTCGGTTTGAGCTTGTTTTTAGCTTCTTAAACGACCAATATTTGCTTACACCACCAATACCCAAGAAACTCATGCGTTATTATGCACAAATCTTAGTAAATCGCAAGATTTATGGATGGTAAATTTTGAAAATGAGATTTTAGAGTAAAAAGCTTGAAATGAGAAAGAATGAGAGAAAATATCAACAAAAATGGAGCTTTGAGCTCACTTTTAGAACTTTATCATCTCTTAATTCGGTTGTCTGAAGCATTTAGAGCTCAATTTTGTTTGGTAGTAGTGGTTGGGAACTATTGAAGACAATGATATTTTTGATATCACGTGAGAATCTTTTAGTGAATTGACCGGATTAAACCGATTTTTGAAAACTTATTTGATGCCAACTTTTCGGTGCTGACCAACAACCGATCGGTTAACGCGGTCTTTAGAACCGATTGGTGCAACAAATACACCGATCAGTTGGCCTTCCTTGAATTCACATCTTCTGCTTTTAGCACATGTTTCAAAAGCTTTCTAAGGCCAAAAACATGAAACTTCGAATGTCACCATGTTTTTTTTTGTTTTTTTGTTTATTTTTTAAACTACAAGAAACAAGACATGTTAGTAGTAAATAAATTCAAAAATAAAACAAGAAAATAAAACCCTAGAGGAAATTTTAACTACGAATCCAAAAGTACTCGTTATTGGTCCCCGACAACGGCGCCAAAAACTTGTTGAGTGTAAGTTTTACCTCAAATTATATCACAAGTGTACGATAACACCGCTATAGTATTTATTGATCGAATCCACAAGGACCAGAATGATTACACTATGGATTATGATAATTAAAACTTGGCTATGGAAAGTTAATATGATTTTTGTTTTTATGAACAATGATAAATAAGTTAGGCAAAGGGAATCCTAAGGAATTCTAAATAAGAAACATACATGCATCTGAGAAACCATTAAAGATCGATTCTTGAACTCAATCATGAATATAAATTACCCTAGTGCCCTAGTAATAACTACTAAGCTAACAACCATAACATAATGTTCCGTTTACTATCATACTCAAAGAAAACATTATGTATATGATTGACATATTCACAAAGCTCCCTAGGGACTGCGGTTGTCTAGGATTACCTTGCTCACCTAGGACACAATACCATGTTCCATTGCAACTGTCGTTGTCGAGAAATATCTAAAGGCATATTCAGACTGCCATCTAGAATAAGTATTAAGAACAACCTAGGCGAAGAATCAAAGCATCATTCTCAATATAACATGAACAAATTCATATCTAAAACATCCTAAAAGAAACCCTTAAACCTAACATAAATTTATTCAAGCATAGAAGAGATAAAACAACACGAGAATGAAGAACTCATAAACATATTGCTTATCTGCTACAAAAACTAGAAACAAAACTCTAAAAGAAACATTATATAAGAAAAACTAAGACAAAAGTATTTACATGGTGTTTATTGCTCTATGGCCTGGGTATCTACAACTGAGGGTCGATGCTCCTTTTTATAGAACAAGAGAGGTAAAGAAAAATGTAAATCTTCCCACATCGAGAATATGGAACTATTCCAACTGATCAATTCTTCATGCATCTTCAACCGATCGGTGCTGATTGTAACCGATCGGTTCGCGGCTCCGAGCATTGCTTCCTTCTTGTCCACTTGAAGCCCATTTGATCCTCTTGAAACTCATTTTAGCTATATTTCTCTCTTTTTCTTTCTCAAGCCCATTTTCCCATAAGACTACAAAAATACTCAAAACTATATTGTTCTCGGTAAAAAGATAGGGGTTAGCGAAAACACAGTTAAAAAATGCCATGAGCCATATAAACATAGTTCAATAATCATAACCAATGAGTTTAACTCCAGGTTGCCTGCATTTTGATCAACTTTATTGCTTGTGAGTCTTCCGCAGTTTTTGCGTAGTTTTTCTTGCAATTCCAAGTCACGTTTGCCACCTTGACTTCTTTTATCTTCTAGGAGGACGCTAGACTAGTGGAGGAAGAACCTTGGTATACCGGGCTGTTTGATTTCGATAGTTTTAGGGAAAATGTTGCTTGAGTACGTCGTAAAAAATATTCCTTTTGTGTATGGCATGCATACGAGTGCGGCCAATAGCACGCGAGCAAGGTGTTTTCTCAACATTATACACACTACAACCACATTTTTGATGTTGGAAATCAAAAATAAAATCTCAATGTCCTCCCGTCACGTGAAATTGCCAACCGACTATGCATTTGACCATCATCTAGTCAGCATAATACTAATTTAATAGTCAGCAAATATTCAACCCCCTGCTATGTTTTGTTGCGAGACTCATAGCGTCTTCTCGCCTTTAAAAATACCACCTTACTAGCTTCTCTCGTATGAATTCCAAAAGAAATGGTATGGGAAATCCTCGAGCTGGATTAAGTGCAAGGTTTATAGATTTGGCGATGTTGCTCGTTTGTATGTTTTATCGTTCTCCCATGAAGTGAACACGGGCGCATAGATTCACATCTTCGTTTTCCAAGTAAGCTACAAGCTCGGGCTCCGTCTCCCTTAAGGCGTCTGTGAATCTATGAAAATCACAATGCGTATACGCATACACATACCAGCACCTCTAAACAAGGTACATAAGATTCTTTTCTTTGTACTTCGTGACTATTTTATTATGTAGGTGATAATAACATATCCCTCTTGCTGCCCATGGCTTAACTGTTTCAATGGCCTTCTTAATCGAGTTGTGCCTATCTGACTCTACGACCAAAGAAAATTGATCGGAGACACATCCACTCAACTTGGTGAAAAACCACTGCCATGATTCATCATTCTCAGAGTCTACAATCGCAAAATCTAGAGGGAATATCTGGAAATTCCCGTTCTGGCTGCAAGCCACTAGCATATCACCACCATACTTCCCTGCTAGATGACACCCATCCACCACCGTAATTCTTCTAAGATACTGAAAACCGGTAATCGAGGCTCCAGGAGCCATAAACAGATATTTGAATCTAATTTGATCATCAACTACAAGATCAGTGATGGTTTGGGGATTGGCTAGCCTGATGCGATATGGGTACGACGGTAGCTGCTCATATTCATCTTCTTTTGTTCTCCCACCAATTGCTGTGCAAATATCAAAGCTTTGTAGGAAGTGGTATAATTAAAATTAATATTCAGACCATATTTCTTCTTCATTGTAGATCTAATCATCTTCGGCGTTACTCCATTAATTGTTCCCCATTCATCACAAAAAAAAGATTAGCAATATATCTCAGAGCATGACGTTTGCGCAGAGAAATTCGGTCCGCCACATTGCAAGTATAATCTTTCTTGTACAAGGTCACCCAAAATGTTTTTGATTCGTTTTTCACAGCCACTCTAACCCTCTAATTACATCCGTTCACACGACAAGTAGCTACAAACAGTTTTTTTGTACTTTAAACGAGAATTTTGACATTATCGCCGTCACGCGCAGCTCGAATACAAGTGCCTCCTTGGTAGGAAAATTTCCAATCATATAGATACTGTCTGACCATTTCATGTTGGATATTTGACCTTCACCAACAAAGCTTCGTTCCGCACCAGGACACGTGATATCATAATCATCATTTTAATTACCATCTTCATCCTTAACTTTCCCTTACACTGTATAATCCGCAAGGTATTCGTCTTTAGCCTCACCAGCAGGAGATCTTCCTCATCATCATCATCATCATCGTTGATGTTACTCTCACTATCGTCAGACATATCTATATATTCGTCGTCAAATTCTTATGCATCTTCCTCAAGGTATTCATCAAATTTTCCATCAGCAACTTCATTGTTATTCCCATTAGCCATACCAAATTGACTCGAGACACTAAGGCATACAACATGCGTTTTTACATAATTCAACCAAGGACCCCACTTGTCTATCATTTGTGCATGCATAGGTGGGGTAGGAGAATCTGTATCCATTAGTTGCAACATTGAATCTGGTAACGAATAAGTTAACTCGACCAACTCGGTGTTCTTGTCTAGCTCATAGTCGGCTTGTGCCATCTAAATGAGTTCACAATGTGTACAAGGATCACTCAAGAAGAAAATTCGCCCTCTTTTGGGATTATCCATTCTCCCTTCTTAGATGAAATCTCCTACACAATGAGACTTAACCTCTGAAGTCTCGATAAAAGCTTTTCGTTTCGGTCAACTACAAAACTAATTTCTTGTACGCAGACTTCAAAAGGTGAAGTCTCAACACTATTTTTTTTAATGGAGAACTTGAGAATTTCATCGTGAAGTATGAGAAGCAAAAAGTCAATTACAAATCTAACGCCCTAGTTGACTATTGAGACTTCATCTTTAAAGTCTGACTTCCGGAAAACCGGTGAAAAGCAAGAAAGATTATGAAGATTCCGTTTGAGCTTGTTTTAGCTTCGTCGACGACCAAGAACTACTCACGCCATCAATACCCAAGAAACTGACATATCATGGTTTTTACCCATTTTCAACCATGATATAAGTCCTTTTACTGAGTCCTTTTTATAGTTTTAGAGTCTTTTCAAGATGTAGGCACATCTGGAGCTGAATTGGAATTTTGGAAGCTTTTGAAGCATATTGGAGCTGAAGCAGTTCGGAGAACTGAACCTCAGTATCGATCGATACCTGCATTATCGATCGACACCATCATCCAGAAGAAACAAGATTGAAAGTCTCAGTATCGATCGATACCATTCACGGTATCGGTCGATACCAATAGTCAGAACGCGCATTCTCCAGAAGACCCGAAGAAAAACAGAAGCTTTCCTTATTTTTCCAATGAACTCCAAAGCGCGTTTTTAGATATATAATTAGGTTTTTCAGCCTCCAGAGGACATACGGGATTTCTGGTGATAGAGTATTCTTGCAATTGAGTTTTGGGAGAAGAACCTTGAACCCTCTTTGTATTCTTACTCTATTTTACTTTATGATATCTATATTATTCATGATGTTTGTTTCATTCACCATGTCTGAGTAGATTCCTTGTTAGGTTTAGGGTTGTTTAAAGGTATTTGATGATTTATTAAATATGATTCACTTGTTAGGGAATATCTATAGAGCTTTTCACCTAGACTTGAGATTAATGCTTATTCTAGCCTCGCCAACTAGAATCTGATGTTAGGTTGATTAATTGACACGAAAGTGTGATTAGTTTCCTGAACTAGTGTTTGGTGACAAAAGACTTACTCGCAAAGAAATTTGGTTTAGGATTTTGTGAACAATTGAACTTGACCGTTAATGCTTGTTTAGATTTATAGAATTTGCAAAGAAATTTGGAGTTCTAGGTTTAGACATAGATAGTCTTCGCAACGACAGTTGGTTTACTTTACATCTGTGTTTCAAGTTTAAGAGCGGAGCTTATTTCATTCCTGACATTTGATTTAATTGATAATTCTGATTTGCCTGCAAACTTCCCTAACCCTAGCGTTTTCCCACTGATTTACTACTTATTTTAATCGTTTTGTTATCCTTGATTACATTTATTTCGTTTAGCTTAATTCATATTCTGGAATTTATTGAGTGAACATCTTGAGTCTTTGTGGTTCAACCCCTAGAATACTACAACTACTGCTTAGATACTTTAGGGTATTATATTTAAGCATATCAGAAACCAAGACGTTATTATGCATGAATCTTAGTAAATCGCAAGATCTAAAAATGGTGAATTTTGAAAACAAGATTTTAGAGTTTAATTGTTGAAATGAGAGAGGAGATCGACGAAAATAGAGCTTTAAGCTCAATTATAGAGATTTAACACCTCTAATTTTGGTTGTTTGAAGCATTTTGAGCTCATTTTTGGTTGCTTATGGTGTTTGGAAACTATTGAATACAATGGCAGTTTCATAATTACGTGATAATTATTGGGTTATTATGTTTCAAACCCCATCAGACTTCACAAGAGAAGTCTGCGCGAACTATTATTTTGAAAAAGAAGCTAAGAAGGGTATTTTAAGACATTTTAAATGAAGGACGAGGAGAGGTCTAGTTTTGCATTTGACTTCCAATAAGGGTCTAGTTTAGGAAGAACTCTAAAACATAAATGTCTTTTCTTGTGAAAATAATATTCATCAACTCGAGCTAATGATTAGTGATCTTAATTATTATAGGAAAATGGATATTTATACTATCCATTGAACATGATACATGTTCAGAAATTAGAGATATTTTGCATGGTTATTATCTAATTTTGAAGTTGAAAATAATATAGTAAATTTGGAACTGATAATGCTATACTAATTATAGCAACTAAAATTATTTATATTTTCTTGAGCATTATAAAAACAACACCAAAAATGTACAATGCAATAGAAAACATTAACAAAATTTATTAATATAAAAAAACAAACATCACTAAAACCATATATTATTGAAATATCTTAGCTGGAGTTGGGATACTTTCTTCGATCGGTTCACGACGCTCCATAACTAAGCTTTCACATGTTATGACAAAACTGCTCTCCCAAACTTGTTTAGGAAAATATAGCATGGGATTCTTTGAGCAAGCCGAAACAAGAGGGAGGACTTGGACTTCGCCCTCTGAAGGAGATTAACACTGTGAACTTTCTTAAGTCTATTTGGCATATAGTATCCTCACAAGCTTCTCTTTGGGTCAAATGGGTACATCCTTACCTTATATGTAAAGAATATTTATGGTCTCTAAAAGGTAACACATCTACGTGGTCTTGGATGTGGCGTAAAACATTGAACAACCGGGAGCTAAGTAAGAGCTTACATAAGGTTAATCTTGGCAATGGAGAATCAACATCATTCTGGTATGCTAAATAGTCATGTCTTGGCTACCTTACAAATAGACTTGGCCTTGTGGAATTATTACTACAAGAAAACAGGCAAGAACTGACGAGCAAAATCATTGGTAAGCCGTTGGTTTTGGGCTTTACCCACAATTAATTGACAAGAGCAGTCCGTCGTTTCTATATTGTCGGTAATCGATAACCGACAGTCTAATTACCAATGGGTTTACCGACCAAACAAAGCCATAGGTAAAAACTGATCCGTCGTTAAAAACTGATGGTATGAACTGACAGCAAAAGTTGTCGTTAATCCACTGGGAAAAACTGACGATATGAACCGACGAAATATACCAACAGATTAGCGACAAGTTATAACCGACGGATTATCGACGATATTAACCGACAAGATATACCGTCGATGATCTGATAGTTTAATAACCAACAGATAACCGACAAAAGTGGAAAAAAATGATGGCATACCAATGGATGTCGAGGAAAAAACTGACGAGAAACTGACGACAAATCGATAAAAATAGACGGATTTGTTTCAAATATAACATTGAATTAAATTAATTGTTCAATAATTTATAATAAAATTTGAAAATAAATAATAACAAATCTAAATTATTCGAAATCCAAATTAAAAATTATTCAAAAACATAAAAACAAAATTTAAATATTCAAATCCAAATCAAAAACGAAGTTAAAATGAAATTAAATCCAAATTATAGCTATGGGTACGTCGGATCTCTCGGGAAAGCATTCCTAATCTCTGCCATGAATTTCTCCATCTCCGCGATCCTCTTATTTTGCTCTCTTTGTTCTTCTTCAAACTCTTCCGCTCTCCTCCGATTTTCGGCTTTCTCCTCTTCTATTTGTTTCTCTAAAAGCGTTAGATGCTCATCTTTCTCCTTGAACGACTCCGCGACCGATGGATCAACATAAGATTGAAAAGGTTGAGAAGATGACAATGAACCAAAAGATTTAATTCTTTGGGTAATCTAACCCAAAGATGCGACCCTTGGTCTGCGGAGTTTCCTATAAGTTAAACACAAAGGATAAATAAGAAATAAAGTATGTAAAAATATGTGAATTTATTTAAAATAAAAAAGGTTTACCTCCAAAAAGATTTTGTTGGCCAAATCCGGAGGGAGATCAAAAGTGTTTGATCCCTGAGATATCGCCATTTCTTACATCTTCTTCTTCGAATTCCCGATCACTTCCTTAGTGATACCATCTTGAACTTCATTATTTTGCCTTTAGTGTGCGTATACTCCATCAAACGTAGATGGTCGGGATAAAAATCATACGTAGCAAGCTAATAAATTCAAATACCATTAGTGCGGTAAAATTAGTTAAAAGGAAACTTGAAACGCTTAGCTCCAGAGTTGTGCGTCACAACTCTTTTCCCGTCTCCGGTGCTCAAATGGTTCTTGGAGTTTTTCTTGGACAACGTCTTCGTTTCTGGCTGGTCCCAGTAAATCTTCAACCCCTTGTAGACCGCATTGTTAATGTTCTTTGACTCCTTCCCCACTTTCCATCGCCTCTTCCACTCGTCAATGTCTTCCTATATTCCTCCTTCGTAGCTACATTGAGTTCTTTACGTACCTCGTAAGTGTGCTCAGGAGCCCATGTAAAATCTTGCTACAAATAGAAAAATTATTGTGAATACATTTAAATAAAAAAAATTAACAATAGATTTAAAAATTAAAACAAATTACTTACATCAAATTGTCTGAACCACAACTCCTTGTCACAATCAGGCATGAGTGAATATTTCGGATATGGTACCGTGAGGAGTTCTTGCATCATTCGCAAGATCGACTTAGTGATGTCGTTTGCCGTATATTCAAACATTAAAACAAAACAAAAAGTTTAAGGGTTAGTTATAAATTATTAATAAAAATTGAAAAAGACTTGTAACTTTTGAAAAATACTTACCATGTAGCATTGTCAGCTATTGGGTTGGGGTCGAGTTTGAGTAAACGCTCTCGACTCGACTGTTGTACTAAATCCTTGATGCTCATGTGTGCAACAGATGTCTGGGGCTCCGAGACATGATAATTCGTAGGACTCGCGGACTGAGAAGCACTCCCCCATTGTTGAGTCGAACGACCAGACTGACTCTGAAGATAAGTGCCGTAATCCCTACAAATACATAGGCATGAACAAAATCAAACCGTAACCATATTTCGGACCGTAACTGGACCGTTTACAAACCGTAACCGTATATAACGGTTAAAAACCATAACCGTTGGTTAACCGTACGGTAAAAAGTTTAGAAAATATAATTGTAAATGTGTACAATATAAAGAAAATTTTAGAAACAGGTACAAGACATCGTATATGAAGAAATCTACGTCGAAAAAATAATATACTTCCAAAAACAAATAAGTTATAATGATACGTTGCTCGAAATCACGTACTTTTTCATCGTATTAAAAGCAGTACAACAATTTGGGTAATTTGTAAGTAATCAAGCATTTTCGTATTAAATTATTTTGAATCTTATTTTCGTTATGTATTTGATATTGATTTTTTCTGTTTCGAACCAATACCCAGATTTCGAAAACCTCCAATAATACTTGTCAATGCAATACTCACAGTCCACACAAAAAGAATATAATAGTTAACTTGGATAGAAAAAGACATATATTTATCGAATTAGATCATCGTCTAATTTTTATTATGAAAGTTAAGAAAACATATGGATAGGTCTCCAATATTAATCATATCGTAATCATAATTAACTTTGACAAAAAATCATAATTAACTGTAACCATGGTAACCGTAACCGTGTTTAACCGTAATAGTGTTTAACCGTAACAGTGTTTAACCGTAATCGTTTTAACCGTAACCGTTTTAACCGTTAGGTAATGGTTAAGGTTATGGTTAAAGTAAATTTATAACCATAACCGTAATAACCGTAACCGTGGTCATGTCTACAAATACAAAATAACCAAAGTTAAATATATACAAAATCATACATAAATTATAAATACCAAAAATGAAGAAAATTAATTTTATTCATTAAATTCAAATAATTTAATACCAAAAAATTGCATTAGTATTCCTAAAAATATATATATATATATAAATTTGTAACAATGTTTAATAATCCCTATAAATTGCAACATTGATATTTAATTTTACTATATCATATGTTTTTTTAACAATCCTAACAACAAAATCTAACACTTATTTATAATTCTATATCAATCTAACAATTTTAGCAATTCATAAAAGTTGGTAAAAATCCTAAATATTTTTAATAATTTTGAACTAACTCTAAAAACCTAAATTTTACATTTCTTTCCAATATTTTATCAATTTAAAAAGTTTAAAAATTTCTAAAACTTATTTAAAATCCTAAATATTTTAACAATTCCTATAATTAACTCTAAAGATCCTAAATTAAACAATTCTTTACAATTTTATTTCAATCTAACAATTTTAACAAATTTAACAATCAAAATCACATTCTAACATTATAGCTCTATAATCAAAATTCTAACATTATAACCTATTCATACTCCAACTAACATCAAAATCTAACTAGCTAACATCAAAATCTAACCTTATAACCTTTCACATGGCGCTGTTTTTTTTTCTCCAAAATTTGATATGCTATAATACCCTAAAAGTATCTAAGCAGTAGCTGTAGTATATTAGGGGTCGAACCACAAAAACTCAAGATTATCACTCAATAAATTTCAGGATGTGAATTAAGCTAAGTAAAATAAATGTAATTAAAAATAGCAAAACGATTGAAAACAGGTAGTAAGATCATTGAGGAAAACGTTAAGCCTACGGAAATTCGCAGGTAAATCAGAATTGTCAATCAAATAAAACGTCAGGAATATAATAAGCACCATTCTTGAACTTGAAACACAAATGTAAAATCAACCAACCATCGCTGCGAAGATTATCTATGTCTAAATCTAGAATTCCAAATTTCTTTGCAAATCCTATGAATTCAAACAAGCATTAGATGATCAGGTTCAATTGTTCACAAAATCCTAAAATAAATTTCTTTGCGAATAAGTCTTTTGCTCACCTAACACTAGTTCAGGAAATTAATCACACTTTCGTACCAACTAATCAACCTAATATCAGATTCTAGGTCACGAATCTAGAATAAGCAATAATCACAAGTCTAGGTGAAGAACTCTATAGATTTTCCTAACAATTTAATCCAATTTAACAATCCATCAAATACCTTTGAATAACCCCAAACCTAACAAGGAATCTACTCAGACATGGTGAATGAAACAAACATCATGAATAAAATAGATTTCATAAAGTAAAATAGAGTAAATAATACAAAGAGGGTTCAAGGTTTTTCTCCCGAAACTCTGTTGCCAATCTCTATCTCCCATTCTTAGTTGATTATCTCAAGGTGGCTAAAAAGCCTAATTATAAAGCTAATACACACTTTGGAGTTAATTGCAAAATAAGGAAATCTTCTGTTTCTTCTTCGGATTTGCTGAGGATTGCGCGTTCTCTCTCTTGACTTGGTGAGTTGCGTTTCTTCCAAATGTCGGTGTCGATCGACACACTGTGGTGTCGGTCGATACTGAGCTTCAGTTCCCGAACTGCTTCAGCTCCGAAATGCTCCAGAAGCTTTGATAAATCCAATTTAGCTCCAATCGTGCCTAGTTCCTGAAAAGACTCTGAAAGACTCTAAAAATACTCAAAAGACTCGATAAAAGGACTTATATTATGGTTAAAAACGGGTAAAAACCATGATATATCAACTCCTCCAGACTTAGTCTTTGCTTGCCCTCAAGCAAACAGAAAACCAAACCAGGGGAAGAGGTTTGAAAACACGGAGACTTACCTGTTCTTGAAGCGTTGCAATAACCTTTTTCCCAAGCTTTCCAGATATCACCTAACCAGTTCCGAATCTAACCACCATGTACTTCTCCGTAGACATTCGAAAATTACCAAATTCCACACATTATCTCACAGCATCAACATACTGAACCCTTCATCGCCAGTTTCATAACTGCAGCCAATGTTCAAGAACCTTCTAGACTCTTCCTCATACGATATCGTGACTAAAGAACCACCCAAATTACACACTTTTGGTATTGTTATCCTCTCCCCCAGACTTATCTCTTTTTATGTTTTCTTTATTTTGAATTTAGCTTCGCATATATAATCAAGGTTTGAGACGCAAGTATTGATGGTGATTGCCACCGAATCCCCGGTTCTCCCCTCTCAATGTATCAAAGGCCTTAGACGAACAATGGGGTCTCGGGAAATGTTCCTACCCCTCGCTTCAGACCTTTGTGTGATCATTCCTTATCCAAGTAGAATAATGGGATCACAGGAAGTGTTCCTAGCCCTCTACTCGGCGGAAATCATCTCATCTTTTATGCATTTTATGTATCAACGTGTGTCAAGGGAGAGGTATACCATTATTTTCAAACACATGGGTTCCTTTGTCAGATATGAATGATGAATCAAGTTCTGTAAACACTAACCACAAAGATGAAGTGCAAATAATTTGGCTCAAGGTTTAGAAGAAATCTGCTGGAGACATGGGAGGCTTCTAGTTGATTGGTCAGTCTTTGGATTTTTCATTAGTAGATCTAGAACTGATTATGTAACACTGGTAACTTAAAAGCAAAGTCAGAGCAATGGATTCAAGCAAAAGTTCATAATCTACAACATGTTTTGACTCGATAAAACAAATTTTGACTCAAAATGACTGACTCTAAGAAAAACAAACACCATATCAGTAACTACCTCCCCCAGACTTAAAAAACACTGTCCCCAGTGTTATCAAGCCCAGAGATGGCAAAAGAAAGCAAAAGAACAAAGTGGCTGAAGAAGTGAACAAAGGTTACCCGTGTGTGATAATGGGTATCGACCGATATTCGAACAGGTATCGACTGATACTGTCAAGTATCGACCGATACCAAGAGTATATCGATCGATGCAGGGACCTTTTGGTCGTGAAATTGATGCCCAAATTCGTGCCCAGAGAACCAAATGTTAGATGGAAGCACTGTCAGAGCACTGGAACAGAAGTTAGAAGCAACAAGATCATAATAAAGCCACAAGTTCAACATAAATAGAGCACTGACATGAGACATAAGAGTTCAAATGAAAAGACAAAGAAAAGGAAAAGAACAGGGAAAGAAATAACGTGAAACCAAGGAAGCAGAGAGTCTAATCATCCGAATCATCATTGTATCGAATTGAGAGGAACGCCTAGGTGTTGATGAACGAGCATCCATAGAGGACATGAAGTGGCAACGGGAGACAGCGGCCCAAATGCTCTGTAAGCTCTCCACGACGTACCTCTGAAAGGTGGCAGTCTCCATCGGTAGATCCGGAGGTGGAGGAAATGAAAGTGCAGGAGCAGGCGTAGACCGGCGTCGTGAACGGCGGGGCTGACTTCCAGCAAAGTCACGAGTGGGTGCGGTATCAGCATCAGACGGAGTAGAGGGGATGCATGGTGGAGCGCGTACACGTGTAGCCGGAGCAACCATCTTATTTGGCTCCATCTTGCAGAGGAGAGTGTTGCTCAGTATGCGGACGATGCAACGAAGAGTGGGGTGGCAAACGTCCATCTGCGTGGTAGTCTTGGAGTAGTAGGCTCCAAGACCGATGTGTCCCCAGAAGACCTAGACATCCTGAAACTAAGTAGGCTGAGCTACCTGCCTGAGGTTACGGTCGAAACCGTAGATGTCGCAGAGGTCAGGGATCTGCAGCCTGTAACGGACGCCCTGAATCAGGAAAGTTAGAGTGCCCTCCAGTGCATCACGGTGGACCTCGTCTCTGTAGTAGACACGTGTTGTCGCAAGAAACTGGCGGACTAAGTCGGGGTAGAGGTCATACTGCCGCATGTACAACGTCCCCAAGCCGATCTTGTCAAGCATGGCTGAGAGCTCCACATCGATGCCCAGACGGTGCATGGTGTGAGGGTCAATGAAGCGCGTAGGAACCACAGCGACGCGTAACCACTCGTTGTAGAACAACGTATCATAGTCGTCCCACTATTTGGTGATAGGCCTATAGACGCAGGCCTCGCTCTCGGTCTCCTTCTTAGGAAAACCTGCCCAAGCTCTCCTCGGAATGATCCTCTTCCCTTCTAACTTAGGCCAGGGAGGCCTAGCAGCAACAACGGGTGCGGAGGGAGACGGTGTGCGGTGTGGTGCAGCTCACAAGTCGCTGACGTGGACCACAAGAAAGCTCTGAGGGCCCGTGTCATTGGTGAAACCTCCTTTCAGGACCTTGTAATGGTCGTTGGTGAGGCAAGCTGTCACAACACCGGCATGCCAAAATGATCCATCGAAAGCCTCCACTGGGTCCTGAAGACTGTACTCGTGTCGTGGTGGGTTGGAGCCGTAAGCTTCCGAGTGTCGTGGCTTCTTTCGGGGTGCCATCTGCGAACAAAAATAAGCCGGCAACAAGTCATACTAATGCATTTATCTCCTGTTCCATGACAACAAACAACACAGCAGCAATAATCGATTGTATACCACCAATTCGATACTAATTCGAAATCACAACGTTTTCCACATTGTCAGGAATCGAATATCTCAGAAAAATCAACATGCAAATCAAGCCAATTCAACCCTATGCTCGAAGTAAGAACTATGCTCGAAGGGAAAACAGAGGAGGCAAAATCGAGTTTTTTCAAACCTGGCAACGATTCCATAGATTAAGATTTCGAGTTTCATACCTTGCAGATCGAAAGAAAGAATGCTAGAATGACAATGAGGATGAAATTCCGATCGGGATAAGCTTTGGAATCGATCAAATTGGTGAAGAAATGAAAAAGTTGTGAGAGAGGTTGGAAATGGCGTGCGGTGTCGAGTGATGGTGGAATGAATAAGATGAAAAAAACCCAAGGGTTTTATAGAGAAACTTACCTAGACAACATGTATCAACCGATATCGTAAGTGGTGTCGATCGATACTCCTGACATGATAGCACTATGTTTCTCTGGTTTTGGTATCGTTCGATGCTGACAAAAGGAAAAACCTATGTACAGACTCACCAATGGGTTGCCTCCCACCAAGCGCTTGTTTAATGTCATTAGCTTGACATTGTGATCTTTCAGGCAACCGGTGGTTCAGCCAGAGGCATTATGCGGCCATCTGGGATAGCAGCTTTCGCCCAATAATGTTTCACCCGCTGGCCATTGACAGTGAACTCCTTTCCTTCAGCATTCATCAATACGATTGCACCTTGTGGGCGGACTTCCTTGATTGTGAAGGGACCTGACCAACGAGAACGCAATTTCCTAGGAAATAACTGCAAACGAGAGTTATACAGAAATACCTGGTCATTCGGTTCGAAGTGGCGAGAAAGGATCTTCTTGTCGTGATATGCCTTAGTCATTTCCTTGTACAGCTTGGAGTTTTCATAGGCGAAGTGTCTAATCTCATCCAGCTCATTCAGTTGAACCAATCGCCTTTGAGCAGCAGACTTAATGTCAAAATTCATAAATTTGGTAGCCCAGGATGCTTTGTGCTCCATCTCAATTGGAAGATGACACACTTTCTCGTACAGCAAGTGGAATGGTGTGGTGCCGAGTGGCGTCTTGAAAGCGGTCCGGTAAGCCGAAAGTGCATCGTCGAGCTTCGTGGCCTAGTCCTTCCATGTAGCGCCAACTGTCTTCTCTAGAATCTCCTTGATTTGTCTATTGGAGACCTTAACCTGTCCGCTCGTCTGAGGATGATAAGGTGTGGCGACGCGATGATCCACACCATATTTCCTTAGCAGCTTTTCGAAGATCTTATTGATAAAGTGAGTGCCACCATCACTCATAACAACCCGAGGTACTCCAAATCGAGGAAAGATAATGGTCTTGAACAGCTTCAAGACCACTGAAGAATCATTGGTAGGACTAGCAATCGCTTCCACCCATTTGGAGACATAATCTACAGCAACCAAGATGTACTTATTCTGCCGTGACGGAGGAAACGGTCCCATAAAATCGATACCCTAACAGTCAAAAACTTCCACCTCTAGGATGAAGTTCTGTGGCATCTCATGTCGCTTACTATCTTCCCTCTCCTCTGGCAGACATCGCACTGTGAGATGAAAGCGTGAGCATCCTTGAACATTGTAGGCCACCAGAAACCAGCTTGAAGAACCTTGGAGACTGTATTGAATGTGGCAAAGTGCCCAGCATACTCAGACCCGTGACAGTGATATAGAACCTTTGGTACCTCGGTCTTGGCGATGCATCTCTTGTATATCCCATCAGAACAGTGCTTGTACAAGTCAAAAGAACCGTCTAACATCCCCCATAAACTTCTTTCTTTCATACATTTTTTGAGAAGCTTTGGTTCGTACTCGGCAGCAAGATAATTAGCTATGTCGGCATACCATGGTTCAGCAGGAGTAGTTACGGCAACTAGAAATTCCTCAGCAGAAGAGTGGTCTGTAGCCGAAACAACACTGGCAGATAACGGGTATCGACCGACACTGGATGAGTGTCGATCGATACTAAAATTCTGGACACGGGGAGATTGCAGAATCTCGTGAGAGTATCAACCGACACTGGGTGAGTGTCGATCGATACTGGTGCTCTGCACTGGCAAAATCTCAGCAGGATTGTGTCGAATCCCATTTTAATCAATAGGCACGGTTTCATCAATCCTCATTTGCGAGAGGTGATCTGCAACTCCATTCTCTACACCTTTCTTGTCCTTAATCTCAATATCAAAACCTTAGAGCAGTAGAACCCAACGGCAGAGGTGAGGCTTTAGATCCTTGTTCTGCAGCAGATACTTGAGAGCAGCATGGTCGGTATGAACGGTCACCTTACTCCCAATCAGATAAGAACGAAACTTCTCAAAGGAGAACACAACGGCGAGTAACTCTTTCTCTGTAGTGCTGTAGTTCTTCTGAGCATCATCTAACGTCCTGTTGGCGTAGTAAATGACATGGAGCTTCTTATCCTTCCTCTGACCTAGAACTGACCCAACCGCGAAATCACTCGCATTGCACATAATCTCGAAAGGGAGATTCCAATCTGGTGGTTGAACAATAGGAGCAATAACCAATTCCTTCTTGATTTGTTCTAATAAGACAAGACACTCGGGTGTAAAATCGAAGGTGACATCCTTACAGAGAAGAGTAGTAAGTGGGCGAGTTAGCTTGGAGAAATCCTTGATGAATCGTCGATAGAACCCGGCTTGACCAAGGAAACTCCGAATATCCTTCACAGATGTTGGCTGCAGGAGGCTTGTCATAACCTGAATCTTAGCTTTGTCAACTTCGATCCCAGCCTTAGAAACCTTGTGTCCCAGATCAATGCCTTCCTGAACCATAAAGTGACATTTCTCCCAGTTCAGGACCAGATGTTTATCTTCACACCTCTGTAGTACCTTGCATAAGTTGTCTAGGCATCCTTTAAATGAAGATCCGTAAACCGAAAAGTCATCCATAAACACCTCCATAAATTCCTCGATCATATCTGAGAAAATCGACATCATACATCTCTGGAAAGTTGCTGGAGCGTTACATAACCCAAACGACATTCTCCTGTAAGCGAATGTGCCATAGGGACATGTAAAAGTCGTTCCTGATCGTCTGGATGTATCATGATTTGGAAAAAGCCCGAGTAGCCATCAAGGAAGAAGTAATACGAGTGACTTGCCAACCTCTCTAACATCTGATCGATGAATGGCAGTGGGAAATGATCTTTCCTGGTAGCAGCATTTAGCTTCTTGTACTCGATACACATTCGGTGCCCAGTGATCGTTCTTGTCGGGATCAGCTCGTCCTTCTCGTTCTTCACCAAAGTGAATCCTACTTTCTTAGGTACCACATGAACAGGACTGACCCAACTAATGTCGGAGATGGCGTAGATGATCCCTGCCTCCAGAAGTTTCATTATCTCCTTTTTTACAACTTCTTTCAGATTCGGGTTAAGTCTCCTCTGATGTTTGATCGAAGCTTTCGACTCATCCTCTAGATGAATCCGATGCATGCACAGATCCGGTGATATACCTGAAATGTCATCAAGAGAATAGCCGAGAGCTTTGCGATACTTGCGCAGCAGTAAGGCGACCTCTGCGTTGTTCAAAGAAGAATTAACAATCATAGGATATGTGGAGTTAGGGCCAAGAAAGACATACCTCAGATTGGCTAGAAGTGGATTAAGATCTAGTTTAGGAGCTTTCTCCTTACTCCAGTCGCCAAATGAATCAGATCGTGTGGGAGTGACGACCAATTTCTCGGGCAAAAATGGCTGGTGTCGATCGATACCATAAGTGGTGTCGATCGATGCCTCATGGCTGTTGTCAAGCATCTTGGCGTACCCAGCAGCAACCTCACTCGAATTCATCTCTAAGTCAGCTGAACAGACCAGTGCTCTTTCCAACGGGTTTTCAGGCTGTAACATCAAGAAGTACTCGTCCGATATATCACCGAAGGTGTCGACGAAGAATGTCTGCCCATCAATGGTTGGCTTTTTCATCATTTTCTCCATGTTGAAGGTTATGATCAGATCACCAATGTTAAGGGATATCCTCCCATTCTTGCAGTTGATCAGAGCGCCTGCTGTTGCTAGAAAGGGTCTGCCCAAAATCAGTGGATATCTTGGTTCTGCGTCGTACTCCGGGACAATGAAATCAGTTGGGACCAAACAGTCTCCGATCGTTATTGGGACGTCTTCGAGTAATCCTTCGAGAAATCGAACTGAGCGGTTAGCTAAAATAAGAGAGATTCTAGTAGGTGTGAAGTCTGTCATCCCCATTCTCTTAGCCACTGAGTATGGCATAAGGTTGACACTGGAACCGAGATCGCAGAGGGAGCGTTCGAACCTTTCAGTAAAGATTGTGCAGTCCAAGATGAAACTTTTAGGGTCGGGTAGCTTTTCTGGAATCTTGTTGAGCAGGATCGCACTGCATTCGTGGGTAATCCTCAGCAGTCCCTCTTCAAGGTTCACATTACTCGATACCATTCGCTTGATATACCTTATAAAAGCTAGTGAAGTCATGATAACATCGACGAAGGGGAGTTCAACAACCAACTTTTATAACATTGCATTGCATCTGGCTTCTTCCACTTCCTTCTTAGTCTTGGTAGGAGGTCGAGGGAAAGGTAGCTTAGGCACATAAATCCTCCTAGTGGTCACAGTAGCTTGCTTCTTTTCGATGCCTGGACTAGTATCGGTCGATACTGGTGGTCGTCCAACTGTCTCTACAGATCGTTGAACTGGTATCGATTGATGTAGATTGGTATCGGTCGACACTGGAGTAATCTCAGGAGTCTCATCGTCGTCGTCTCCAGCAAGATCGACGAGTTGCTTTGCAGAATAAGTTTTATTCATTCCTGGACTGACTTCCTTTCCACTTCTCAAGGTGATAGCGTGAACGTGTTCCCTTGGATTCTCAATCTTCCTGGGAAGGAAACCATGATGTCTCTTAACTGTTTCTACAGTCTGGGCAACTTGAGTTTCCAGCTTCTTCTGATGAATGTTAAGAGCTTCAATTTTTCCATTCAGGTCAGTGTACAAGACATCCATCTTCCCATTAAAATCAACAGTCATCTTCTGATGCCCCTCAAGAATCTGCTCAAGCATGGATTCAACCTTTCTCTCCTGAGTCTTGGGAGGTGGTGTCTGGTATGACAAATTTCCATAGGTGCGAGTGTATCCACTGTTCTGGAACGGTTTCTGAGCAAAAGGGTTCGCTAAGAAACTTGTGGGTTTGAAGTCAGACTTGAATCCTCCTCTCTGAGAGTTGCTGGTGAAACCGCGGTTGTACGACGAATTCTAAAATCCATTACCACCAATGTAGTTAACATCTTCTGCTTCACCTTCTTCTACGTTCTCGACTTCTTCACCAAAATGCACTGCCTTCTGCTGCTTACCCATTAACAGATTGTGTACCGAATCAAGCTTTGCATGTACCTCAGTAATCTGCAGTCCGTCGACGTTCCCATTCTGCTTCTTCCGCTCGTAGTCGGCATTCTTGGTGCTTTTGCTAGACGCCAAGTTTTCAATCAGCACATAAGCATCCAGGGCCATCTGATACCTCCAATCGATCCCTTAGAAAAAAATATCCAGCAACTGAACCTGTGTGAATCCGTGATGCAGACAATCTCTCTGATAAGATCTGAATCTCACCCAAGCAGCCTTGAACGCTTCTGTTGCTCCTGAGAAAATTAGGAGATCTTGTTCCTTAACTCCTCGGATCTGGCATCGTCGTAGAAATTGTTCAGGAATGCTTTCTTAGTCTCCTCCCAAGTAGTCAGCGAACCAGGAGGTAACTGCTTCAGCCAGTAAGCTGTATCCCCACCAAGAGAGTATGGGAAAAGCTTACAGAAAATGAACTCATTGGGCACTCCATTGTACTTGATACTAGTGACCAAATCCTCGAACCTCTCGATGTGATCCATGGGATGCTTGTGAGAAAGACCATGAAAAGGATGCTGGCCTACGAGAGTGTACTATGCAGGCTTCAGCTCAAAGTCATTCCTCTGAAAGGTGGGAATACGAATCGCAGATCGATTGGCATAGAACTGATCGGGTCTGTTGTATTCCCCAACCGTCCTGGCGCGATTAACCTGAGCATTGCCAACATTCTCACGCACAGATGGTGGGATAACTTTGTTGGCTACTGGTGCAGGGGCAACGATGTTTCCTTCTGCATCAAGCCTCTGTCCTTGCTCATTACACAGATGACCTTCATGATCTCTCAAAAAACCAGCATCATCACGAGCGAGCACAATTAGATTGTTCATCTCAGTTTGATTCTTTTGCTTTCTGATTGAGCGCTCCAAATCAGCTAGTTCTTTGTTGGATAGATTAGTCAACTGCTTGTTCTTGCTTCTTCTGGTATCACGATTATGCATACACCTGAAACACAAAAGTTAAAGCAAATAAGTAACAGGGATTAAGAAGAGTATCGATCGATACCAGAAGGGTGTCGATCGATGCTCGACAACTTAGTCAAAATTCTAAACTGAAATCTAATGGCGAAATTAGAGTCCCCGGCAACGGCGCCAAAATTTGATATGCTCAAATATAATACCCTAAAAGTATCTAAGCAGTAGATGTAGTATATTAGAGGTCGAACCACAAAGACTCAAGATTATCACTCAATAAATTTCCGGATGTGAATTAAGCTAAGTAAAATAAATGTAATTAAAAATAGCAAAACGATTGAAAATAGGTAGTAAGATCAATGAGAAAAACGCTAAGCCTAGATAAATTCGCAAGTAAATAAGAATTGTCAATCAAATAAAACGTCAGGAATATAATAAGCACCGTTCTTGAACTTGAAACACAAATATAAAATCAACCAACCGTCGCTGCGAAGATTATCTATGTCTAAATCTATAATTCCAAATTTCTTTGCAAATCCTATGAATTCAAACAAGCATTAGATGATCAGGTTCAATTGTTCACAAAATCCCAAACCAAATTTCTTTGCGAATAGGTCTTTTCCTCACCAAACACTAGTTCAGGAAATTAATCACACTTTCGTGCCGACTAATCAACCTAATATCAGATTCTAGGTCGCGAAGCTAGAATAAGCAATAATCACAGGTCTAGGTGAAGAACTCTATAGATTTTCCTAACAATTTAATCCAATTTAACAAGCCATCAAATACCTTTGAATAATCCTAAACCTAACAAGGAATCTACTCAAACATGGTGAATGAAACAAACATCATGAATAAAATAGATTTCATAAAGTAAAATAGAGTAAAGAATACAAAGAGGGTTCAAGGTTCTTCTCTCAAAACTCTGTTGCCAATCTCTATCTCCTAGTCTTAGTTGATTATCTCAAGGTGGCTGAAAAACCTAATTATAAAACTTATACCCACTTTGGAGTTAATTGCAAAATAAGGAAATCTTCTGTTTTTTCTTCGGACTTGCTGAGGATTGCACGTTCTCTCTCTTGACTATCGGTATCGACCGATACCATAAATGATATCGATCGATAAAGGAATTCTGAGTTGCGTTTCTTCCAAATGTCGGTGTCGATCGACACACTGTGGTGTCGGTCGATACTGAGCTTCAGTTCCCGAACTGCTTCAGCTCCGAAATGCTTCAGAGAACTTCAATAAATCTAATTTAGCTCCAAGCGCACCTAAATCCTGATAAGACTCTAAAAGACTCCAAAAATACTAGAAAGACTCAATAAAAAAGACTTATATCATGGTTAAAGACGCTAAAAACCATTATATATCAACGCCCCCAGACTTAGCCTTTGCTTGCCCTCAAGCAAACAGAAAACCAAACCAAAGGACGAGGTTTGAAAACACGGAGACACTACTCGGCGAAAATCATCTCATCTTTTATGCATCTTATTTACCAACATGTGTCAAGGGAGAGGTATACTATTATTTTCAAACACATGGGTTCCTTTGTCAGATATGAATGATGAATCAAGCTCTATAAACACTACCCACAACGATGAAGTGCAATAATTTGGCTCAGGCTTTGGAAGGACTATGCTGGAGACATGGGTGTCTTCTAGTCAACTAGTCAGTCTTTGGATTCTTCATTAGTCAATCTAGAACTGATTCTGTAACACTGGTCACTCAAAAGCAAGGTTAGAACAATAGATTCAAGAAAAAAATTATAATCTCCAAAAGTTTTGACTCAATAAAACAAATTTTGACTCAAAAACGACTGACTCTAAGAAAAACAAATACCATGTCAGCAACTGCCTCCCCTAGACTTAAACAATATTGTCCCCAGTGTTATCTAGTCTTGAGAGGGCTATAGGAATCAAAAGAAATGAGTGGAAGAGGAAGCGCACAGAAGTTACCCGTGTGTGATAGGTGGTATCGACCGACATCGACTGGTCTCGACCGATACTGCCTAGTATCGACCGATACCAAATGTATGTCGATCGATACATGGGCCTCTTTTTCGTGAAACTGATGCCAAAAAGTCGTGCTAAGTGATCCAGATGTTAAACTGAGCACTGTTAGATCACTGACATACAAGTTAGAAGCAAAAATATCATATAAAACCACAAGTTCAAGAAAGATAGAGTACTGACATGAGACACAATAGTTCAAAACAAAAGAAAAATAAAAGGGAAAAAGAAAAGGGAAAGAAGAACGTGAAACCACAGGAAGTAGAGAGCCTAATCATCTAAAGTATCGTCATCGGAGAGATCGAAACGAGAGGAGGGTCCAGTTGATGGTGAACAAGCATCCGCGGAAGACTTGCAGCTGCAACGAGAGACAAATGCCCAAATGCTCTGCAGGCTTCTCCACGACATAACTCTGCAGGCTACTCCGGAGGGGTAGGAAATGAAGGTGCAGGAGCAGATGTAGGCCGGCATCGTGAACGACGAGGGTGATCGCCAGCAGTGTCGGGAGTACGTGCGTCATCAGTCATAGTAGGGGGAGCGCGGGGCGTAGCGTGAACGCGTGTGGCTGGGACAACTGAGAGCAGACTGTGATCTGGATCGAATCGCAGTCGAAAAGCATCCTCGCCGATAGTGGTCACTGCTATGTTGGGTAGCTGCACCAGAAAGTCCCCATCAGTCGAAGGAAGACACCAACGCCGTGTTGGTTTCAGCCACCTCATGTGCTGCCAACGTTTCTATGTCCTGTACCATGACAATAAGCAACACACCAGCAACAATCAACCATAACACGTCCAGTTCGACTACCAAATCAAAATCACAAACCATTTTTCACATAGTCAGGAATCAAAAATCTCAAAAATCCAACATGCAAATCAAACACATTCAAACCTATGGGGGTGTCAAAATGCTTCTAAAACTACTCAGGAAGTGAGAATCATTCAAGAAAGTAAAGCACAAGAGGAAAAATCGAGTTCTACAAACCTATCTAAGGATTGAAAGATTGAGATTTCGAGTTTCATACCTTGTAGATCGAAAGAATGGATGCTAGAATGACAATGAAGATGAAAATCCGATGGGTTTAGACGTCCTGGCATAGTAAATGACATGGAGTTTCTTGTCCTTCCTCTGACCCAGAACTGACCCAACTGCAAAGGGAGGTTCCAATCTGGTGGTTGAACAAGAGGAGCACTAACCAATGCCTTCTTAATATGTTCGAATGCGACAAGACACTCGGGTGTGAAATCGAAGGTGATATCCTTGCATAGAAAAGCGCTTAGTGGGCGGGCTAGTTTGGAGAAATCTTTGATGAATCGTCGATAGAACCCGTCATGACCAACGAAACTTCGAATATCCTTCACAGATGTTGGTGGCTGAAGGCTTGTCATAACCCGAATCTTAGCTTTGTCAACTTCGATCCCAGCCTTAGAAACTTTGTGCCCCAGAACAATGCCCTCCTGAACCATAAAATGACACTTCTCCCAGTTCAGGACCAAATGTTTCTCCTCACACCTCTGTAGTACCTTGCACAAGTTATCTAGACAGCCCTTGAATGAAGATCCGTAAACCGAAAAGTCATCCATGAACACCTCCATAAACTCCTCAATCATGACTGAGAAGATCGACATCATACACCTCTGGAAAGTGGCTGGAGCGTTACATAATCCAAATGACATTCTTCTGTAAGCGAATGTGCCGTAAGGACATCTAAATGTTGTCTTCTCCTGATCGTCTGGATGTATTGGGATATGGAAAAAGCCTGAGTACCCATCAAGGAAACAGTAGTATGGGTGATTCGCCAGCCTCTCCAGCATCTGATCGATGAATGGCAGTGGGAAGTGATCCTTCCTTGTAGCAACATTCAACTTCATGTAATCGATACACATCCAGGGTCCAGTGATCGTTCTTATCGGGATCAACTCGTCCTTCTCATTTTCCCCACAGTGAATCCTCCTTTCTTAGGTACCACATGAACTGGACTGACCCAAGAACTGTCTGAGATGGCGTAGATGATCCCTGCTTCTAGAAGTTTCATTATCTCCTTCTTGACCACTTCTTTCAGATTCAGGTTAAGCCTCCTCTACTACTTGATTGAAGCTTTCGATCCGTCCTCCAGATGAATCCGATGCATGCACATGTTCGGTGATATATGTGAAATGTCATTAAGAGAATAACCGAGAACTTTGCGATACTTGCGCAGCTTGCTCAGCAGTAAGGCGACCTCTGCGTTGTTCAAGGAAGAATTAACAATCACAGGATATGTGGAATTAGGGCAAAAAAAGACATACCTTAGATTGGCTGGAAGTGGTTTAAGTTCGAGCTTAAGAGCTTTCTCCTCACTCCAGTCGCCAAATGAATCGGGTTGTGTAGAAGTGACTATCAATTCCTCAAGTAGAAGTGATTGGTGTTGATCGATACCCTCAGTGGTGTCGATCGATGATCCATGGCTGTTGTCAAGCATCTTGGCGTATCCAGCAACAACCTCACTTGAGTATACCTCTGAGTCAGCTGAACAGACCAGTGCTCTCTCCAGCGGGTTCTCAGGATATAACCTCATGAAGTACTCGTCACATATGTCGCTGAAAGTGTCGACAAAGAATGTCTGCCCATCAGTGGTCAGATTTTTCATCATCTTCTCCATGTTGAAGGTCATGATCAAATCACCAATGTTAAGGGATATCCTCCCATTCTTGCAGTCGATTAGAGCTCCGGCTGTTGCTAGAAAGGGCCTTCCAAGAATGAGTGGATCCTTTGGCTCTGCGTCGTACTCCAGGACAATGAAATCAGTCAGGACCAGGCAGTCCCTGATTGTTATTGGAACGTCTTCGAGTAATCCCTCAGGAAATTGAACTGAGCGATCAGCTAGAATCAGAGAGATTCTGGTAGGTGTGAAGTCTCTCATTCCCATTCGCTTAGCCACGGAGTATAGCATAAGGTTGACACTAGAGCCGAGATCGCAGAGAGAGTGCTCGAACCTTTCTGTAAAGATCGTACAGTCCAAAACAAAACTTCCAGGGTCTGGTAGCTTCTCTGGAATCTTGTTAAGCAGGATTTCACTGCACTCGTGAGTAATCCTCAACACTCCCTCCTCAAGGTTCACATTGCTCGATACCATTCGCTTGATATACCTTCTAAAAGCTGGTGAAGTCATGATAGCATCGACGAAAGGGAGTTCAACAACCAACTTCTCTATCATTGCCCTGCATCTGGCTTCCTCCACTTCCTTCTTAGTCTTGTTAGGAGGCCGAGGGAAAGGTATCTTGGGCACATAAACTCTTCCCGTATTCACTGCGGTCTTCTTTTTCTCGACTTCTGGGCTAGTGTCGATCGATACTGGTGGTTTTGCAGCGTCCTCAGCAGATAGTTGAACAGGTATCGATCGATGTTGGTTGGTATCGGTGGACACTGGGTGAGTGTCGGTCGATACTGGTGTGATTTCAGGAGTTTCATCATCGTCATCTCCAGCAAGATCGACGAGCTGCTTTGCAGAATAAGCTTTCTTCACTTTTGGACTGACTTCTTTTCCACTCCTCAAGGTGATAGCATGAACATGTTTCCTTGGATTCACTGTGGAAAAAACCATCCTGTCTCTTAACTGCTTCTGCTGTCTGAGCAACCTGAGTTACCAGCTTCTTCTGATGAATGTTAAGGGCTTCAATTTTTCCATTCATATCAGTGTAAAGGGCGTCCATCTTCCCGTTAAAGTCAACAGTCATCTTCTGCTCCCCCTCAAGAATCTGTTCAAGCATGGATTCAACCTTGCTCTCCTGAGTCTTGGGTGGTGGAGCCTAGTAAGATGAATTTCCGTAAGTGCGAGTGTATCTGCTGTTCTGAACCGATTTCTGAGCAAAGGAATTCGCTCCGAAACCTGAGGGTTTGAAGTCAGATTTGAATCCTCCTCTCTAAGAATTGTTGGTGAAACCACGGTTGTTGTTGAACTGATACGATGAATTCTGAAAACCATTACCAACAATGTAGTTAACATCCTCTGATTCACCTTCTTCTATGTTCTCGACTTCTTCAGCAAAGTGTACAGCCTTCTGTTGCTTCCCTATCAACAAGTTGTGCACTGAATCCAGCATCGCGTGTACCTCAGCAATCTGCAATCTATCAATGTTCTCATTCTGCTTCTTTCGCTCGTAGTCGGCATTCTTGGTGCTGTTGCTAGACGCCAAGTTCTCAATCAGCACATAAGCATCTTCGGGATATCTCGTGTTGAAATTTTCATTGCTCACAGCATCCAGGGCCATCTGATACCTCCAATCAATCCCTTAGAAAAAAATATCCAGCAACTGAACCTGTGTGAATCCGTGATGCGGACAATCTCTCTGATAAGATCTGAATCTCACCCAAGCAGCCTTGAACGCCTCTGTTGCTCCTGAGAAAATTAGGAGATCTTGTTCCTTAACTCCTCGGATCTGGCATCTTCGTAGAAATTGTTCAGGAACGCATTCTTAGTCTCCTCCCAAGTAGTCAAAGAACAAGGAGGAAAATAATTCAGCAAGAAAGATGAATCCCCAACAAGAGAGAATGGGAAAAACTTACAGAAAAAGAACTCATTGGACACTCCATTGTACTTGATACTAGTGACCAAATCCTCGAACCTCTCGATGTGATCCATGGGATGCTTGTGAGAAAGACCATGAAAAGGATGCTGGCCTACGAGAGTGTACTATGCAAGCTTCAGCTCAAAGTCATTCCTCTGAAAGGTGGGAATACGAATTGCAGACCGATTGTGATACACGCGTTCAGGGGGGGGGGGAGTGTATACGTGGGATAAGAGGATGGCTTCTTAGGAGGATTGGTCACCGGCTCTAGAGAAGAAGAGATGGTCGATGGTGGAGATCTAACACGATGGCGGTCGCTTCTCTCGTGTGTGATCGATATGAGGGATGTGTTGGCGGGTCGAAGTGCACCACAGAGTTGGGGTTATTCTCTGATACAGCACGAGCTCCTAGCCTTGGTGAATCACTCACACAAGACGAAGAACAAGCTTATTCTCTCAAGAACACTCAAAGAGAAGAAGTAGGGAAAAGTGCAGCTCTTTATTGATAATCAAAGGTGAAAAAGTTACAACTGCTGCAGGGGGACTTTATAAGAGTCCGTCACTAGCCTTAGGGCCAAAATAAAGAAGCAAAACGCAACAACAAAGCAAACAAAACGCAAAACCCTAAAGGATACAAAACTCATTGTTTTCTTAAAGTAAATAAACCAAATATGGAAACTAAAGTTTTAGACTTAAACTCGAACCCTCTGGTCGTTTTGGTGAAGTACTAGCCGTTGGAGGCTCTTTGGACCTGCAAGGATCAATAAATTGAATAAGAACTTACCCGGATGCGGTTTAAGGTGGTCGGACGTTCCTTGATTCACTTCGTGACACACTTCTTGAACTATCTTCTGACTTTCGATTTTGGTGATGTGGGAGTTGACTGGGGGTTCTTCTTGAATACCTTGGAAAGTTTCTTGAAGCTCTTCATGGTCCTTGATGTCCTTGCCTTGGCTTTCTTGATCATTCTCTGGGATGAAGCTTGACATGCACGGATCTTGTTGTCTCCAATGTCTTCTCTTGAATTTCCCGGGCATTTTGAGTGATCTGTGGTTCTAGGAATGTCAGAAGGTCTTGTACAGCTAAGTTGAACCTCATCTTGAGTTGTTTAGACTTTGAACGTGTCATAGGGCCTTCTTGAACTTCTGGTGCAGATGTGCGACAAGATGTGCGTCAGGTGGCGAGTGAGGTCGATGTCCGCATCAGATTGGCATAGAACTGATCGGGTCTGTTGTACTCTCCAAGTGTCATGGTGCGATTAACCAGAGCGTTCCCAACATTCCCACGCACAGCTGTGGGACAACTTCGTTGGCTACCGGTGCAGGGATAGCGATGTTCCCCTCTGCATCAAGCCTCTGGCCTTGCTCATTACACAAATGACCTTTGATGAGGACATAGAGACTGAGCAGGAAGACAATCCGTCAAAAGCCTTTCATGATATTACAGTTGCTGAAGATATTACAATTATGAGAGAGCCACCAAGAACAAGATCAGGAACTCGAAGACTTAGAGAGCTATTCAACAAGAGCATTCAAGCCTTTCTGCGATCAAGAAAAAACGTCCAAGCCCATTCAAGAAACTTCTCAAAATTTGACTAAGTGTTTAACAGGCCAGGAGGAGCCCAATGAAGAAGTAAAGATGGTTTTCACCATTCAGCCCATCTAGGCCCACTCTTCCTTATCAAAAACGACCAGGTATGTGTTTCAATTAATATTATTGTGTTTGTTCATTTTGCAGGCCCAAAAGATTAGTATAAGTTTAGGACTTTATAATATACTTATATGTTCGTTTTATGACATTTAATAGCTTGTAATAGGTTGTTTTATTGCATTTTCGTTTTAGGACTTTAGATTAGCAATTGATGTATTAGGTTTTCAGCCCACGAAGGCATCAGCTGCACGAACCATTATTTAAGGTTCCTTAGCAGCAGTGTAATATTTTTACCCTATCTATGATATAACGCAGTTTATCTCTGAAACCCTAGAACTCTCTGAGATCTGAGAATTCTGGAACCCAATCATCTTTCCTTGTGAGTAATATCAAGGCGACTTGATTGTTTGTCTTATCACAAGATCCTTCACAGTCTTGTGTGGCGACCATCGATCCACAAACCATCACCCTCCATCACGTTCCATCCGTTTTGTCACAGTAATCCAGATCGGAGCGTTAGCTCGATCACCTTAGCTCGAGTGCAGGCTCGAGTCAGTCAATTTCGCATCATCCGCTCACCTCCAGCCTTAGCTCGATCCCTCAGCTCGAGTGCACACTCGAGTCAAGCTTCCACCTGCATCACTCTTCATCCGCCACTCACGCTCGACCACCTACTCGATCACACCACTCGAGCCATCCACTCGAGCTAGCATCCCGCCACAGCCATCTCGCTCGATCACCTCCACTCGACCTCCTCACTCGATCTCTTGCTCGAGTCAGGCGCTTGCCCTCCATCCCACCTCATCTACACGCTTCCATATCTTACATCATCTAGTATTAGAGCTAAAAAGCTCCTATATCAGGCTACTTCAAATAAGTTTACTTATTTTGCATCATCTGGTATCTTGTGTGCTGCAGTTTAATTCGTGTTAGGTTTTGTTTAGGGTTTTTTTTGTTATCTAGAATCTGTTTAGGATTAGCATTATCTTTTATTCTCTTCTAGAATTTTAGTTTTAGGTTTGTTATCAGAAGCTTAGGTTCTGTTATGTAGAGTTTTGGTTCTGTCTTTGTTTAAGGTTTCTGTTTTGTTTGAGTTGTGTTCTGTTTTTGTGTTTTGTCTTAATTTGAGTTTGTGTTCTGTTTTTTTTTGTGAGTTGTGTTCTATCTTAAGTGTGAGTTGTGTTTTGTCTTATTTTCAGTTTGAGTTCTGTCTCGTTTCAGTCCTTGTTTTGTTTTGTTTAAGTTGTGTTAGTATTTGTTGAGTTCGTGTTTTTGTCCTTGTTTTGCTGCATGTGCTTGTTTTGTGTTGTCGTGTGCTTGCTTGTGTCTGCTTGTGTTTGTTGTTTGAGTTTGCTTGTTTGCTGATTGTGTTTGTTGTTTGTGCTTGCTGCTTGTGTTTGCTACTTGTTGCATTTGCTTGTGTCTGCTTGTTTGAGTCTGCTTCTGTTATTATAGCATTTAATTGTTGTCATCATAGGCTTGTTAGTTCTGTTTAGATTTTTAGTTTTTATTTTGTTCTTTATGTTCCCTAGGCCCTTGATCGTCTATTTAAGTGTGTGCAGGGAAGAAATGTCAGGAACAGACGCTGATCTAAACGCGGCACTCCTGGAGGCACTCCAAGCTATGAGAAACATCTTGGCATCTCAGATTGGACGAATTGAACAAAGAGTAGGTCGTTTGGAGCTCCCTAGAGAAGAAGAACACTCTGATGCTGAAGAAAGCGAACACACCATTGACGCCAGAGCAAGGAGGAGAAACCAGGCTGCAAACGACAACCACAACTTCAACCACAACCGTCCGGAAAGGGAGGTAAACCGTGGTGGTTTTAAAGATTTAAAACTGACTGTTCCTACTTTTGCAGGAAGAGTTAATCCACATGCTTACTTAGACTGGGAGAGACGCATGGAGTACATCTTCGACTACTACGAGAACAATGAACAGAAGAAGATAGCAATTGCTTCAGCTCAACTCACAGACCACGCCTTATCCTGGTGGGATAGAGAAACTCAAGACCGCAGAAGAAACAACTTCAAACAGATCACAACGTGGACATCCATGAAATTCAACTTCAGAAGGCGATTTGTTCCCCCTCACTACCACAGGGAGATGCAAAGACAATTCAGACAACTATACCAGAAGAAAAAAAGTGTGGAGGAATACTTTGAGGAGTTCGAACAGCTCAGAAACAGAATGGCTTTAGATGAGAGTGAAGAAGTCCTCATGGGACACTTCATTGATGGACTCAATGACCGCATCGCCAGAAAGGTAGAACGTCAAACTTGTCATAATTTAAATGAGTTACTGCATGTTGCTGTGCAGGCTGAACATGGAATCAAGAAGAAGACTGCTGCAACAAACCGTTCCAGGCCTAACCAATGGAGTGCACCTCCAGCAAGGAACCAATGGAACGCACCCCAGCCCAGTAGTGTTGATAAAGGCAAGGCCATTACAACCACACCCCAGGAAAAGAGACCAGCCTCTGACGCCACCAGAAACAACCGCCAGGAACAAGGTAAGTCTTTTGCTTCTAATACTAGAGCTAGAGATATAACCTGTTTCAAATGTCAGGGAAATGGACATTATGCTAGAGAGTGCCCAAACCAGCGAGTCATGATCCTCACACAAGAAGGAGGATATGAATCCCAAGACGAGGAGGAAGTCTTGGAAGCTGCTGATTCAGAGGAGGAGATCGCATATGCAGAGACCAGAGACATGCTTGTTGTCTGCAGGGCTGTAAGTGCAATGAGCGATCCAGACACCGCCCAGAGGGAGAACTTGTTCTTCACACATTGTTCAGTCCAGAACAAGGTATGTAGCTTAATCATAGATGGAGGTTCTTGTACTAACGCTGCTAGCAGAGTTTTGGTTGATAAGCTAGGTTTGAAGACAACCTCACACCCAAGGCCATACCGACTGAGATGGTTAGACTCCAACACTGAAATCAGAATCCAGGAGCAAGTCAAAGTGCCTTTCATAATAGGTAAGTATGAGGATGAGGTTCTTTGTGATGTAGTGCCAATGCAGGTAGGACATCTTCTGCTCGGACGCCCATGGCAGTTTGACAAAGAAGGTCTGCACAACGGACGCACCAACACTCACTCCCTCACCTTCCAGAAACGCAAATTCCAGCTTGCACCATTGTCTCCTCAAGAGATACATGAGATGCAGACTAAATTTGTTACAGATGCTAAGGTAAGTAAGACTAACCTTTATATCACACCTAGCACTGTTTACAAAGCTTTAGAACATAAAGAAACGGTGCTACTAATGGTATTTAGAGATGTTTGTCTTACAGGAGCACAAGAAGTGATGCTTCCCCAAGAAATCATTTCTTTGCTTGACAGGTTTAAGAAGGTATTTCCTGAAGAGATACCAGCTGGATTGCCACCCATAAGAGGAATAGAGCATCAGATTGATCTCATCCCCGGCGAAGCACTACCCAACAGACCAGCTTACAGGGTGAATCCCACAGAAGCTAAGGAATTGGAGAAGCAGGTTCAGGACTTAATGGAGAAAGGCTACATCAGAGAGAGTCTTAGTCCTTGTGTCGTCCCAGTTCTGTTGGTGCCCAAGAAGGATGGAACTTGGCGAATGTGTGTAGATTGCCGCGCAATCAACAACATCACCATCAAATACCGCCATCCCATTCCCAGGTTAGATGATATGCTTGATGAGCTATCTGGTTCTAATGTATTTTCAAAAATTGATCTCAGGAGTGGATATCATCAAGTGAGGATGAAAGAAGGAGACAAATGGAAGACTGCATTCAAGACCAAGCAGGGTCTGTATGAATGGATGGTCATGCCATTTGGCCTCACCAACGCCCCCAGCACCTTTATGAGGTTAATGAACCATGTCTTAAGGGCATACATCAATAAGTTTGTAGTTGGTTATTTCGACGACATACTTATCTACAGTCTAACGTTTGAAGATCATTTAATGCACCTTGAATTGATTCTAGAAACACTTCAGAAAGAGGGCCTGTATGGGAACCTTAAGAAGTGTTCTTTTGCTGCTAACGAAGTTATTTTCTTAGGTTTTGTTGTAAGTTCTCAGGGATTACAGGTGGACCAAGAAAAGATTAAGGCAATACAGGATTGGCCAACTCCAACAAGCATAGGACATGTCCGGAGCTTCCATGGACTAGCCAGCTTCTACAGGCGATTTGTTAGAGATTTCAGCACTGTGGCTGCTCCTCTCACAGCTGTGATTAAGAAGGACATTGCCTTCAAATGGGGACCAGCCCAAGAAGACGCTTTCAATACTCTTAAATCTCGTTTAACTAATGCACCTGTTCTAGTTTTGCCTGACTTTAACAAAACGTTTGAAATTGAATGTGATGCCTCAGGACTAGGTATTGGAGCTGTACTCACACAAGGAGGACGTCCAGTAGCCTACTTCAGTGAGAAACTAAGTGGAGCCAGCCTTAACTACTCAACTTATGATAAAGAACTCTACGCACTAGTCAGATCATTGGAGACGTGGCAGCACTATCTCCTATCAAAGGAATTCGTTATCCACACTGATCATGAGACGTTGTAGCACCTTAGAGGTCAGACAACACTAAAGAAACGTCATGCTAAGTGGATGGAGTTTGTTGAGTCATTTCCATACATCATCAAGTACAAGAAAGGCAAAGAGAACGTGGTAGCAGATGCACTGTCCAGACGACACCTGCTGATCACAACATTGGAGGCTAAAGTTCTAGGATTCGAACATCTAAAGGAGGCTTACAAAGATGATCCAGACTTTAGCCCCACATATAAGAACTGCTCTCAAACACCCTCAGGTTCTTATTACATTCACAATGATTATCTATTTCGGGAAAAAAGTTTGTGTATTCCTCAGGGGTCTATGAGAGATTTGCTGATCAAAGAAGCGCATGGAGGAGGAATTATGGGGCATTTCGGAGTAGACAAGACTCTGAGAGTTTTGGTGGAGCATTTCTTCTGGCCCCATCTCAAGAAGGATGTCGAACGATTCTGCTCCAAATGTGTGACATGCCTTAAAGCTAAATCCAGGTCACATCCCCACGGGTTATATATGCCTCTTCCTATTCCTTCAATGCCTTGGGTAGATATTAGTATGGATTTCATTTTAGGCTTACCCAAAATCCGAGGAAAGGATTCTATTTTTGTTGTAGTGGACAGGTTCTCAAAGATGGCACATTTCATTCCCTGTGCCAAGACAAATGACGCTACACAAACAGCTAGCCTGTTCTTCAGAGAAGTAGTTCGACTACATAGAATTCCAAGAACCATTGTTTCAGACCGCGACACGAAATTCCTAAGTCATTTCTGGAGGGTTTTATGGAGGAAGATAGGAACAAAGCTACTCTTCTCAACAACTTGTCACCCACAGACCGATGGGCAAACAGAGGTAGTAAACCGAACACTCTCTACTCTGTTGAGAGCAACGGTTGGTAAGAACTTTCGACACTGGTTAGACTGCATTCCATTTGTTGAATTTGCTTATAACCATGCTAACCACTCTGCTACTAAGCTGTCACCTTTTGAGATTGTTTATGGATTTCAGCCAACTACTCCTTTAGATCTTGTACCATTTCCGCCACTAGATGTTACTAATCAAGATGGAGAGGTTAAAGCTGAAGTTATCAAGAAGTTGCACCACAAGGTGAAGGAGAATATTGAGAAGAAAACAGCTAAGTACAAGGAGACTGCAGATAAAGGGTGCAAAGAGCTCATCTTCAATCCAGGCGATTGGGTTTGGGTTCATATGCGAACTGAGAGTTTTCCCAAGTAAAGGAAGGCTAAACTCACACCAAGAAGAGCTGGACCATTCAGAGTTTTAGAAAGGATCAATAACAATGCCTACAAGCTCGATCTTCCAGGTGAGTTAACCATTTCTCCAGTATTCAATGTTTCTGACTTGCTTCCTTACAATGCTGCAGATGATGAAGTTATGAGGTCATAACCTTTTCAAGAGGGAGGGAATGATGAGGACATAGAGACTGAGCAGGAAGACAATCCGTCAGAAGCCTTTC
The DNA here is from genome assembly GCA_004349715.1 of Crucihimalaya himalaica. Taxonomy (NCBI): domain Eukaryota; kingdom Viridiplantae; phylum Streptophyta; class Magnoliopsida; order Brassicales; family Brassicaceae; genus Crucihimalaya; species Crucihimalaya himalaica. The sequence continues at coordinate 709,265 of SMJT01000052.1, read as the reverse complement.
AGGATGTTCCAGTTGCTGAAGATATCACAATTATGAGAGAGCCACCAAGAACAAGATCAGGAACTCGAAGACTTAGAGAGCTATTCAACAAGAGCATTCAAGCCTTCCTGGATCAAGAAAAAACGCCCAAGCCCATTCAAGAAACTTCTCCAAATTCGACTAAGTGTTTAACAGGCCAGGAGGAGCCCAATGAAGAAGTAAAGATGGTTTTCACCATTCAGCCCATCTAGGCCCACTCTCCCTTATCAAAAACGACCAGGTATGTGTTTCAATTAATATTATTGTGTTTGTTCATTTTGCAGGCCCAAAAGATTAATATAAGTTTAGGACTTTATAATATACTTATATGTTCGTTTTATGACATTTAATAGCTTGTAATAGGTTGTTTTATTGCATTTTCGTTTTAGGACTTTAAATTAGCAATTGATGTATTAGGTTTTTAGCCCACGAAGGCATCAACTGCACGAACCATTATATTAGGTTCCTTAGCAGCAGTGTAATTTTTTTACCCTATCTATGATATAACGCAGTTCATCTCTGAAACCCTAGAACTCTCTGAGATCTGAGAATTCTGGAACCCAATCATCTTTCCTTGTGAGTAATATCAAGGCGACTTGATTGTTTGTCTTATCACAAGATCCTTCACAGTCTTGTGTGGCAACCAGATCCACAAACCATCACCCTCCATCACGTTCCATCCGTTTTGTCACAGAAATCCACATCGGAGCCTTAGCTCGATCACCTTAGCTTGAGTCCAGGCTCGAGTCAGTCACCTTCGCATCATCCGCTCACCTCCAGCCTTAGCTCGATCCCTCAGCTCGAGTGCACACTTGAGTCAAGCTTCCCCGCATCACTTTCATCCGTCACTCACGCTCGACCACCTACTTGATCTGACCAGATCGAGTCATACCACTCGATCACACCACTCGAGCCATCCACTCGAGCCAGCATCCCGCCACAGCCATCTCGCTCGATCACCTCCACTCGACCTCCTCACTCGATCTCTTGCTCGAGTTAGGCGCTTGCCCTCCATCCCACCTCATCTACACGCTTCCATATCTTGCATCAACCTTCCTGATCTCTCAAAACCCCAGCCTCATCGTGAGCGAGCACAATTGGATTGTTCATCTCTGTTTGGTTCTTTTGCTTTCTGATTGTGCGCTCCAAATCAGCTAGTTCTTTGTTGGATAGATTAGTCAACTGCTTGTTTTTGCTTCTTCTGGTTTCACGATTATGCATACACCTGAAACACAAAAGTTAAAGCACGTAAGTAACAGGGATTATGACGAGTATCGATCGATACCAGAAGGGTGTCAATCGATGCTCGACGAACTTAGTCAAAATTCTAAACTAAAATCTAATGGCGAAATTAGAGTCCCCGACAACGGTGCCAAAATTTGATATGCACAAATATAATACCCTAAAAGTACTTAAGCAGTAGCTGTAGTATGTTAGGGGTCGAACCACAAAGACTCAAGACATCACTCAATAGATTTTAGAATATGAATCTAGCTAAGTAAAATAATGTAATTGAAAACAGCAAAACGATTAAAAATGGGTTCTAAGATCAATGGAGGAAAGCGCTAAGCCTAGGAAAATTCGCAGGTAAATCAGAATTGCAGATCAAACAGAATGTCAGGAATATATTAAGCACTGTTCTTGAACTTGAAACACAAATGTAAAATCAATCAACCGTCTCTGCGAATATTATCTATGTCTAAACGTAGAATTCCAAATTTCTTTGCAAATCCTATGAATTCAAGCAAGCATTAATGATCAGGTTCAATTGTTCACAAAATCCTAAACCAAATTTCTTTGCGAATAGGTCTTTTGCACACCAATCACTAGTTCAGGAAATCAATCACACTTTCGTGCCAATTAATCAACCTAATATCATATTCTAGGTTGCGAAGTTAGAATAAGCAGTAATCATAAGTCTAGATGAAGAACTCTGATAATTTTCCCTAACAATTTAATTCAACCAAACAATTTATCAAATACCTTTGAATAACCCTAGACCTAACAAAGAATCTAATCAGACATGGTGAATGAAACAAACATCATGAATAAAATAGATTGCATAAAGGAAATAGAGTAAAGAATACAAAGAGGGTTCCAAGTTCTTCTCCCAAAACTCTGTTACAAAATCTCTATCTCCGGGTATGAGTTCATAATCTAAAAGTGGCTGAAAAACCTAATTATATCTTAAGGAAACGTTTTGGGCTTAATTGCAAATACTAAAGTCTTCTAGGCCGATTCTTCAAACTCATCGCGTTCTCTTCCTTGGATGTCGGTATCGACCAATACCATAAGTGGTATCGATCGATAGAGAAACAGCGGGTCGTGTTCCTTCCAAGTGTCAGTGTCGATCGACGCTAGGTTGTGTCGGTCAATACTGAGGCTTCATATCGGCTCCCGAACTGCTTGATCCTCGATCAGTTCCGAAATGCTCCAGAGAACTTCAATAAATCTAATTTAGCTCCAAACGCACCTAAATTCCGAAAAGACTCTAAAAGACTCCAAAAATACTAGAAAGACTCAATAAAAATGACTTATATCATGGTTAAAGACGGGTAAAAACCATGATATATCACATATTCCAAAATCCTAGAAAAAAAAAACAAAATTGAAAAAGACAACAAAAACATGGAGAAATGAGAGAGGAAAAAGAAATCATACATGATATGTAAGAGGATTGAGAGATGGAGCGAGAGAGGAAGGAACGATCGAGAGATTGAGAGTTTTTTTTTGTTTTTTGATCGAAATAGAATGAGGAAGAAGACGACTTTCAAGTGTTATATTCGCAGAATCTGACATGCAAAACCGTCGGTTATATTTTAAAAAAGATTAAATTAAAAATTAGGCATGGTTTGCAAAAATTTTTGATAGCATAACACGGCAAAATTATCAGTTCCGTCAGTTTTAAAAAATACCGACGGAAAACCGACGGTGTTTCGAAATTCTACCTGCGTTTCTATTGGCTGGTCAATAAGTGTTTTCCGAGCAATAACCGACAAAATACCGACGGGTTGCCCCATTAGCGAGTCAACAGGTAACCATGTGATTCTCGATATATAACCAACAAAAAATTGACTTAAAACCTACAGAAACCGGACAGAAAACCGACGGATTTCAAGTTTAGGGTAAAATTCAGGGCATTGTTAGGGTATAGGGTTAGAATTTAAGAAAATTAATGGTTTTACACTCTTATTATTGATATTAAACGCTTATAATCGCTAATGTTAACATCTTAACACATTTTGAATATTAAAACTCAAAATCTCAAAAACATACGTAACCTTTTGTAACTTACCTTACTCATTTTATTTCAACTTTTGGAAAAACTTCAAACTTCATAATTTTTTGAATTGTCGGTTCCCAGCGGTTGCCAGTCGGTTTTAGTCACCTAAACCGACTGGAAACCCACATAATAGTTATGATCATATGATCAATAGTTGTCGGGTCTGTGAAAAAATAATTCCCGTCGGTTTTCCGTCGGTTTGTTCTAGATAACTGACGGGAGCCCAACGGAATATATATTATCACAGTGTCGGGTCTATCAAAGCTGAAACCTGTTTTTTTTTCAAACTAACCGACGAATGACCATCGTAATAGAGATTTTAATGCCTTCATAAATTCTTAAAATCAAATTTATGATTTAGAATTTCTGAAATTTATGAAAATGAAATTCTTAAAATGAAATTTATGTTTTAGAAATTCTGAAATTTATGAAAATAAAATTCTTATATTTATATAATTATTACAACTATTTAAACGTTATAAAATTTAATAATACATCGTATGTAATCATTTAAATGAAAGAAAAACATATCACAAAATTAACTACTCAGAGTCCGAAGAGTAATTAGATTGTATTGAATCTTAATCATCATCAAACTCTTCGAAAGATTACTCTGATTCCTCATCAACTCGATCAATTGTGAAATCAACATTAAGGACAACTTCAAGGGAATGCTCAACAGGGGCCATAAGTACACTTCCACTCGGTTGCAAAGGTTCGTGCTTAGAAACTCCATATAATCTTCCTCTTGGAAATTCCTTTCATGGGGAACAAGACTTTACGAGGTTAATCTCAGATTATTTTCGTGATATTTTCACGAATCGATCTTCTGACAATTTTGAGTGGGGTTTTTTAAAGGCAGTACTGCTGCGTATAAGATTCCATCAAGTATGGACTAATTGGATAATGGAGTGTGTTACTTTGGTCTCGTACTCTTTCATTATCAATGTTATTCCCCAGGGGAGAGTTCTACTCACACGGGGACTAAGGCAAGGAGATCCCCTCTCTCCTTATCTATTTATTATATATATGGAGGTCCTTTCAGGACTATGTCAAAAAGCTCGGGAGAATGGATCACTAACAGGAATAAGAGTAGCTCTGCATAGTCCTCTGGTTAATCATTTGTTATTTGCAGATGATATTATGTTCTTCTGTAAGACTAATCAAGCTAATTGTTTAGCCTTGAATTTGATTCTCAACAAGTATGAGAATGCGTCCGACCAGTGTATAAATCTTCAAAAGTCCTCAGTAATTTTCTCCTCAAAAACACCTAGAGCTCAAAAGACAAGAGTGATGTAAACATTAGGTATAAATTCAGAAGGAGGGGCGGGAAAGTACTTGGGTCTACCAGAAAATTTTGAGAGAAGGAAGAGAGACATATTTGCTTCGATCGTGGATAAGGTTAGACAGAGAGTCACTCATGGAGGTCAGGATTCTTATCTACTGCTGGTCAACAAGTCTTGTTGAAAGCTATCCTCTCATCCATGCCGACTCATTCTATGTCATGTTTGAAGTTACCAGTCTCAATTTGCAAGCAACTTCAATCCCTCCTAACTCGATTCTGGTGAGATAGTAAAAAAGATGGCCGAAAAATGAGCTGGATTTCTTGGGATAGGATGACTATTCCTGACAATGCTGATGGACTGGGATTTAGAGACTGATATGCTCAAATTTAATACCCTAAGAGTACTAAAGCAGTAGCTGCAGTATATAGGGGTCGAACCACAACGACTCAAGAAATCACTCAATAGATTATAGAATATGAATTAAGCTAAACAAAATCAATGTAATTGAAAACAACAAACGATTAAATGTAGTAGTAAAATCAATGGAGGAAAAACGCTAAGCCTAGGGAAATTCTCCGGTAAATCAGAATTGCAGATCAAATAGAATGTCAGGAGGATATTAAACACTGTTCTTGAACTTGAAACAAAAATGTAAAATCAACCAACCGTCGCTGCGAAGATTATCTATGTCTAAACATAGAATTCCAAATTTCTTTGCAAATCCTATGAATTCAAAAAAGCATTAATGATCAAGTTCAATTGTTCACAAAATCCTAAAGCAAATTTCTTTGCGAATAGGTCTTTTGCTCATCAAACACTAGTTCAGGCAATTAATCACACTTTCGTGCCAATCAAACAACCTAAGATCATATTCTAGGTCATGAAGCTAGAATAAGCAGTAATCACAAGTCTAGATGAAGAACTCTATTGAATTTCTGCTATCAATTCAGATCAACCTAACAATTCATCAAACACCTTTGAATAACCCTAAACCTAACAAGTAATCTACTCAGACATGGTGAATGAAGCAAACATCATGAATAAAATAGATTGCATAAAAGAGTAGAGTAAAGAGTAACAAGGGTTCGAAATCTTCTCTCTGTCTGTTCCTCACTTCTCTCCCTCTCTCAAAACCCGAATAACGAATAAAATCAAGTCCCCCTCTAAAAGTGGCTAAAAACCCTAAATATAATGCTAAAACACGTTCTGGGCTTAATTGTAAATAATAGAATCTTCTGGGCCAAGTTGCAGAATCTTCAAACTTGTAAAATCATGTGTTTTCTTTTCCTGCAGTCGGTGTCGATCGATACTGGGTTGGTGTCGGTCAATACTGGGTTGGTGTCGGTCGATACTGGGTTGGTGTCGGTCGACACCAGGACTCTGTGCTTGCCAGACTGGACTGTCTTCACAAAAACTGGCATAACTTTTGATCGCACCGTTAGAATGGCCTCAAACCACTTCCAAATGAAAGCTAATCCATTGATCTGTCTTGTATCCAAATTTGAGCTCAATCCAACGGTGGGAAATTATTCAACAAATGCCAAAAATCGCCAAAAAGCTCCAAAAATCTCCAAAAAGCTCCAATATCTCCAATTATGCTCCAAACGTGCAAAAACCTGAAAAGACTCAAAAAGTCTGCAAAAACACTAGAAAGACTCTGAAAACAAGACCTTTATCATGGCTAAAAATGGGTAAAAACTATGATATATCAACTCCCTCAAACTTAGCCTTTGCTTGCGCTCAAGCAAACAAAAAGTTAAACTAGAGAAAGAGGTTAGAAAACACGGAGAATCACCTGTTCTTGAAACATCGCAATGACCCTTTTCCCAAGCTTTCCAGATATCACCTAATCAGCTTCGAGAATAATGGGGTCTCGGGAAATGTTCCTACCCCTCGCTTCCAACCTTTGTGTGATCATTCCTTATCCAAGTAGAATAATGGGATCACTGGAAATTTTGCTAGCCCTCTACTCGGCGGAAATCATCTCATTTTTTATGCATCTTATTTACCAATGTGTGTCAAGGGAGAGGTATACCATTATTTTCAAACACATGGGTTCCTTTGTCAGATATGAATGATGAATCAAGCTCTATAAACACTAGCCACAATGAGGAAGTGCAATAATTTGGCTCAGGCTTTGGAAGGACTCTGCTGGACACATGGGTGTCTTCTATTCAACTGGTCAGTCTTTGGATTTTTCATTAGTCGATCTAGAACTGATTTTGTAACAATGGTCACTCAAAAGCAAGGCCAGAACAATAGATTCAAGAAAAAGATCATAATCTCCAACAGGTTTTGACTCAATAAAACAAATTTTGACTCAAAAACGATTGACTCTAAGAAAAACAAATACGTTGTCAGCAACTACCTTACCCAGACTTAAACAACACTGTCCTCAGTGTTATATAGTCTAGATTTGGCAAAAGAAACAAAAGAACTGTGTGAATTAGAGAAAATCGAAGAAGTTACCCGAGATGGTGATGAGTGTCGATCGACACAGCACTAGTATCGATCGATACCAGACATTGGTTGATAGAGAGACTCGTTTTCATCGCTCCTTAGTTGCTGATTCATGCAAAACACAAGACACAAACCAAAAACACAAAAACAAAAGAAATAAAAGAACTTATCTACAGACTTACCAGTGGGTTGCCTCCCACTAAGCGCTTGTTTAATGTCATTAGCTTGACCGTGTCGGGGCTCAGCTATCAGTCAGGATCAGGTTGAGAACTAACCCCAAAGTAATCTCCACAACCAGACATCTCCAGCTTCAGAGTTCTGCTCAACATACTCTCCATAACATCCTTTCCTTTCTCTTTGAGCTCTGAAGGTAGGATAACTCTAACCTTAGAGAATGGTTTCGAGGTTCCCTTGCACTTCACCTTATATTGTATCTCCATCACACTTCTGAGGGTTAGAGTCACATGGGTAGCAATCTCGATTCTCTTGTTCTTCACCTTCTTTGTTGTCGTAGCTGTTTTGATGCCTTTCTTGGTGATGATAGAAGGGCCATCTAAAACATCTATGACAGTTGGTTCATCATAAGGCTCATCCAAAAGATCAATCACCAACGTCTCTCATGTGACAACAGTGATGCAAGAGACATGCGTGGGAGCTCCTCCAGTAGAAATGGCTTTGTAGAAGACCTCTTTGTCAATGTAGGAGAACTAGATTCGCCTCCTGGGTGTATCCATAATCGAACCAACTGTAGCCATAAATGGTCTTCCAAGAATCAAAGGTGTACTAGATCTTGCACTCATTTCCACAACCTGAAAATCAGTAGGAACCAGACAATCTCCTACTTTAACGAGCAAATCAGGGATTGTACCGTATGGAAGCGAGGTGGAAGAGTTCGCGAATGTAAGAGGCGTCTTAGGAGATTGAATATCAGCTCCCAATCTCTCTGCAATTGCCCTTGACATGACATTGACGCTAGACCCTGAGTCAACGAGAGACTCTTTGAATTCAACTCAGTGACCTCTTTTCCAGTCCTCTATTGCTCCTTCCTAAGGTGAAAACCCGTCCAAGGTCCCAACCTCCAAGATATTTTATCCACAGAACGTTTAATCATACATTTCAGGGTTAATGCGTCAATACTCTCATATTATACTCAATCAGCCTATCAAAGTCAATCATACTAACTAGAAAAATTTCTTTCATTCAGATCTGTCTCGGTGTATTTAGGTCTTTGGGATGAAGTTGCATCTGATTTTCATTAATTCTTAAACTCCACAAAACCACTTTCCTTAATTATGATAGTCACAGCAGTCAACCCAAAAATACATGCAGGTTAAATTATTTATGTGACATATTATTCATTTCCGCCACCTTCTTCTACTTATTTTTCATCCTTAGTTGTCTCATGAACACATGATCAATTTATTTGATTTCCACTTTTGCCAGCCGAATTTTTTTTTACAGTTCTATCAGCGTCATCCACAAGGTTACATTCCTAACTCTTTAAATACTTAATAACACTGCTAAATTAAATTAAAAATTGATATTGTTTAGATGTGGCAAATAATTTTGGCCATGTACTCCATCAAGCCTTTTAGACGCATTGACACTATGGCTGCGAGAGTGAAGAAAGAAATGGTTACCATAACTGATTTGTATACATATAATTCTAAAATGAATTAAAGGGTAAATAAATTATCTTTGCAGTTCATTACCAAACTAATAATTCTAACACCAAATATTTATAACCCTCACATCCCAAAGACGCAAGAGGTTGAATTTATACGCAAGGCTCAAATACAAGGAGTCCTTCAGAGCGATGGAAGGACATACCTCTCCTGCCATTACTGTATTCAAGAACTGGTCTTGGGAAAATATCAACTGCATTTCTACAAATGTGCTTCACATATTGTTGAACGTATTCTGAGGTACTTAATATTTTCAAACTACCAACTTTAAAATATTTATACACAGTAAACTTACCAAAACTAATATACTTTATGCCAAATATTGTATTCACTTTGCAGTGCATGATGGTGAGTGTGGTGCAACATTTACAATCCAAGACCATGGGAATGCTAGACTATTTAACATAAAAGCAGCTGACATTATTTCAAAAAATCCAAGAGTATTACTGATGTAAGATCGACACCTATCCACACGGTGACCAACGCAGATCCACGAGGCATCCACGTACCAGACCCGGCCATGAGAAGCATCCTTCAGAACATGCGACCAGACAAAGATTTTTCTCGTGCCATCTTCAAGATTCCTCGACAAAATGACGATTTTAAGATGATCCATCGAGTTAGTTCTGAAGATGAATGATCCAAACACCAGATGAATGATCCAAACACCAGACGACCAGGAGCACCAACCCGCGGACGCTAGAATCGACCAGAAGCTGACCAGCGATGAAACCAGCCGTTCTTTGGAGATATTCTTGAGAATTCACTGTCCAACACCCCAAGATATGACGTTCCATCGAGCAAAACATCACCTTTCAGAGATGTTCGACAAACCCTCAAGACGGACCATCTCGGCCACCAGCATCCTCGAAGACAAACCGAAGATCCACCTGATAAGTCTGAAGACTTCCTGCCATTTTTCGTATTTCATTTCGAGACTACACGACGTTTTGAAGTGTCCAAAACAGCAGCACAACTCGTATTCCACGTGGACAAGACGAAGAGGAAACTTTCCTTTTTCGACGATCTTTCTAGAAGCGCGTCTCCAGCTTTTGATCCAGACCCTCCATCTCGAAGAAGTAATCCTAGACGTCCATTCCTTGAAGATTTTCGAGATTCTTCCACCACAATCATCGAAGAATCCACGCCCAACGGCTCAAAATCTTCGAACGCTCCCTTCTTGATTTTGAAATCTTTGTTTCCTTTTCTTGTGATTTCTGACCGTTGGAGGTCCTTTGTGTTTCGAGCCAATATAAGCTCTCTCATTGTTCTTATTTCAACACCACTTTTTATCAATCTAAGAAATTCAGTTTGTTTTGTTTCAAAGTCTTTGAACCAAATCATTGTTCTTGCGAGTTCTAGGTAGTTTGTAGAATCAAACCACTTAGTTTTCGTGTAGAGTCTCCAATCCTCGTGAGGAATAGCCCTTGGATTGTATTCTCTAACCTTCGTTGTTGTGGAATCAACATCACTATCGTTCACCACCACCTTCAACGCTTCCGCCATCGATTTGGGTTTTGAAATCCGTGAGTCTTGCCTAGGTGGAAATCCGAAGTTTGCATCATTGGTATCAGAGCTTAAACGCTCCTATCTTACCAGGTTATTTCGTTCCTTGCTTGTTTTTCAATTCTGTTTTCGATTTCTTTTACAAAAAACTCATAGAAATCAAGTTTCGTCTGTTTTGTTGTTTCAGTTTTATAAAATAAAAAAAAAATCATAAAACTATTTGCCTTCTGTTTTGGTTCGCAGAATCACTCTAGAATCCAGGAAAATTTTGCTTGTTAGTTCAGAAATTCGTTTGCTATTTATAGTTCGAAGTTTCTTGCCAATTGTTTCTGTTCATCTGTTTTGTTGTTTGAGTTTTATAAAATAGAAGAAAAATCATAAAAATTATTTTCTTGCTGTTTTAGTTCGTGGACACACTAGAGAATCCAGGAAAATTGTTCTCTTTAATTCGAAATTCATTTGATATTTTTGATTTGAAGTCTAAAGCTATCCGTTTCCGTTGTCGTTATTCACCTTGCTTTGATCGGATATCTATTGATTTCTCGAAATTGTTTGAATTTTTGCAAGGTACTATGGGAGATGAGAACCACGATACACTGGAGACCATCATGGCGGCCTTAGCTACCATGAACGCTATAATGACAGCGATGTCAACGAGGCTAAACCAACTAGAGCAACTGGTTCCAAATGAACAACCTCCAATCGGTCCGATAAGAAACGTGCCACCAGTTGTTCGGAGAAGCAACAACAATCCTGATCAAGAAGAGTATCCACCAGACCCACATCAACAACGTCACGAACCAGATCATATCCACGCTGCCTTTGACGTTTTAAATCGAAGAAACCACGGAGAACAAAACCTTTTTCGTGAAGATGAAAGAAACTTGCCACCAGAAGTGAAGCTCACCGCACCTACCTTTGCTGGAAAGATTGATCCGGATGAAGGCGAGTTACTAGTCCTTCAAAGGGTTCTTTCACCCCAAAAACCCGTGGATGAACCCGAGCAAAGAGACAACTTGTTCCACTCACGATGCACCATCAAGGATAAGGTATGTCACATGATCGTGGATAGTGGTTCATGCACTAACATTGCTAGTATCTCACTTGTTGAAAAGCAAAGACTAGAAACCACCAATCACCCAAGGCCATATAAGCTTAAATGGCTTAATGACGAAGAGGAAATCAAGGTGACTAAACAAGTCGAGGTGCCTTTTTCCATCGGCGAATATCACGACCGAGTCCTATGTGATGTTGCACCAATGCAAGCTGGGCATATGTTACTTGGTAGGCCATGGCAGTATGATCGTGAAGTCACTCACAATGGCCACACAAACCGATATTCCTTTTGCATCAACAATCGCAAATTCATTCTTGCCCCTTTAGAACAAAATGAAATCCGTGCAATGCAAGCCCAAGCTAAGGTATTTGACACAACTAAATTTAGCTTCTTTGTTTATCAAAATAATTATTTACCTCAAGAAACGGGTATAATACACTTGTCTTCGCCAAAGGTTCCATTTTCAGGTTTTGTAGCTAATAAGGAGCATTTTACAACAACCATTGATGTGAAAGACACATTTCTACTCTAGAGCTGACTGCAGCTAGAGGAGCTTACCATTCTATGCTGATCCAAGTTGTACCCCCGGATCTCCCAATTCGCGACAAATCGAAGATTTACGAAGGTAAGGCCTTAGAATCGCATAATCGCATGAGAGCTAACTTGCTTTCTTTTGGTGCAGGAGAAATAGTTTCGAGGTCGAAACCTTTTCAAGGGGGAGGGGATGATGTAAGATCGACACCTATCCACACGGTGACCAACGCAGATCCAAGAGGCATCCACATACCAGACACGGCCGTGAGAAGCATCCCTCAGAACATGCGACCAGACGAAGATTTTTCCCGTGCCATCTTCAAGATTCCTTGACAAAATGACGATTTTAAGACGATCCATCGAGTTAGTTCTGAAGATGAATGATCCAAACCACCAGACGACCAGGAGCACCAACCCGCAGACGCTAGAATCGACCAGAAGCTGACCAGCGATGAAACCAGCCGTTCTTTGGAGATATTCTTGAGAATTCACTGTCCAACACCCCAAGATATGAAGTTCCATCGAGCAAAACATCACAACCAACGACATGATTACAGAAATATTCGACAAACCAACAAAACGGACCATCTCGGCCACCAGCATCCTCGAAGACAAACCGAAGATCCACCTGATAAGTCTTAAGAATTTCTGCCATTTTTTGTATTTCATTTCGAGACTACACGACGTTTTGAAGTGTCCAAAACAGCAGCACAACTCGTATTCCACGTGGACAAGACGAAGAGGAAACTTTCCTTTTTCGACGATCTTTCTAGAAGCGCGTCTCCAGCTTTTGATCCAGACCCTCCATCTCGAAGAAGTAATCCTAGACGTCCATTCCTTGAAGATTTTCGAGATTCTTCCACCACAATCATCGAAGAATCCACGCCCAACGGCTCAAAATCTTTGAACGCTCCCTTCTTGATTTTGAAATCTTTGTTTCCTTTTCTTGTGATTTCTGACCGTTGGAGGTCCTTTGTGTTTCGAGCCTATATAAGCTCTCTCATTGTTCTTATTTCAACACCACTTTTTATCAATCTAAGAAATTCAGTTTGTTTTGTTTCAAAGTCTTTGAACCGAATCATTTTTCTTGCGAGTTCTAGGTAGTTTGTGGAATCAAACCACTTGGTTTTCGTGTAGAGTCTCCAATCCTCGTGAGGAATAGTTAAACACCCTAACCCGGTACCAAGTACCGGATCAACTCTCGGCCATAAAATCCAAGAGTAACACTTACACGGAAGTACCATTATTTTAAACTTTCTCTTGACATTTCTCATCAAGTAAACATTCATCCTTGATAATTGACTAACTTTCACCATTACCTTCATCATACCTTAGCCAACCTTAGGATTCTGTCCACTTGTCCACGTACATCCACATGAATCCTTGTAGTCGTCCACATACGTCCACAGAAATCCTTGTAGCCATCCACGTACAACTCATATTTCTTCGAGCTCCCTTCGTTAGCTCCCGAACATACCATCCTTGGACTAGCTACCTTCGTGTCATCCAACAAAATCCCCCTTTGTACTTAGTTATTCAACCAACCACCCCACATAACCAAGAACAAAGAGAGAGATGTTCAGAGTTGGCACTGCGCCGAACATCAACCGCGTTCTTCACTCCTATGAAGCCCACCGTAGCCACCTTTGTCTTTGTCACCGAATATTCGATCATCTTTGGGATCCACTGTATCCTTACTTGATCATCACGTTCACAACTCGATCACGATTACCATCTGCGAGTTCCGCGAACCGTCATCGACGATTCCTTGTTTCCCACGACGATCCTCCCATGTTCCTAGGCAGATCTCGACGATCCTGCCTTTTTCCTCGATGGACATCGACGTTACTTTGTTTCCTTGTCAGATTTCATCGATTCCACGACAAATCTACACGTTCCTCGAACCGCTGCGACAGATCTTGTGGATTCCACGACAGATCAACACCTATCCCCGTCCGCTGCGACAGATCTCGTCGATCCCACGACAGATCAACACTTATCCTTGTCTGCTGCGACAGATCTCGTCGATTCCACGACAGATCTCGTCGATTCCACGACAGATCTCGTCGATTCCACGACAGATCTACATTTATCATCGACCGCTGCGACAAATCTTTACTTTTCCTCGAAGATCTACGGTTTCGCGTATTCTCCACCAACAACATAAATCTCACATAGATCCTCTCAATAATCGATAAACAAACATGAATATTTGATTATACTTTACAGCCGTTGCACTTTCTCGATAAACCCTGACTGTTTCTCGATAATCCTTGATGATTATCGACAATCTCTTGAACTTTCTCGACAATGTTTTTCTTAGGGATTTTCTTTCGAGTTTTCTTCCTCTTCTTCTTGTGCCACTAGGGTTTTCGTGTCCCTTCCACTAAAACAACGAATCACCCTTTTTATATCATTAGGGTTTCACATAAAACCCTAATAATACACTTAATCACAAAACCTTCGTTGGGCCTAACCATTGGGCCCAAAATTGACACTTGGTCCACGAGTCCACGACGCCGGTCCATCGCTCCACGACGCTGGCCCAAGAATCCTCGACGTCGGCCCGAGAGTCCATGATACCGGCCCATGAATCCTTGACAATTTTCGATTCCATCCGAAGATTCCTTATCTTTTTCGGATATTATCCAATTTGTCCGAACGTGACTCCCTCGAACAATCACGCGGATTTCTCGGAAATGAGTTTCCAGACTCGTTTTTCCTCGGACATTTGGATTTTCTTCGACCATTCTTCGCATTTCAACATTGATCCGCGGACCATCCTCGTTGGTCCTCGAGGATCCTCGATGATTCGGATAGAATCCTCGGACACGGGTGTTACAATTCTCCCCCACATAGAATGAATTCGTCCTCAAATTCAACTTTGGAATCCATTCCAAACCGTAACCTTTTAATATCTTACTTAACCATTACCTTTTTACATGGTTTCCTTACCATTGCTTGCAATCTTATTCAATATTCAATCATAACATTTACCTTTGGTACGCCTTTCCATCGATATATCAAAGTCCTTTGAACTGAAATTGCTTTGATTCTCGGTAACTCTTACCACTTTACTGATTTTAACATATCCTTTTCAATCGCAACCTTCCCTAGGCTCGATCTTAAATACTTTTTCCCTTAGTATTTCTCGAATTGATTCCACAATTCACGATCCTAGTCTCTCCCAGACTTGATTCTTACACTTGGATATGTCTTTCCTTAAACAACATCTACACTCTTCTCAACATTTATTATGCGATTTTCAACACTTTCACTGCAAATTTTGTCTGACTGTTTCCTTGTCAGAACTACATTCATGGTGGATCCGCTGGTACCTTCCCGCGTTTACCAATGATCTGCTGGTACCATCCAACATTTGCAAAAACTCTGCGCCTTCGAAGATTTCCAAATCTCTAGACACAAACGTTTTTACCTTCACCAACTTTTAAATGTGAATGTCTCACACTCATTCAACCTTAGTATCGAAACATCTTCGAATTCTTAGAAACTTAACCATGTTTCTTCTCGAGAATTCTTCGAGTTAACCTCTTCCTTACTTTTCTCGGATCACACTTTGATCCTTTGATATTCATGGACCTTCCTTGATCCCCCCACATTTATTAAACATTGTTTAGATCGCTTGTAACCATTGCAAGTGTTTCCATTACACTTTTTTCTTCAAGAACCTAGCAGATTCCTCACAATCCACATTAACATTTCCCGGATCACGCATGATCCTCACAAACATTTTCGGATCCCTTAAGACCCTCTCACAACTTCTCGGATCACTTCAGATCCTTATACACATTCTTGGATCTCTCCCTATCCTTACATTCTCTGTTTTGCCTTAGTCCACCACTAAGGTCTTATCACCGTTATGCCTTAGAACTTTCTCTTAGTTCTCAAAGACACATACATGACAATTCTTGGCGAACTACCTTGTTCCCAAAGACATTATCAACAACATCTAGTATTGGACTTTTGCGCACTGCGGTTATAACATTGGCAAGTTCATATTGGCCCAACATTATCATCTCAGCAAACTCACTAGCTCCCGAGATTGATTTACATTCACATTCACGCCTAGGCAAACTTTCACTAGTTTCCAAGGATGCTTCACATTCTGCCTTTGAACTCGCAAGTTCCTAAGGACTTTTCACATAAGGCCTCAAACTTCCAAAGTGCACCAACAATCCCGCTTATGTCCCAATACTTTTACATTCGTTACCTTTTACCATCAAGTAACTTAACGTTTATTTCACCCTTTATGATCAACTTTTCTTCTTTCATTTCTGTGTTCCCGTGGTCATAGTCAATAAGTTGCAATCCAACACTTCGATCTCCAGAGTCAAAGATGCAAGTCAGTTTCTTTCATATTTTAATTTCGTCAAGTGATTGTCCGAACACCATAGACAATCAACAAGACAATAACGCACGTCTTACAATTTACCATGACAAGCAAACATGCCAAACATCAAAAACACATAGTCAATAATGCTTGTCAATCTCTCTAATATTTAAATTCGTTAAGTAAAAATCCAAACTTTGACAATAATCCACAAAACAATAAAGCGAATATTACATATTACCCATGACAAGCAAACTTGCACAAACATCAGTGACAAGGAATCTAATGTAAGACAACATCTTAGACTTACCACTTATGGTCGAACCTTTCATCTTTCATTTTTCTGTGACCACAATCAATAAATCGCAATCCCACAAACGATTCACATAGTCAATGTTACTTCTCAAACATTCCTTACATTCCCATCTAGCATGATTGTCCGAACACCATGGATCAATCAGCAAGATAATGCGCTATAAACATTCCACATGACAAGCAGAGATTCGCATCATCAAAGACTTAGGAATTCTTGTAAAACCGATGCTAAGACTTAGGCATAGATCCACAGTCAAACCAGACCGGCGCTAGACTAAGTCAGAGATCCTCAGTAAAACAATCAATCCACATAGTCTAAATGCAAGTCATGAACATTCCTTTACATTCACATAGCAATTGTTCACACAGAACAATCACCAACATTCTAATATAGCGCAAACATTAACCATCTAAAGTGATTGTCCGATCAGCCAGATCAATCACCAAGATATTTCAACATCACCATGAGAAGCAACCAAAGACTTAATGAACCAATTGCAAGGAAGCAACTTAGACTTAATCACAATCACACACTCTTTGATTTTTTTTTTGGTTGTTCCTTTAGCCTAATCAATTTTTACTCAGTCCATTTATTCATCACGTAAACATAGCTTCAGAGTTTTCATCGTCCTTTATGATACTCACGAGTTTTTGTCTATTTTCCTTAATAGAACTTCACAGATTTGTTTTTCCTTAACAAAACCCTCATCATCCGAACGTGAGTGGCCAACTCTCCCGTGGACGAATTCTCGTTCTTATGAAGTCTCCTTCACTTCATTTTTCTGACAACTTGCTTGTCGTTAACAATTCGGTTTAGGAATCTCCAATTCCTTTCGTGTAAGTTCAACTCTCACTTTTAGGACTTCATTGTCCTTATACTCTTTCAGAATTCTAGATTTCCATCTAGACATTCCACTAGATCACTTCCCCAGTAATCCATCATCTGAAAACTGATTTTTACGAATTTCCTTGTTCGCATCAGTTTACTTCCCAAGAAGTATATTTTCCTACACCACTTCTCGGAGATACATTTCCTCTAGAACATTACCAACGTCCATGTTAGTTAATCATACTCCACAGCCTTCCTTGGTCGGCAGTATCCATCACTAACACCATTTCTTGGACACTGTCTTATCCAATAATGATTCGATTCTTTCCCGAACCATTTCTTCGGCAACTTCTTAAGTTCTTGACAACTTTCCATATGTCCTTTAGAAGTTTTTCAAACTTAACTCCTTTGGATTTGATGCGTCCACAACATCCTTAGTGGTTCACTGCCAATAGTCTTTCCGAGACTTAGCGTGATTCAACACTTATCGAATCTTACCTTTCGATTCCAAACTAAACGGACTTTTTCCTTTGATACGTTTAACAAACACCAACTTGATTCTTGCTCAGTCTTGTTCCTTGGCAACTTCCTTAAGATCCAACCTTGTATGAAAAACCTCATTCTAAGCAATCCATTTCCTTAGGAAAGCTTTTACAACCATTCGGAGTTCATTCCCTTTTCCTTAAGGAATTTACAACGCCTTACTAGAATGTTAGATACCCATCTAAGCATTCTTAACAATTCAACTTTAATTAGGCGTTCCATTGCCATTAACATTTTCTTTCGAAAATTCATTATTCGGCTTGTCTTTAGCCAAATTGTTTCTACACTTTACTCTTATCTCCACTTTGAGTTTTTCATCTTTTGACTAGTCATCATTCATCCATTGAGAACAATGACTCCTTCACCTTTTTTTAGTCATTATCCAAATGACTTCCATAATTCCTTTCCAACGACTTGATCAAGGTGCAAAACCAACGCCTTTACACTTAGTCATTCCCGACGTTTATTAATCACTCTCAGTGAATGATTCAGTTAGCAAACCATAAATCCATACTTAGTCATTTTCTAATGACTTACATTAATCATTTCCGATGATATGACTTAGTTGGTTTCTAACTTTGAAATGTTTCCCACTTCAACTTATGCAACTTAGCATCCGTCCCACATAGGACCACATTCACTATCGGGTTTCCTTACCTGTTAACTTTTAACTTATCCTTCTCGGATCTGGTTCCATGAATACGTGCACCAATGCTTGTCCTTAGCATTTTTCTCGCATCACCATTACTTTTCCATAGCAATTCCCACATTACCACTGATTTTACTTGGTAATTTCCGCATACCGAATGCTTTTCCTTAGCATCCTCCACGTTGCCAATGCCTTTCTTTTATTGTTAACATGGTACCAATTCTTTTCTTAGCAAGTTCCACCTTAACAATGCATTTTCCTTAGCAATGTTCCACCTTTAGACTTGTCTTTTTCCTTTCAAGACTTTGTCCTAGAACCATCAATGCCCTTTCCTTGAGCTATTCACGTTCTGTCCTAGAACCAACTCCACTCTGATACCAAATTGAAACACCCCAACCCGGTACCAAGTACCGGATCAACTCTCGGCCATAAAATCCGAGAGTAACACTTACACGAAAGTACCATTATTTTAAACTTTCTCTTGACATTTCTCATCAAGTAAATATTCATCCTTGATAATTGATTAACTTTAACCATTACCTTCATCATACCTTAGCCAACCTTAGGATTCTGTCCACTTGTCCACGTACATCCACATGAATCCTCGTAGCCATCCACGTACATCCATAGAAATCCTTGTAGCCGTCCACGCACAGCTCCTATTTCTTCGAGCTCCCTTCGTTAGCTCCCGAACGTACCATCCTTGGACCAGCTACCTTCGTGTCATCCAACAAAATCCCCCTTTGTACTTAGTTATTCAACCAACCACCCCCACATAACCAAGCACAAAGAGAGAGATGTTCAGAGTTGGCACCGCGCCGAACATCAACCACGTTCTTCACTCCTATGAAGCCCACCGTAGCCACCTTTGCCTTTGTCACCGAATATTCGATCATCTTTGGGATCCACAGTATCCTTACTTGATCATCACGTTCACAACTCGATCACAATCACCATATGCGAGTTCCACGAACCGTCATCGACAATTCCTTGTTTCCCACGACGATCCTCCCATGTTCCTCGGTAGATCTCGACGATCTTGCCTTTTTCCTCGATGGACATCGACGTTCCTTTGTTTCCTCGTCAGATTTCATCGATTCCACGATAAATCTATATGTTTCTCGAACCGCTGCTACAGATCTTGTCGATTCCACGACAGATCAACACTTATCCTCATCCGCTGCGACAGATCTCGTCGATCCCACAACAGATCTACACTTATCCTTGTCCACTGCGACAGATCTAGTCGATTCCACGACAGATCTACACTTATCTTCGACCGCTGCGATAAATCTTTACTTTTCCTCAAAGATCTACAGTTTCTCTTGATGGAAACCCGTAATCCTCGATGATCCTTGAAGGATCATCGATCCCAACATTACTCTTTCGCGTATTCTCAACCACAAACATAAATCTCACGTAGATCCTCTCAATAATCGCTAAACGAACATGAATATTCGATTATACTTGACAGCCATTGAACTTTTCTCGATAAACCCTGACTGTTTCTTGATAATCCTTGATGATTATTGACGATCTCTTGAACTTTCTCGACAATGTTTTTCTTAGGGATTTTCTTTCGAGTTTTCTTCCTCTTCTTCTTGTGCCACTAGAGTTTTCGTGTCCCTTCCACTAAAACAACGAATCACCCTTTTTATATCATTAGGGTTTCACATAAACCCTAATAATACACTTAATCACCAAACCTTCGTAGGGCCTAACCATTGGGCCCAAAATTGACACTTGGTCCACGAGTCCACGACGCAAGTCCATCGCTCCACGACGCTGGCCCGGGGATCCTCGATGTCGGCCCGAGAGTCCACGATACCGGCCCAAGAATCCTCGATAATTTTCGATTCTATCCGAAGATTCCTTATCCTTTTCGGATATTATCCAATTTTTCCAAATGTGACTCCCTCGAACAATCACGTGGATTTCTCGGAAATGAGCTTCCAGACTCGTTTTTCCTCGGACATTTGGATTACCTTCGATCATTCTTCGCATTTCAACACCGATCCTCGGACCATCCTCGTTGGTCTTCGAGGATCCTCGATGATTTGGATAGAATCCTCGGACGCGGGTATTACAAATAGCCCTTGGATTGTATTCTCTAACCTTCGGTGTTGTGGAATCAACATCACTATCGTTCACCACCACCTTCAACGCTTCCGCCATCGATTTGGGTTTTGAAATCCATGAGTCTTGCCTAGGTGGAATTCGAGGTTTGCATCAATTACCCACAACATTTATTTATTTTTAAACACAATTTATATCTAATCCACCTCACTGTTCTAAACGTATTAAGTGTAGGCTGATGGTAATTCTGCTAAAGGCACAAAAATTTTATAGTGTCTGTGATCAAGCATGCGGCCAAAGAAATTAAAGAAAACAAGGTATGAAAGTTCATCAACGTGCATACATTACAGAATATTATATTCATCACACACCAAAATTAAACACATACTTTTTGCAGACTCAACCAAACTGTGAAAGTAAAAAGGTCCCTTCAAAAGTAGACATCTGCCCTACAAAGCATCTAGACAGAGGGAAAAGTGGGGATTCAACAACAACGAATACAAAATCCGAAAAAAACGTAAGCTAGAAAGTGTGTAGTCTATCTACAACAAAACAACCAACACTCTTTAAACGTTAGGCTACAAAGCAACTCTTTAGTCAATGTACTAAAAAGCTAGATATTTACAATATGTCTATATATAAATAAAACTTCACAAGTGACAATTATAATCCTCATCATTATTCCATCTTACCTTTTTTATAAAAAAAACATTTGCCATATCTTCCATAACATTGAAGGCACATTCATAGATATATACATCACAGTAACGACATACAACAACGAAACTAAAGTAAAAATAGACTTCCACACACTAATTACCTACATCCATCATCCACGAAGTTTGTAATCACATTAGATTAGAAAGCTTAATGCCTAATTGAATTTAAAACATTTAAAGGTGTAATCAATATAGACACACAAGCGTGCAGTCCAATTTAGCAATCTCTACATAAAACACTAG
Source organism: Crucihimalaya himalaica (assembly GCA_004349715.1). Lineage (NCBI taxonomy): Eukaryota > Viridiplantae > Streptophyta > Magnoliopsida > Brassicales > Brassicaceae > Crucihimalaya > Crucihimalaya himalaica. The sequence continues at coordinate 687,711 of SMJT01000052.1, read as the reverse complement.
CTACAAAACGAAAAACTTCCCAACTTGGCACTTTAACAAAGAAACAATCGGCAGTATATGGAAAAATAAATTCATTGTCATCCCGCATGTTTAGAATGACAATGATTATTTATAATTTGAATTTAGTTTCACAAAAAAAAATAAACGTAGATAACTATACACTCGAAAAAGCCACCATAGTGATGGACATACAAACTGAAGGGAAAAGAGTGTGATTTGTTCAGAGGAAATGAGAAGGAACACATATTTTGTGGAGTTGATACAAGCATACTTTGTATTTTTTGAAAGACTGATTATTATTATAAAATGGTTATTGGGCTTCATCATGTAATTGGGCTTCCTCATGTAATTGGATTTTGGGTATTGATCAACTTACGCCTTCACTTTTATGAATTACTAGCCCATATGAAATGATAACAACTTTACAACCAACATCAATGTGAATATATACGTATATCTAGAGAGAGATTTGAAAGATATGTTAATAAAATTTATTATGTATGTCTTATATTAAATTCAAAACGCAGAAGATAAAATAGTCTGACATAAATGTCAGGCTTCATTTCCTTCTAGAAAAATAAAATTAGCTCAGAAAAAATATTTGAGAACTTATAATCCTTAAAAATATGTTGGCAAAATGACGGTTGGGTACGACAGTTTAGGTTTTGTCATGTTCAGTTGAGTAGACCATTCACTATGTGAACAATTGCATTGATTTTAAGACATTGTATATATATAGATTTAGCGATACTAACTAAATCAAACGATCGTCAATTTATTCATGAGAAAACCATATATTTATTCATGAAAACTGGTTAATATGAATTGACCTTATATTAACAGCTTCTGAATTAATGAATAGGGTTGACTTTTTAATTTGTATAATCCATTTGAATGAATAGCGTTGTAGACACTTAAACTGACGAGTGAAATAACAAATATTCACCCTATTCTCTCGATCATTTACAAAGTGGACCTTTAAAATTATTATATAAATCTACCTATTTTTAATTAAATAAAATGCCCTAAAAATATTAGTACTATCCAATTTATAATAAATTCAAATTCTCAACACTAAATGCATTTGATTAACTTCATTTTTTTTTAAAAACAAAAAACCAGGAGATTTATTTGCAATGTTAATTGCATTAGTTGGATAATTGTAAACATTATATTATCTAAATAATCTTTTAAAAAATGTTACGTTAACTAACTAGGAAAATGCAGAATAAAGAGGGATAGTAAAATTTTTATTTTCTGACGAAAAAAATAAAAAGTTGACAATTAGGAAAAGACGTAATGCGAAATGGTTCATTTATCTTCTATCGTAATTTTTTTAAGAAAAATGCTAGATGCTCTTAACGCCTTGGGTAGTGAAACGATATGACCACTCATTATGACATATTCTTATTTGTTTCCCAAAATCTAAATTCAACTTACTTTCTTTAACTGATAAGACACGATACTTCAGTGAGTTAGAAAACTTCTTCAAATAGCCATCATTCTTCTACATCTTTCCCCGCCCTTCGTCCTTCAAAACCACAAAGTAATCATTTCCAAAACAAATCTCAAACCACTCATATCACTAAACAAACCCATGGCCTCATTCAACCTTCTTACCGAAGCAACCGAAACCACTAGTGATTGGCTATTCAATGTAATGATTTTTAGAATCTTCTCTTACATCATCTTTGGTCAGGGTCCATATTGGAGTTACGTTTTATCCGACGAAGCAGTAAGTGATTACACTATAGAGTTCTATTAACACTACAAACACGTAGCCAAATAGAGCTAACAATACTTTAACAATGCTTTTCATATGCAGGGGAGTAAGATGGAACTGGTGATTACTCCATTCCATGTGGAAATATACTCTAATGTAAAAACATGAAACTAAATGGTTTGAAATAAACAAACCGGAAGTACGCCCAAGAATTTCAAGTTTTTATCTGACAAAATTGTCTTTCATTCTTGCAATTACTAGAGAGACGAGAATTTGGCTAATCGAGCCTTTGAACAGCAACCACTTCATGGAGTTTTTTAATATTCAAATCTGCAACATCAACATCAACCCAAACGTTGGAATAGGTATACATGAACCACAGTTTTCGACCGACACGGTGGTCGGAAATTTTCCGACCACATTTCAAGCACTTTCCGACTAATTTCCGACTACCAAGGCTATGGTCGGAAATTAGTCGGAAATTAGTCGGAAATATTTGAAAAATTTCTGACTACCGCAGTTTAATCGGAAATTCTTCGCAAACAGTAGTCGGAAATCAAAAAAAATATGACCAACATTTTTCCTCGGGAATTTGTCGGAATTTTGGTCGGAAAAATGGTCGGAAAGGTTAGGTAAACACGTGGTAAATAAAGCCACCGAACATCCGAGAAATTTTTGACGACATGTAGTCTATAAATACCACACCTCGTTCTTTTCTCTCCCGCAACAAAAAAAATTTAGAAAAAAAAAACTTAAAATTTTCTAATAATTTCTGAGTTAATTTCTAAAAAAAATAATGAAATTCAATATGACATCTCGTAACATTTATAAAGTTAGAGTGTGGATGTATCAACGTTTAGACAAAGCAACAGGAGATATTTGGCGTGAATACAAAGAAAGATTATCGGAGCTCATGTAGTTCGCATCGAATCAAGATATGAATCGTACGGAAGGTATTATGTCTTGTCCTTGTATTAAATGTCAAAATAATCGTTTCTTAGACAAAGAAGAGTTTGGAATCACTTAATTTGGGGAGGTTTTACACCGGAATACTATGTTTGGTTTTCACATGGAGAGGATCTAAGATATGGGCCTAGTTGTGTAGATAGAAGGCGTGAACAGGTAAGACCGGAATCGGATAATATTAAAGATTATGGTAGTAGTACCAATATAGAAGAAAATGTCGTAAAGGAAATTGGTAGAGAAGAGGTTCATGAAACCATGGCGAATACCAATGTTGAAGAGGAACCCAATTTAGTTGCCAGAAGATTTTTTGAAATGTTAGATGCTGTAAAAAACTCTGATATATCTTGGTTGCAAAGAGGGGCATTCGCCGTTATCAGCTGCAACGAGGATGATGAATATAAAGAAGGATTAAAAATTAAGAGAAGATTAAGTCGATGCATGGGCTGATTTTTTCAAAGATTATCTACCGGAAGATAATTTAGCACCAGCTTCATACTACGCAATTCAGAAATTGGTTTCAGGTCTTGGATTGCCATATCAAATATTTGATGTGTGTCGATAGAATTGCATGATATTCTAGAGGGAAACTGCCAATTTTGATTCATTGCAGTTTTTGTGGGAAGGAACAATTTCGAGCGGAAAAACCAAAATTCCATTTAAGCGTATGTGCTATTTTCCTTTCTCTGATAGGCTGAAGATGTTATATCAGTGAGAGAGGACAACTGCGTCGATGAGATGGCAAGATAATACAGATGCATTCCAGTTGAAGCATGGTCAGAAGACGAGTTGGTTTGATTGTCACCGTCATTGTTTTAGACGTAACCACCACTACAAAAAAGTAAGACGTTATTCAAGAAAAATAGGGTTGTGCGTGATGCCCCACCTGCACCGTATGACGGAGATTCGATTCTGCATCAATTCCGAGATTTTGATGTCGAATGTACTACAGTTTGTGGGGGTAATGGTCATGTTCGGATTGATGGATATGGAGAGTATCATAACTGGCATAAGCATATTATTTTCTAGGATTTACCTTACTGAAAAGATCTTCTACTTCGACACAAACTTGACATCATGCATATTGAGAAGAACGTATTTGACAATGTCATTAACACTTTTTTAAATGTGCAAGGGAAGACAAAAGATAATGTCAAGGCACACATGGATTTGCCTGACATATGTGATCGTGAGGATTTACATCTACTTGCATACTGTATAGGGCCTATTCCTATTTGGCGATTAGATGCTACGAAGAAGACAGCCTTTTTCCAATAGATACTCAACTCTGTAAAGTTTCCTGATGGATATGCTGCAAATCTATCATATTGTGTTGATGATCATAGTAGACGTCTAGTCGGGATGAAGAGTCATGATTGTCATCTATTCATGCAACGTTTAATTCCATTTGCTTTCGCTCATCTTTTACATTCCATTGTCTACGAAGCGGTTGCAGGTACGATCTGTCTACTTTCACATGATCATTGTTTTATATTTAATTATGGTTTAATATATTATATAGTACATTCGTTTGAACGTATAACATTTACAGGTATAGGGGCGTTTTTCGGGATTTATGTTCCTGCTCTCTTACAATGTCAGGAATACATACACTTGAAGCCAATATTCTGGTGATTTTATGCAATATAGAGAAACTATATCCCCCAAAAAATTTTGATGTCATGGAGCATCTTACTATTCACTTACCTCGTGAAGTTGCACGTGGTGGACCAGTTCAGTATAGGTGGATGTATCTTTTTGAGCGATTCATGTTTCATTTGAAGAAGAAAGTCAAGAATTTGAGTAAACTTGAAGGGTCGATATTGTCTCAAAGCATAAACGAGGAGACATCTTATTTCTCTTCATATTACTTTGCTCCTGAAGTTCAAACAAAATCAAGGAAACCAGGCAGATATGATGACAGTGGAGTACGACCAATGTATCATACTTATGTACCTGAAATATTTCCTCAAATTTGTCGGCTAAGTGGGAAGCAAAGAGAAGTTTGGCTTACAAACCAAGAATTTAATCATCTACATACGTACATTCTAGGGAATTGTGAAGATTACCGTTCGAAACGTAAGTTCTACATATTTTTATTAATGAATGAATATATTTTTTTTTAAATGACTAACTTCATATGTTTATTCTTGTAGTATCTTCAGTAATCAAGTGATGGATGCATACCCAAATCTTTCGGAAACAGAGTTAGAAAACATGAAGCAGATTCAATTTACAAATTGGTTAAAATTTTATGTAAGTGTATCATATTATCACCTTATTCATTCTTGTATAATAAGCAGATAATAGATTTCGTTTCTATTTTATTAGACTCAATCCGCCGATAGAAGAGGTGAGTGTTATCCGACTTGGTTCGAAGAGCTTGTTGGAGGTCCATTATCTAGAGCTATGTCTTCTCCGAAGTATTGCACCCGCGGTTACGTTTTCCATAAACGGCCTGGAATGTCGGGTAGGAAAACGGTGAACTACGGAGTGGTGCTTCGTCCAAATACCTTGGATTGTTATGGTGAAATCACTGATATTTTAGTGGTTGAGTATCCTGGAGTTATCAACATGATATGTATCATATTCAAGTGTGATTGGTATGATCTGACAGTTCCTTGAGGCGTTATAGTTACGAAGTATGGTGTGACAGAAGTCAACTCAGCAAGAAGGTTAAGAAAATATGATCCATTTATACTTGCATCACAGGCATCACAAGTGTGTTACATACCTTATCCGCGAGTAAGAACCATTCAGGATCCTTGCATTACAGCTCATCAAATAAATCCAAGAAGCCCAATCGAAGGGGTGAAGGATGCTGAGCCATTACAACAAAATGAGAGAGTCATCGTTACGCAAGTAGAAGAAACCGTTGAAGACATTCCGTTTGTCGACATTGACAACATTGAGGTTGAAGATAGTACTGATTCTGCAAGTTTTGAATACTCTTCAGATTCTGATTGATATTTCTGTTATGTTTTTGACTATATGATTTTGTTATTTTAGATCTAATCTAAGTATGAATTTCTAAGTTAGTATGATTTTGTGAGATACATATTAAAATGTTGATTTGAAAGTTTTTTAAAAAATTTATAAGTACATATTCCGACTAATTTCCGATCACTCAGGTGGAGGTGGTCGGAAAATCATCGAAAATTCTGGAAATTAGTCAGAATATGTCCAATTTTTTTTTTTTTTTTAATTCTCACAAAACCTTATAAATAAAAGAATAAAAACATGCATGAATGAAGATTGTTCAATTGTATATAATTGTCAGATTTAAATTACCAACCAATGAATATTATCATAGAGACATGCAAGATCCAACATTGATCGATTCTTATCTAATGATTTCTTATCTAATGATTTCTTATAATCTAACACATTTTCCCTATTTAAATACAAATATTGTAAAATGAAGAAACATATCTCTCACTCATAATTCAACAACAAAAACATAAAGAAATTGAAATTATCAATTTCAATCATCCAAATTCAAAAAGGTAAAATTTTACCATTGAATATGTTCATTATTAAAATTTATTAGTTGTATTTTCACGATTTTGGAACAAAATCAAAATAGAGAATTTTATTTTTGATTTTTTTGATTTTGGAACAACATAGAGAATTTTTGTTATTGAGTTTTTTGTTTTTTCCGACTACTTTCCGACCACGCTGGTCGGAAAATCCTCAAAAAAAATTTTCTCCTGATGACTTCCCGACTACAAGAGGTGGTCGGAAAATTTTCCTTTATATGCCCACCGGAATTCTTCTCTCATACAAAATCTCTTACAAACTCTCTCTAAAACCACAAAAATTTCTTAAAACTTCCATAAACTCTCAAAAAACTTTTCAAAGAAGTTAAGTTTTTTTCACATGATATAATTTTTATTTTCATTTAATTTTTTTAAATTTATTAATATTTGTATTTTTTTTCAGGTTATGGCGCAACAAGCAGGATGGCTAGCATACGAAGACTGGTGTGTACAAATGGGGTTTCAAGCAACTATGGGAAGCTCCGGTTCTGAAATGTAAGGACCCTCCTCTCAACCATTTGGTACTTTGCCACCCGGAGATACGGTGGTTACTGAAACTATTTTGGAGGCAGAATCAACGGAAAATCCAGAACCCAATCAAGAAACAATGACGCTAGAACAGTTGCTTCAAGCCCCGGGCCGATCAAAATTGAAGAAGCTTGATCCATCAAGAATGGACGGGAGCGTCTGGTAATTTTTAAAATTTATATCCATATATTAAATTCTTAAATAACTGGTGTAATTAACTCATTTATACTTATTATGTCATTAGGTACCAATTTAATTCAGATATCACGAAATCCATTAAAAATATCATGGAGAGTGATTTCCCTCGTCCGTTTCCAAATTACATCTCGGTTTCCGGAGAAGTTAAGGAACGTTGGTTTTAAAGCATTTGTGGTTAGTAGAATTTTTTTTTCATTTGTTTTAAATTTCTGTTTTAAAATACTTTTTTTAATGATGGTTGTTTATTTCAGGAAAAATATTATTGGGAGTACGAGATTACAACTGAAATCCGAGAAAAATTTGAGAACCTTTTTTCAAAGTGGTTGAAGGATACCGTTTATTGAGTGGAAAAAGAGGTGGGGAAAGGGGAAAAACAAGCCGTCTTGGATTTGGCAAACTGTTTGGACTGGCTTGATAACCTTTTAGGAAAATGAGGCGCATAAAAAACGTAACAAAACCAACTCCAAAAACCGTAAAAGCGATCATGGCGGCTATGGAATGGCTAAACATACTTGTGGATCGATGTCTTATGCGCGAAAACACGAAAATATGGTAAATCTTGTGTAATCTTCTATGGTAAACATACTAAATCTTAAGCGTGATCTTGAGACGGGAGAAATTCTATCTATGGTGACAGTCATGGAAGAATCGCATAAACGAAAATCTGATGGGGTTTTTGCCGATAAAATAGCTGAATTTATAGCTCGGAAATATAGGGAGTTAGAGGAAGATCGTCTAACTCAACTGACTCAGGAACAAGACATTCCCGAGGATTACACATTTTCCCAAGCGGAAAGAGATGACATCTTCCGCTCTATAAATGCAATTATTTTAACGATTTTAAGTAATTAATTTATTTTTATTGATAAAATATATACATCTTTATATATTTGTAGCAATTGGAACCTAGGAAAGGAAAACGATTTGGGGTCGGGTTTAAACCCGTTTGACGAGCACAATGAAAAAACGCAAGAGACGCTTAAGAAAACGCAAAATGAGCTTGCGGAGATGAGAAACCAGTATCAAGATGTTTCTTTTTGGAGTGAAATGATGGCTCAACCCCATCCTGACGTAGTCTCCCCGTCCCGCAGAAACAATGATCAAAATCCGAGTACACGGGATTTCTTTAATATGTAATTTTTTATTTCATATGTAATTTTTATTTTTAAGAAAAAAATCAATGTAATATTTAGTATTTTAATTTTCAAAAGTATTTTAATTTTTAGTTTTATTGAAAAAGAAAAATTTTATTTTTCAAATAAAAAAAAATCCTCGGAATATTCCGACTAATTTCCGACCAGCCTTCTTAACGGTGGTCAGAATTTAGCCAGAATTTTCCGATGAATTTCCCAACTAAATCCCCCTTGTCTCAGTAATAGACAGAATTTTCTGACCAATTTCTGACTAGAATGGCCGGAAAAATAATCAAAAATTTTTGGCTACTTCCCGACCATCGTCTTCTAGTTGGGAAGCTTTCTCATATTTAGTTGGCATATTTCCGACGAGTTCCCAATGAGTTTTCCTGGTCGGAAATTAGACGGAAACTCATCGAAGTTTTCCGACCAGATACTGATGATCATTTCCGACCAATTTTCCGACTAAACTTGTGGTCGGAAATTTCCGACTACATGCCTTTTCTGACCAAGCTTTTCCGACTAATCTTTTTTGGTTGAAAAATTGTTAGAAAAGGCTATTTCCGACGAGTTTCCGACTAATGCGGTGGTCGGAAATAGCCATGTTTTCTTGTAGTGTTAAGTTTGTTTCAGTTTGTTTCTTCTAAGTTTGTCTAACCACTCTTTTAAGTTTGTTTATGAACTTCAATTTTTAAATTTAATTTCCAATTTTATGTTGTAAAACATCTTATCTACTTGCATTTTGAATTTTAAATATGTTAACGAATTATTAGAAAACTTAACGTGTTGATTCGCAACTATTTATTAAAGACACACTCAACTTGAATACAAGAATTTTAATGTATGTATATCAACGTATATAAATTTTCATATTTTAAATTGTATCGTAAACTTTGATTCATACGCCTTTGGATGTTGTAATTTACTTCTAAGTTGGATATAGGGAGTGAGAGAGAGAGAATAGAGATACGTGTAAAGAGATGTTTATAGCTAAATCGGTGTGTTAGAATAATTATGTTTTCACAACCTTTGGGTTATTAAGAGAGAAAGACGTGTCTAGAAGAATTTAAGTGCTCGCTCAATATATTTTGCTAATTTGCAAACCGTCAATCTAAATTACGTTTACCTTTAATTGAAATACTCGATTGATTCTGTAGTTTATCCTCTATATTGTTATTATTATTAAATAGTATTTCTACAGTATATACAAGTTTATATTACTGTGTTTAATTAATATAAACTCAAACCTAAATTCATTGATATGAAACACAATTAAAGTCGATATAGACAAAACTATTTAATCTAAAATACAATTATATTTGATTTACGGATTATTAATTACCTAATACACTTATTTTCCATGATGAGCTAACATTCCATAATCATTTTAAACAAGTGGTAGATTTAAATAGCGAGGCCAGATTGTTTTTCCCTATTTACGAAATTCTTTCACACAATTTATCCAGCTTGCACACATCTATTTATTTACTATTATAATTTTAAAAATCAAACAAATGTATTAATTGATATATCAATACTGCCAACTCCCCCAATTATCTTGGAATTAATATATTTTCTTAAAACTCAACATTCATTATTTGAAAATAGAAAACGGTTAGATAATAGTCTAAAAGCTATTAAAACACAATGTTCAACCCATAAATGATTTCGGTTTCAGACAGAAAATATATCTACTAATTTATTTCCTAAATTTTTCACTTCTCCCTTTTCCTTTGCTCAAACAATTACTTATCAGATTTAAAAATATTGTCTCAAATTTTAGACGTTTTTCTGGTTAAATCTTTGCTCCGACTGAAAAGTAATTCGCCGATCGAGGTATATTTCTTTCCTCTATTGTATCAAATATTATTTCTCTTTGCATGTGGCTATTGATCAAGCCAATAAACACTCGGCCGTCCATACGTCCGTACACTACATCTGTATGGTCATGCACCATCGAATAAGGCTGAAACTAAGATAACAAAACATGGTGAGGCCTTAGAAGAGTGAAGAGTGAGGCCTTTTAAAGGCCCATACGAAGCTTGAAAGAAAGTAGGGAGATTCAAGTGTTTTGGAGCTGTTGGAGGGAAGGACTACATGTGGTGTGGACCACTTGGACCGGTCACTATCACCATGGAACAAAGCAACAAGAAGACCCTCTCATCTTGGATCAAGTGTATCTCTTATAGGGTTTAGGGTTTAGGGTTTAGGGTTTAGGGTTTAGGTTACACTCCTTAGTGTCTCACTATATAAAGACATGTAACACAACCTTTGTAGACATCTATTCTAATCGAAAATATTTTGCACTCGTTTTCTCATGATTCTCTCTTTTACTCTCACTTTAGCTTATGAATTCTAACATGGTATCAGAGCATTAAGCATTCTTGGGTCTCTCATTCTCCCACTCTCTTATATTTCTCACTCTTTATCTCGATATTCTCTCCATTTTCGAATCCACCTTGCTCTTTGCTATTATTAAACGGGTAATAGCTCCATTCTGTTTAATCATTGTGTAAAACCTTTTTCCAACGGTCCATTCTTGTTTTGGCCATAGAAACCAGTGGTCATTTCGGTCACCCTAAAGGGAAAGAACTTCTTGTTGTGGTCAATAACCACAACCGACGGTTTGTGGTCGAGGTCTTTGGAGTCACGTAGAGAAGACTTACCTAAAAGAAGCCACCGAGGAAGATGAGAAGAAGGCTGAAGAAACCAAGTCTGAATAGGCCAAATGGTTCCAAGAAGACCAAACCGTCCTTGGCATCATCCAAAGCTCCCTTGAAACTTCCATCCTTGAAGCTAACTCTTATTGTGAAACGGTAAAAGAGTTGTGGAAAACTCTTAAGCACGTTTATGGGAATGTCTCAAACTTGAGCCGAGTTTTTTAAGTCAAGAAAGCAATCAACAACCTCAACAAACAAGACATGGAGTTCACCAAGCACCTAGGCAAATTCCAGTCATTGAGGGCCGAGCTTGAAATGTTGAGACCAAGCACCATGGATCCAACAATACTCAATGAGAAGCGTGAGCAAGAAAAGGTGTTTGAACTTCTCCTCACCTTTCATCCGGCCTTCAGCAACCTCATAAAACACCTTCTTCGAGCTGAAAAGCTCCCAACTCTTGACGAGGTATGCTACCAAGTTCAAAGAGAACAAAGCTCGCTTGGACTATTTCTTGGTAATGGGGGAGCTGGTGAGCTTCTCACGGCTAGCAAAGGGGTGTACAAGCATGAAGAAAGAAAAGTGTGGGTTTGTGACCATTGCAAGAAGAAGGGACATATCAAAGACAAGTGTTGGATCCTTCACCCGTATCTCAAACCATCCAATTTCATGGATTTCAAGGCCAATATCTCCTATGAGCAAGCAAGAACACACAGACAAGGCATATCCTCCAAGCAAGAGACAGCAATGGTCGCGTCTTCACAAGGAGACATAGTCATGAAAAAATCAGACTTGGAGGATCTCATTCACTCCATTGCATCCTTAAAAGAATCTGGTAACACTTTCTATTCTCACAAACCTAGGAAATCTTTTGTTGAGGATTCGGGTGCTTCACATCACATGATTGGTAACCCGAATCTACATAGTAACATAGAACCAGCCCTAGGTCGTGTTACTATAGCTAATGGAGATCAAGTTCCTGTGAAAGGTGTTGGTAATCTTAGGATATTTGATAGAAATTCCAAGGAATTTTTTATGCCCAATTTCACTTCCGATTTATTATCGGTTAGAAAAACCACAAGGGATCTTAATTGCAATGTATTTTTGGGCCTAATGATGTCTGCTTTCAAGATATTGAGACCAGAAAAGTTCTTGGAAAAAGGGGACAATAGACGATCTCTATGTTCTTGAAGACTTTTCATCAAGCACTTCCAACTCTATCTCTTCATCCGATTTTGCTTTTAATAATGTTGTTACCTTCAATGTTGTGTGGCATGCTAGGCCACCTCCATTCTCGTGCTCTTAGTTTAATGTTTCCTAGTATCTTTTTTGAAAACCGTAGTTGTGAGGTTTGTATCCTTGGCAAACATTGCAAAACCGTTTTTCCTAAGTCATCTACTTTATATGAAAATTTCTTTGACTTGGTGCATTCGGATGTGTGGACATCACCTTGTGTGTCTAGAGATAATAACAAGTACTTTGTGACATTCATAAATGAGAAATCAAAATACACTTGGATAACCTTATTACCATCAAAGGATCGTGTGTTTGATGCAATCTTAAATTTCCAAAACTATGTCACTAACCAATTCAAAGCTAATATTAAGGTACTTAGGACAGATAATGGAGGAGAATACACAAGTCATCGATTCAAAGAGAACCTAGCTAAACATTTTGCATCAAACAAGCTCTCCTTACAACCCTGAAATAAAATGGAGTGGCCGAGAGGAATAATAAGCATCTTATGGAAGTAGCAAGATTAGTGATATTCCATACAAGTGTGCCAAAACTTTTTTGGGGAGATGCGGTCATGGCCTCATGTTATCTCATCAACCGGATTCTAACAACAGTTTTAAAGGATCAATCACCCTTTCAAGTTTTGAAAAATATCAAGCCATCACTTGATCACTTACGAGTATTTGGGTGTGTTTGTTATGTCTTAATCCCAGGAGAAAAAAAGGAGCAAGCTAGACCCTAAGAACGTTAAATGTATGTTTCTTGGTTACTCAACAACTCAAAAGGGCTATAAATGCTACGATCCATATAACAACAGCACCTATGTGTCTCGAGATATAAGGTTCATTGAAGAACACGGATACCATGACAAAAGAAATAGGGAAAGCCTAAAAAAACCTATCTCAACCCACATCCGATCGAGCCACAAGCCTAAGGTTCCTTCTTAATCACCTTGGAAGCAAGGTCCCTTGGGAACAAGGAATAACAAAGGAAGGGGAATTAACGGTTGAGCATGGGACTAGTCATGGTCCACAAGGACCATTGGGTGAAGATAGACCGGGTCATGAGAAAGTCATGTAATCATCCCAAGTTGATTTTCAACACTTAGATCTAGAAGAAGAGGCACATAATCGTGAAGACGAATAGGGTCTCTGTATAGAAGATAATGTAGAAGAGACAAGTCAAGAAGACTCAAGTCCTCCTACAAATCAACCAATTTCCTCTCCTAGAAGAAGCTCAAAGATCTGGAGTGGTATACGAAATCATCTCCAACCTCTTAGAAGAAGTACACGGATCCGCAAAGACCCCTCAAATTAGGTGAACACTCAAGTCTATTACAACAACCAAGTTGTGGCCCATTCAATCCAAGTGGTGTGTTCTCTTACCCTTTTGCCATCCGACCATCAACCATTCCTTGGGAAAATTGATGAAGCTCAAATACTACAAGCTATGAGGCGACTAAGGAAAAAGAGGAATGAATCAATGCTGTTGGAGATGAAGTAAGGGCAATGGAAATGAATCATATGTGGGATGAAGTAGATCTTCCTCCAGGGAAGAAGACGGTTAGCTCCAAGTGGGTGTTCACCATTAAGTACAAAAGTGACGGAGACATTGAGAGGTAAAAAGCTTGTTTGGTAGCAAGAGGGTTCACACAAACCTATAGTGATGATTATCTAGACACATGCGCCCGTGGCAAGCAACACACGGTGAAAGTGGTTCTCTCTTTGGCCACAAACCTAGATTGGGATTTATGGCAAATAGATGTGAAGAATGTGTTCCTACAAGGAGAGTTCGAAGAAGACGGGAATATGACTTCTCCACCCGGTCTTGAGGAAACTGTCACTCTTAGGAAAGTGTTGAAGTTAGGAAGGCTATCTATGGGCTGAAACAATCACCTCGAGGTTGGTACCATAAGTTGACTACCACTCTCAAGGAATGTGGCTTCAAGAAATCCGAGGCTGATCACACCCTCTTCACGTTGCAAAATGATCAAAGCATTATTGTGGTCGTTGTGTATGCCAATGATATCATCATCTCCGGTAACAAAAAGGAAGGTATCATATCAACCAAAGCCTTCCTTCATTCTATTTTTGAGATTAAAGATCTTGGAGATCTCAAGTACTTCCTTGGGATAGAAGTGTGTCGTTCTCCGGAAGGCCTATTTATTTTCACAAAGAAAATACACCCTTGACCTTCTAAGTGAGACAGGGAAGCTTGGAGCTAAACCAGCAAAGACACCTCTTGAAGATGGCTACAAGATAAATCGAAAGGGGGAGAAAGAGGATGAGATGTTGGTGGATGCTCACTAATACCAGCGTCTAGTGGGTAAATTGATCTATCTAACTCAAACTAGACCTGAGATTTGTTTTACTGTGAACCATGTCAGTCAACACATGCAAAACCCCCACGGCTTATCATTGGAGCATGGTGGAACGGGTTCTTCGATATCTAAAAGGTTCACCAGGTCAAGGTATTTGGATGGAAAGAAACAAGAACACCGATATCATGGGATATTCTGATGCGCATTGGGCTGAAGATAGAAATGATAGGAGATCATAAGTGGGTATTGCACGTTCATTGGAGGTAACTTATGCACATGGAAGACAAAGAAACAAAAGGTGGTTTCATGCTCAAGCACGGAAGCTGAGTACCGAGCTATGCGTAAGCTTACAAACGAATTGACTTAGCTCAAAGCTCTTCTCAAAGACCTAGGAATCGAGTCAATCAAGCCAATCACCTTTGATTCTGACAACCAATCGGCCATCCACATTGCTCAAACTAAATGTTTCCTGAACGGACCAAACACATCGAGATAGATTGTCACAAGGTTCAAGAGAAGATAGAAGAATGGGTGATCCTTCCATGCTTTACTAAAAGTGCAGATAAATTGGCGGACATCTTCACCAAGGCTGCAAGTCTCAAAGTTTTCACTCACGTCCACAGCAAACTTGGACTTGTAGACCTCACTCGCCCTTGATCTTAAGTCCCCTTACCCATGGGCATCATTGATATATCATGGTTTTTACCCACTTTTAACCATGATATAAGTCCTTGTTGTTGTGTCTTTTCAGTAGTTTTAGAGTCTTTCAGGTTCTTTTCAAGCTATAGGCACATGTGGAGCTAATTGGAGGATTTGGAAGCTTTTGAAGCAATCTGGAGTTGAAGCCGTTCGGGAACAAGCTCAGCATCGATCGACACTGACGAGCATCGATCGACCCCATTATTTGGGAGAAACACGACCAAAGAACCTAGCATCGATCGATACCATTTACGGTATCGATCGATACCAGTGATCAGATCGCAAAACATAACCCGAAGATGAACCAGAAGCTTTCCTTATTTTTCGAGAAAACTCCTAAACGTGTTTTGACTATATAATTAGGTTTTTGAGCCTCCAGAAAGATACCTTGTGATTTCTGGAGATAGAGTTTTCTGCAATTGAGTTTTTGGAGAAGAAATCTTGAACCTCTTTGTATTCTTACTCTATTTCATTTTATTATATGATATCTATTCTATTCATGATGTTTATTGCATTCACCATGTCTGAGTAGATTCCCTGTTAGGATTAGGGTTGCTTAAAGGTATTTGATGAATTATTAGATCTGAATGAATTGTTAGGGAATAATCTATAGAGCTTTTCACCTAGACTTGAGATTAATGCTTATTCTAGCCTCGCGAACTAGAATCTGATGTTAGGTTGTTTGATTGGCACGAAAGTGTGATTGAATTGCCTGATCTAGTGTTTGGTGAGCAAAACCCTATTCGCAAAAGAAATTTGGTTTAGGAATTTTGTGAACAATTGAACTTGACCGTTAATGCTTGTTTAAATTCATAGAATTTGCAAAGAAATTTGGAATTCTAGGTTTAGGCATAGATAGTTTTTTGGCAACGACAGTTGGTTTACTTTACATCTGTGTTTCAAGTTCGAGACGGAGCTTAATTTATTCCTGACAATTGATTTGATTTGATAATTCTGATTTGCCTGCAAGTTTCCCTAAGCCTAGCGTTTTCCTCCACTGAATTACTACATGTTTTAATTGTTTTGCTATTCTTAATTTCATCTATTTGGCTTAGCTTAATTCACATTCCGAATCTATTGAGTGTTATCTTGAGTCCTTGTTGATTGACCCCTAAAATACTATATGCGACTGCTTAGATACTTTAGGGTATTAGATTTGAGCATATCAAATTTTGACTCCCCCACGACTTAGTCTTTGCTTGCCCTCAAGCAAATAGAAACTAAACAGAGAAAGAGGTTTGAAAACATGGAGACTCACTTTTTTCTTGAGATATAGTAATGACCTCTTTCCAATCTTCCAGTTGTCACCTAAACAGTTTCAGATCGGACCACACCATGTACTTCTCCTTAAGACTATTGTAGTTTCCCATTATCCACTTATTTATCTCACAGCATCAATCATAGTTGATATCCTTCATATTGCCGTTTAATCACTTGAGTTGATATTCAGGAAACCTTTTAGATTTCTTCTCATTCGATATCATAGACTAAGGAACCACCCAGATTTTATCTACTTTGTATGATTTCCCTCTCCCCAGACTTATCTCTTTTTATGTTTTGATTTTATATTAAGCTTCGCATCACAAATCAAGGTTCGAGACGCGAGTATTGATAGGTGTGGCCACCTAATCCCGCGTTTCCCTCTCAAAGTGTCAAAAGTCTTAGGCGAATAATGGAGTCTCGGGAAATGTTCCTACCCTGCGCTTTAGACTTTTGTGTGATCATTCCTTATCCAAGTAGAAACAATGGGATCAAAGGAAGTTATCCTAGCCCTTTACTCGGCGGAAATCATCTCATCTTTTATGCCATTTTATGTATCATTGTGTGTTAGGAAGAGAGGTCTAACCATATTTTTTCAAACGCACGAGTTCCTTTGCCAGATATGAATGATGAATCAAGTTCAATGAATACCAACTTCAGAGTGAAGTGCAAAATTGGCTCAGGATTTAGAAGAAATTTGCTGGAGACATGGGTGTTTCCTGTCGACTGGTTAGCCTTTTGGATTTTTCATTAGTCGATCTTAGAGGCTGGTACTGTGACAATGGTTACCAAAAACAAGTCAGGACACTGAAATCAAGCAAAGGATATAATCTCCAACAAGTTTGACTCATAAATAAAATTTGACTTCAAAAGACTCAAAATGGACTGACTCTAAGAGAACAAACACAATGTCAGTAATTCACCTTCCCCCAGACTTAAACAACACTGTCCCCATTGTTATTTAGCCTAGAGGAAGCAAAAGTAAGCACAGGAACAAAATGGCTGAAAATGGGTCAAAGGTACCGTGGGAATGGTGGGTATCGACCGATACTAAAAACCGGTATCGACCAATACTGAGGGAGTATTGACCGATGCTAGTCAAGTATCGATCGATACTTAGGTCCTTTGTCTGCGATTCTGAAACTCAAAACGTGTCCAATGAAGCTAATTGTTAGATGAAGAACTGTTAGATCATGAGAGCACAGTTAGCAGCAACAGAATCAATAGATAGCCATAAGTTCAACAAAGACTGACAAAGACAAGGATAAGTTCAGAAAAGAAAACACAACAAAAGAAAAGAAAATAAAAAGAAAAGGGACAGAAAACGTGAAACCCAGGAGCAGAGACTAGTCTGAATCCTCATCATCATCGGAGTTTGAAACAGCGTAGCGTGAGGAAGGACCAAGAGTGGAGTGATTGGCGGTAGTGGACGACATGCAGCGGCAGCGAGAGACAGCGGACCAGATGCTCTGAAGACTCTCCACGACGTACCTCTGAAAGGTAGCTGTCTCCATTGGCAGCTCTGGTGGTGGAGGAAATGAAGGAGCAGGAGCAGATGTCTGGTCGCGCTGTGAACGGCGAGGCTGACTTTCAGCAAAGTCAGCGGCTGGTGTCTCGTCTGAACCAACAACAAGAATCGATGGAAGCTAACGCGGAGCGCGGACACGCGTGGAAGGGGCAACCGAAAGCAGACTCGGGTATGGATCAAAGTGCAGCTGAGAAGGGTCATCGCCAATGGTGGTGAGAGCGCGGTTGGGGAGCTGGACAAAGAGCTCTCCATCTGTCATGGGTAGGCACCAGCGGCGAGTGGCCTTCATCCAACGCATATGCTGCATGTGCTGCTCATCCATGAGTGAGCGAGTAGTGACAATCGAGCATGCTGAAGTGGAAATGCCAAAGTGCTCGAAGATAGGAGTAAGGAGGCTACCGACTGACTCAGTCTTCCGTGATGTGGCGTAGTTGCGGCCAGAGAACGGCTTGGTCTTCAGAGAGACCAAATGGTGCGCAAAGATAGCGCCAATGTTGACCGCGAGGTTCAACTCGGGCCACTCATACCTTCTGCAATAACATCAGCTCCTAGATCCTCAGCTTGTTCGGCTCTATCTTGCATAGTAAGGTGGTGCTCAAAATGCGGGCGATGCAACGCAGAATCGGGTGGCGGATATCAATCTGGGTAGAGGACTTGGAGCTGTAGGCGCCAAGACCAATGTGTCGCCAAAAGACCTGCACATCCTGAAATTGGGAGGGGAGAGCTATCTGCTGAGGATAAGGATCGAACCTGTAGATGGCGCAGAAGTCAGGGATAGGTAGCCAGTGTTGCTCTGTAATTTGGAGAAAATATTTCCACCATCTTTTTTTGATGTGATGGAACATCTTCCAATCCACCTACCGCATGAAGCAGCTCTTGAAGGGCCTGTGCAATTTCGATGGATGTACCCGTTCGAGCGATTCATGGGACATCTAAAAGGAAAGGCCAAAAATCTTGCAAAAGTGGAAGGATCGATCGTTGCAGGAAGTTTGACTGAAGAAACCTCTCATTTCACGTCATATTATTTTAGCCCAACCGTTCGAACCAAAAAGGCTCGTCTAAGCCGATATGACGATGGAGGTGTTGCACCAACATATAACGTAGAGGTCCCAGATATCTTCACCCAAATAGGGAGACTTGGTGGAAAGGTTAAGGAAGTTTGGTGGGAAGACCACAAATTTACTCGTGCGGCGCACAATTATATATTGCGAAATTGTGAAGGAGTGCAACCGTTTGAGAGGTATATCTCTTAATTAATTATTTAAATTTGTTAACTAA